>CAWUFW010002189.1:2002500-2361427 GCA_963921515.1 Calotriton arnoldi | reverse complement strand
AGCTTAAACATAAATATGTCACATTATAGCACTTATTAAAAGTGATAGTTTTTAAACATGAACTTGGAACCATTCCTGCCTTCACCCCCACCCTAGCGACAGTGCCATTAGTTAACTTAGAGACAAGGCTGTTATCATGGGAACCCTGTATGTTGCCCAGATTCTTAGAGAAACATTATAGTCTATTAAATCAATCACAATAGGCTTTTTGTACAGCTGGTATTCTGAAGTCAAATATTTGAAGGTCCTTTCATATGAGATAGTGAAAAAAGAGGATTGGTAAAACAAAATATTTGTTTAAGATTACACAATTCGGTTAAGCGGGGGAAGTCACTATTAATCCAGATTATTTGGTTTCACTTTGTGCAAATCTGCCATTAAATGGGCATTTATTTGCCTCTCGTTTTTACCTTAAATGTTACTGCTTTGTTTTTACCTCTTTCTGCATAAGGGTAGAGCATGGGTGGCAGCCAGAAGCCACATGAAAGTTTGGCTTGTCATGGGTTCGAGTTTGTGACCGGACCTCAAGATGAGCCAGAGCCAAGCTTTCAGTGGCTTGCCCACCAGCAGAATCATTCTGGAATTATACACCTCTAGCAGAAAGCTGTTTATCCCAGAATAGATGAGACTTGATATGTGCTGTTGGAAATGGTGTTTTCATCAACTTATGACATACCAAAACGGTAGACACTCTTTCCTCCGAAGAATACACATCTCCATTTTATGTTTTCAGTGTTGTACTTGTACAGGGGTTGGCATTGATTTCTCATGGTTGATTTTTAAACCCAGATGATGTAATAGCTGTGGTGTTACAGTCCTGACGTACCTGTTCGGCTGAGAGTGGTTTTATCAATCATTTATAGAGGTAAGGGTCTGTAAACCCTTTGTTTGCTAAGGTGAGCTGTCACTGTAGCCAGGCACTTTGAGAAAGACCCTGCACCTTATTTTAAACTGCAGGGAAGGAACATATTCTGGTAATGAGCCTTGCTTTGTATGAATGTGTACTTTGCAGCCATCAGGATGTGGAAATAAATGTTTTGCAGGCTCTACATCCCACGTAGATCCAACATTCATACTTTTGTCTTTTGATCGATTTGTTGGATTGTCTAAGGTCCAGAATCAGTCTGAATTCTTACTCTTTGCCTTTCATGGGAACCCAAGAACATATGCAATAGATGCCTTTTCTTCTTAGTTATGGAGCAGCAGGCTCTGTTGCATGTTCTTGACGAAGAGTTGTCACCTCCATTCTTAATAACCGCAAATGATGTTTCGGTGCTGCTCTTGGAGTAATTGTAGGAGAGGAGATTTGAATTACAGGGAGTAGCCATTTTCTTTCATTTGTAAGACACATTTGTTGGTAATTATTCATTTCCAATCTGGTGAGTTCATTCACTCCCTCTCACTGAGGTGGTGAACGATTTTGAGTGGAGGCCAAATTGTTTGAAGTCAGAACCGGAATTCTCCATAGAAGAGTGTTGCTGTTGTTGCTGCTGCTGCCTCAACCTGTTAGGTTGTTGTTTGTATGGGTTCTAATGTTGCTTACCTGGCATCTGTGGGAAGAAGTATCCCTGAGGGGATTGAGCCCCCTCCCTCCAGTCTTTGATGGTACATGTGATCCCTCTGCTCTGAAAATAGTACTCTCTCCTTCACTCCTCCAAACCTACCACTTTCAATGTCTCAGCCTCTTTCTTCATATGCTCCCCCTCATCACCTGCATGAGATCCAAAGAACACTGAACCAGTGAACAGCGGGATTATGATCTTGAGCTGTGCATCCAGCTCCAGAGATTTTAAACAGAGCCAGGGCGCACCACAAAGGGAGATTGCTTGGTAGAACTCTGTGATAGCTAGATCCGCTAAATCAGTGCCCGCACTTTCCACCTGGTATGAAATAAATTGTCCTTTTTTCATTATCTCGAAGAAGTCTTGCTTCCAGTCTCTTGGAATATCGTTTGCAAAGGTGGTCAAAGTTTCCGACATTGCTCTATCATATCAACCTAACCAAGCAGACCCAGTTGCAGTCTTAAAAAGTGTTGCTACTGAGCCGCATACTTTGCAGCCAGTCACATCAATCGGCTTACTTTCTCTTGTAGCTGGTACTGAAGTTTCTGGTACGGAGGTGTGCCTAACAGTGCAGGCTTTTTTCCCTGCCCCAGCTACAGACCTGATGGCCTGCATGTCTTCAGAAGTCTTGGTGTCACCATTTTAGTGGTGGCTTCAGAAAGGAATTTATCCTCAGATAGCTTGAACACGCCCGGTACCAAGGGTGGCTTAGAAGAAGCTCTTGGTTGTAATGTCCCCATTATTGCTGAGACAGTGGATTTGGGCCTACTCCTAAATATTCATTTTCGCTGCTCCTTTTAGCAGGACATTATGGAATGTTATTATGTTGTCCACTGGCAAGGGTCACACAGAAGCTGTAGCTGTAGATCTTCAAGTGTATGATGATCTTTTACTTTCCTGCTTAACCTCAGTATAGATTGTGCAGAAGCATGAAGCTGAGAGGATGGAGAAATCGGCAAAGAGGGCTATGATGCACATTACAGGCATGTATCTGTCAGGTGGCTTTAAAATACTCTTTGGTACCATGACTGGCCTTGGAGATGAGTCTAAAGGTGCAGAAGGAACTTGAAATGGATCCTCTGCTGGCATCACAATCCTCTGCAGTGCAGGAGCTAAAGGAAGTACCAGAGCTTCAGGAAAGAATCCCAGATTGGGATTCTGAGGTGCCAGAAGCAGATGAATATCTCAACGTCGATCTCCTACACATAGATCTGGAGAGTCTTGACGCTGACTGCTTTAATGCTGATTTTATTGACAGCGATCATTTTGACTTTGTAAGTACCAGTGTCAGTGACAAGGTCAATGACGAAAGACTCAGCATTGCTGAAGTGACATCAGTCAGATTGGACCATGGACATGTCTGATGGAACCTGTCTCGCCATCGGTGTTGTGCCTGCAACCAACTTACCTTTGACGGTGAACATGTAGGTACTGAACTATACTTTGAGGTCGAACTGTGTTTTTGGGCGTGGCAGGGGTGCATGGAGCAATTATGATGGTGTTCTCTGCCATCGCCTTTCTCATTCTCTTGATCTCCCTCTTCAGTAGTCCTTGTCAGGAGAGAGCACAGACTCAGTAGAGACAGTTCCGCTCTGGCTTGCTTTCGCTGTTTCTTACTCTTCTCTCCTGATATCCTTTTACAGAATGTTTGGAGGACAGACATGCAGAGTGAGGGTCAGAGGCAGCCTTCTTCCTCTTACAGGTGAAGCACTTCACAGATAGTGAAGGCATATGTGAAAAGAAAGTCATTTCAGAGAGGTGAAAAAGAAGGGGAGATCTTCAGAGCCGCTTAAATAAAATTGAAAGAATTCTAAATTTGAAGAGAAATCCTCTAGAAAGTAGGGCGAGAAACCCCTGAAGTGTTCTAAGAGCCACTCGTCATGAATCCGAAAAATTAATTGAGGCTGTGAAGCAAAATGCCACTGCTGTGCTTACTGGGAGATGGCATCTGCTAGTTGCTTAAATGAAAAGCGTATGCTTTTCACTCTTTGTGCACTCATGACCTGACAGACTTCCTTCATTTTTCTCTACCTCCTGGAAAGATTTTAGCGATTACTTCTAGTAACGTAGCCCACTTTTCAGCTACATACTGGGATGGTGTCTTGTACTGGAATATTTCCAGAAAGAAAAATTCAGTAAAGACTGTGGTTACTGTAGTGGTAATTTGTGATTCTTAAACTTAGAAAAGTCTATCTCCATCTAAAGACTCGCTGATACTGCATTCATAAAAGAAGTGCTCTGGATTCCCTGTACAGAGGTGTAAATATTCTACATTTATGACTATCAGTGATCCTATGATGCAGAATATGGAGTTTACACTAAAACATATCACGCCTCTGTGACAGCTGATGAAGTTCAAGCATAGCAAAGTAGTGGCTAATCCATCAAGTGCACTCTCTGCCATTGCTATCAGCTACTGCTCCTTGGTATATGTCTTTAAGCTTGCCAAGGAGTTCAATGTAGCATTGACATTGGAGAACACGTAAAGCTTCTTGCCACGCCTTATCTCTTCTGGAGTTCCATATAGAAACTTTAACTCCTAGATTTACATGTTGCCTAAAAATTGTTGCCTGCAGTCCTCTTCTCTTTCTTTGGTTTTGAGCACTGTAGGCTTAAGAAGAGAAGTATTTTCCTATCCTCCACTTGAAGAGACCCTCTCATTGAAGCTGCCTTGCACAGTATGGTATCCCGAAAGTCAGAGTTCTTGAATCACCGCCATGTGGCTCCACCAACTGAGGATTAGGTGGCGGTGATACTCTTGGGGTAACCAGTACTCCTTCCAAACCATTTTCCAGCCATCTTTATCTGTATGTGCAAGTGGTCAGTGAAGAATAATTGCTTCACAACTGAAACTTATTTCAATGAGGCCCCCGCGTGTAAAGCCAAAACTCTAATGTATGCCCCCCTCATATTTTCGGACACATTCATCCTGTTTTCAATCTGTACAACTTGTGCAATGAATCTGTACTATCCAATAACCAGCTACCTCTGGTGCCACTTGTTGATTGTATGCTTGTCTTTGACCCTGTAAAGTGCTTTCCTGAATTTTTGGCTTGGTTTGTACTAACCAAATTCCACATATGTACACACATATATGGTTTTACTTCCCTCCTTATGCTCCCAAACATTCTCAAACAGTCCACTTGTGCAATCCCCCTACTTGCTTCTCCTTCCCATCCAGGGTTTCTTCAGCCACCTCCTCCCCTAACAGTTTCACTTCCAATCTTTATAGGCAGGGTTCCACAGCAACAGATGTTCTTTCTCACGTTTGTACTTTTTTGAAGAGTAACATCTTGGGTCAGCATCATTTCTTTCTGGCATCTACCCAGGTCACATGTGACTTCATTATTGTCCTTGCCTCACATCTTACTTTCATTCTCTTCTTTGTCTGGAGTAAAAAAAAAAATCTTGCTTCCCTTTTTACAGGTTTCTCTTACAGACCACTTGAGCTGTTTGTTGTCAAAATACATTTTGTTTACAATTCTGTTACTTGGGGTCAGCTATCTGCTTTTCATTGGTTGGTTGTCGTATCAATCTCATTTACTTGCTTCTCATTTTATAGCTTTCCATCCTCATCTTGCGTTTAACCCTTCCCTGGAGCGTTGCTAATTTACCTTCCCATCGATTGAATGACTTGTATCAATTCTTCCATTGCTTACATTCGAGAAGCTATTTTTGACTTTGCTTTTAGCACTCCAAGGGAGTTCAAGTGTTTTGCTCTCTCTGCCGGGTTTGCTCTCTTTCTACTGCACTGCTTTAACAGTGCAGTTGAAGTAGTTTTCTTTGACTCATTGTTCTCTACACAGCATTGTTTGTTTCCACAAGGAAATCTTGCTAAATTAATTCTCACTTGTGCAGTCTTCTTTGCGTCTTGCTTTTCTTCTACCTTTGTAATTGCCTTCTTTTTCTGTGCTGAACACCCCTGTAGGCTGCAAGGGTCCGTAAAACTATTTATGCATAATGCTTTCTCTCACTGTACACTGCAATGATGGAGTTCTGAACTCCCTCATCTACAGTGCACTTACTTTTAACTTAGCATGGGTTCTGCTATTGTCAGATCCATATTGTTTCCGAAGTGACTTACTTCATAGGAACAGTCTTGTAAATTATTTTCTGAAGAAGCTACCACACTCAATGCTCTAAAACAATTGTATGTTTTTGTAAATGTGTATTTAAAAAAAGCTAACACTTCCTTTATGTCATTGTTCTTGGGATTGCTCCAGAGCATGAGCAAAAAAGTGTTGGCTAATCCAGAAAGCAAGACTTATTGGCTTTGCCAATGCTTCTTTGATGTATGGATACCCTTTTGAATTAGTCACTACCCTGGAGTAGCTGCACTGGACAAATTTGATCCGCTGTCATGAAGTAGTTGGATTTCACTGGAGATCTGCTGGTCTTCATCACCTCTTTTGAGGTCACTGTCCTGCATGCTCCATCTCTAAGCTCCTGTGCAACTAAGGTTACAGATGCATGCACGAAGCATGATTAAGCACGTGGTTGCTGTATATTGAAAGGGCATCTTGGTCCTTCTCCGGACAGTGGAAATGGATCCACGCCGGGGCCGACACCATATGCCCATCTTACAAATGCAGGTGACGACTGCATGCTGCCCATGTCTACAAGGCTCTATGTAACTGCCACGTCATGCTAAGGGAAAAGCACTTCTAATACCAGTTGCATGGGAGCCTGTAACGTCCGATACCTCAGAGTGCTCTTTTGCGTTTCATAGGTTTTTCTGCCTATAGCTGCTAACCCTGGTTGCGAAGAGCACAGAGGTGCCCGAGATTGCTTAATACAGAAGCTGAAAAAAGGCTCCATCTCACACATTGCTCAGCCACAATTTCACTTTTACTCTGGGTTGCTCAAGGTACCTCACTTACCCATGCCACTGGCTAGGGATTATAGTCCTACAGCATTGCGCAGTGTGTCACTGCAGATGGAAATTACCTTAACTTTTTTTTATTTGTTTGATAATTCAGGGCCCAATGTACAAAGCATTTTTACAGTCACAAAAACTCCATTCAGAGCTTGTTACCTCAAAAATGCTTTTTTAAATATACTGATCCTAGTTTAAGAATCAGTGAACATCTACCAATTTGTAAAATGGGAATCCAGTCGCAAAATATTGAAAAATTACCCTCTCTTAGGGTGGTAATACATTTGCAAAAGGGTGGCAATGCCTTTGCCTTTGGGACCCCTTCCCCTTCCTGAATGTAAAAAAAAATGTTTGTTGGGGGGTAGGCAAAGGCCCAGGAGACCCCTGCCAACTCTCAAACAAACTTTTTTTTAAAAAGTCTTCTTTTCAAACGTTTCTTAAAGGAAAACGGGCTGCATTTAAAATAAATAAAAAAATACCTTATTGAAAGGCGATCACAGAGATGATGGTCTGCTAATTGTAGCAGGCCACCCTCTCTGTGAAGGCCACCAATAGAAATGTGTCGCAATTTATGACCTTCCAAATTAATAATTATGAGGTAGGTTGAATTGCAACCCACTCTAAAACAGAATTTTAAAAACCAACATAATAGTTACTGGTTGCAAAAAATACTGGACACAAATAGTGATCAGATGTTTGCAACCAGTAGGTAATAGATTGAACCCTCCATTCATCCCAATAATTTCCGGTAGTACTTTGAAAACAAAATACAGATCCCTCTTCACCTTTTGTAATCCCATGTCACTTAACAGAGCAGGACAACAGATTACTTATTCATCGGCAGAAATCTTCTGCTCCTCACAGCCCAACAACCCTATCTGATAGAGACATCTAGCTGCAGATTCCTTACCTTTGAACTTCCAGGCGTCAGGCTGGATCCGGAAGATTTTTCTCCGCAGTACCCCTGCGTGCCGGTAGGTGGCGTTGGTCTACTCCACGTGATGTCGTGTTCGTTGTCATCGTGACGTCCGGGTCGTCAATATAACTGCCACTCTGGCGCGCTGATGTCAGTTCTTTTCTTTCTGCGCCATCAGCGTCAATCCGTTGAAGAGAGCTACCCCCTGTCATTTTTTGACAGACTTTTTTCGACTTTTTGTCGACGTCGTGAGTGTGTAGGTTTTCAATGTCAAGCAAGAAGACTTCGGGATTCAAACCGTGCGGTGCCTGTCACCGCGCCATATCGGTCACGGATCCCCATTTGGTCTGTCTTTGGTGCCTGGAGCACGACCACGACTCCAAGTCGTGCTCCGACTGCCGGGCCATTGTGCCAAAGGCTTTGAGGGAGTAGTCCCTAAAGCTTCTTGCGTCCTGCACCACGGAGGTCGCCTCGTCAGTCTTGATCCCAGTCCAGGTATCGGTCGAGAGGAAGGTCCGAGCACCGCTGCGGTGAATCGAAGTCCTCTTCGTCTAAAGTTGTCGAAGTCAGGTAAGAGGCACCACAAGAAGTCGAAGTATGCTTCTGCTTCGCCCCGTCCGTCTTGCGATGCGGCGGAGGAACCTCGACGTTCGAGGTCCTGCTCTGCAGAGCGGGTGCCTGGGTCGGCTCCGCGTTTCCCTCCCTTCCCGGGGCTGGGAGTGACGCCCGCCAAGCTGAACGAATTTTATGATGCCATATGTGCCATATTTGGGCGGCCTGACCCTGCCAGTGTGCCTTTGGGCCCCGCAGGCTCAGAGGACGGAGGGGCCCCAGTGGTTCCCATGCCGGCAACTTTGGCCCTGGCGCCACAGCCTCCCGGGCCGGGCCAACGCCGGTCGCACCTCCACAGCGACCTTGCCCAGCATTGCGTCCGGCACCGAAGTCCTCGGCGTGGCCGGCGCCTCCCCGATCCTCACTCCTGATGACACTGAGCTGGTCGGGCGCCCTCCGACGCTGAGACTGGTGCCGACGGAGCTGTAGGGCTCCATGCTGTTCTCTCTGCCCTATTCTGAAGGCTCAGGGATGGAGGAAGAGGATTGGGAGGGGGAGCAGGATCCCTTAGAAATCCCACAATAACAAGACATGGACTGGTATGAGGAATTGGGTGAGGCCAGTGGTCTGGACACCTCCCCAGACTCTGGCATGCTTTCCCCTCCTAACCTGGCTATGGAGGAGGGAGCATCTTTTGCCATGGTGGTGCATAGGCTGCGGAGGTCCTCAACCTGCAGCTTCCTACAGTGGCACTCAAGACGAATGTCTTGACAGGTGTCCTGCAGCCCGGGGTCTCAAGTTCGGAACCCCTACTGCCTTTCAATGAGGCCTTGACAGACGTCCTTCTGAGGACATGATCCAAACCCAGCACAGGGGCTCCTCCATCGCCATCGCCCCGCACCGGGCAACCCAACTTTCCTCACCACCCACCCCACCCCCCAAAGCTTGGTGGTCCAAGCTTCCACTTCTTGTGGCACATTCCCTTCCGCAGCCCCGGACAGGGAATCCAAGAGGCTGGAAAACTTTGGGAAGAATTTGTTTTCTTCTGCCAGCCTAGCATTGCGGTCGGTGAACACCGCATGCCTCTTGGACTGTTATTCCTATTCCATATGGGATATGGCAGCGCAAGTGCTGCCCAGAATCTCGGAAGAGGACCGGGCTCTACTCTCCCAAGCTATATGGGACTGGAAGGACACAGCTAAGTTTGCCATCAGATGTGGCTTGGACACGACGGACTTGCTAGGTAGGGTGATTTCCACGATGGTGGCGGCTCGTCTCCACGCCTGAGAACCATCTGGTTTTTCGGGGGATGTCCTAGCCAACCTCATGGATATGCTCTTTGATGGCTCCGTCTCTTCGGCGGCGAGGCGTATGCTGCCCTTGAGCACTTTAAAGACTCGCGGACCACGGCCAAGTCTTTGGGGCTCACTACTGCCCCCAGGGCTTCATCCAATTTTCGCACCTTTTGTGGCTACGGAAGGGCATATCAGCCGCGCCAACCCTACCCAGGCCACAGGCCCACGCAAGTTCAGCAACCTCTGCAGGCCATGGACGCGGTTCACCCCGGCCTCGTGGGCCAGGAAACCAGAAGTCGAGCCAAGCCACCATCCCCTCCACCGCCACAAAACCTCCATAGTCTGATCCTTTAGGATCATTCTCGGCCAGTCGGTGGCAGAATACGCCATCATCTCCACCACTGGCAAAACATTAAATCGGACAGGTGGGTGTTGCAAATAGTCCGAAGGGGCTACTCCCTCCCCTTCGAGACTCGCCCTTCTTCTATGCCTCCAGTGTACGATCGGCTGACGGAGGATCACCTTGCTTTGCTCCTCGAGGAAGTCTCAACTCTCTTGGCCAAGGGAGCTATAGAGAGGGTTCAGGGGCCCAAATTAGTCAGTGGCTGCTATTCCCGCTACTTTCTGGTCCCAAAGAAGGACGGAGGCCTGCGTCCTATCCGAGACCGGAGAGCCTTCAATTATTCCCTCAAAAAGGAGAAAATCAAGATGCTCACTCTTGCTCAGGTTCTGTCTGCCTTGGACCCAGGAGACTGGATGGTAGCGCTGGACTTGCAGGATGCCACCTGTCATATCCCCATCCTGCCTGCCCATCGTCACTACCTACGGTTCATGGTGGCTCACGAGCACTTTCAATTTGCGGTGCTCCCCTTTGGCCTCACCAGTGCCCCTCGGGTGGTCACAAAAGTGATGGCGGTGGTCGCAGCACATCTGTGGAGATCAGGGGTTCCAGTCTTCCCCTATCTCGACGACTGGTTGTTGAAAGCGGGCTCGCCCCAAGCAGTCTCCCACCTCCAGGCTACGGCGAACCTCCTGCATTAGCTGGGGTTAACTATCAACGTGCTGAAGTCACACCTGACTACCTCAGACACTCCTTTTCATTGGGGCAGTTCTGGACACGGTGCAGTTTTGGGCCTATCCTCCCGAACGGCAAGTCCAAAATATTCAGGCTATGATACCGATGTTTCAGCCTCTATCTTGGATTCCGGTGAGAATGACTCTGAGGCTGTTGGGCCTCAGGGCCTCCTGTATCCTGCTAGTGACCCATGGAAGGTGGCACATGCGGGCTCTGCAGTGGGACCTGAAGTTCCAATGGGCACAGCATTGAGGAAATATCACTGACCTTGTTCAGATTTCAGAGGGCACTGAGAACGACCTGCAGTGTTGGCTGACGGACCGCAATTGGTTCAAGGGCAGACCCCACTCTCTTCCCCACCCAGACCGCACACTAGTGGTGGATGCGTCCCTTCTGGTATGGGGCGGCCATCTGGGAGAGGTGGAGATCAGGGGACTCTGGTCTCCGGTAGAAGCCAAGCTCCATATCAATCTGTTGGAGCTTCGGGCGTTCCGGCTGGCACTGAAAGTCTTTTTGCTGTCAATAAAGGGAAGGCTCTTAGAGGTGTTCACGGACAACACTACTGCCATGTGGTACTGCAACAAACAGGGCAGAGCGGGGTCGTGGACTCTTTGTCAAGAGGCCCTGCGTCTTTGAACTTAGCTGGAACGTCAGGGCATTTCCCTGGTGGTTCAACGCCTGGCCGGTTCTCTGAACGCCAGGGCGGACGAGCTCGGCCGAAGGTACCTTGTGGATTACGAATGGCGTCTCCATCCGGAGGTGGCACAAGGTCTCTTTCAGCGGTGTGGAGAGCCTTGGTTAGATCTGTTCACCACCGAAGAGAATGCGCGATGTCAGCTGTTTTGCGTGTTGGAATTTCCAAGGCGGCACTCTGTCGGCAACGCTTTTCGTCGCGAGTGGAGCTCAGGACGCCTTTCCGCCCGTTCCACTCCTGCCCAGAGTGCTCAAGAAGATCAGGAGCGACCAGGCACGTTATTCTTGTGGCTCTGGACTGGGCATGGAGAGTTTGGTATCCCGAGCTCTTAGACATGAGCATCGATTCACCGGTCAGGCTGCCTCTTCAGGAGGATGTTCTGTCGCAGGTGCAGGGGAGGGTTCTCCACCTGAACCTATCCACTCTCCGCCTCCTTGCGTGGAGATTGAGCGGCAACAGTTGACAGCTTTTGACCTCCCTCCCGAAGTTTGAGAGGTTATTCTAGCAGCCAGGCGTCCCTCCACAAAATCGGCATACGCCTGCCAATGGAATACGTTTTGTAAATATTGGTCTATCAACCCTTTATCTGCTCCCTTATCTCAAATCCTTCTGTTTATACTTTCCTTGGCCCAGCAGGGCTCTGCTCTGAGCACTTTGAAGGGCTACCTTTCTGCCCTTTCTTCGGCTGCCTGATCAGCCCTCTCTATTTAAATCTCCTCTAGTGCAGAGGTTTTTGAAGGGGTTAATCAATTTGTACCCCCCTTCACCGTTCATCATGCCACAGTGGGATCTTAATTTTGTGCTCACTTTTCTGATGTGTGCGCCATTTGAGCCGCTGCATAACTGCCCTCTGCGGTTGCTCACTAACAAGACAGTTTTCTTGGTGGCAATAACCTCTGCCAGGAGAGTGAGTGAACTGCAGGCAATGTCCTCACAGCCTCCTTACCTGACGATCTTTCTGGACAAGATAGTACTCCGGACTGGGGCATCCTTCCTGCCTACGGTGGTAACACCTTTCTATCTGGAACAGTCGGTTACCCTTGCCACCTTCTATGCACCCCCGCGTTCCTTCCAAGGAAGAGGAATGTCTCCATCGTCTGGACCCAAAAAGAGCGTTATCGTTCTACCTTGATCAAACCAAAGAGTTCCGGGTGGATGACCAACTATTGGATACGTGGGTGCGAAGAAAGGCCGTGCTATCCAGAAGAGGACTATATCCTGATGGGTCATCCTCTGTATTAAAATTTGTTACGCCTTAGTGAAGAAGGACCCCCCTGAAGGGCTTAGGGCTCATTTCACCAGAGCAAAGGCGGCCACCACGGCCCTCCAGTGTGGTGTTCCCATCTCTGACATATTCCAGGCTGCAACGTGGGCATCTCTGCACACGTTCGCCAGACACTACTGTCTAGATTCCCATGTCTGCAGAGAAGGCCTGTTTGGTCGCTCTGTTTTACAGGATTTTCTAGTCCAAGCCATTCCGCAGTCCCTCCTCCGGGGATGGTATTGCTTGGGTATCTGTTTAAAGATAAGGAATTTGCGGCTAGATGTCTCTATCAGATGGATCAGTTACTTACGTTCGGTAACGCCTTATCTGGTAGAGACATGATCTAGCCGCAGATTCCTTACCAACCCACCCGTCCTCCCCGCACTGCAGAATTGGTCTTAAGTATCAGGGATGTTTCCCCTTCGGGGCCCTAGTTGTAACTTTTTTACACACCATGGTCAGTCACTTCATGGCTTCACGCTTTTGGCGTGGAAAGTCGTGAAAAGTACTGACGTCAGCGTGCCGGAGTGGCGGTTATATTGACGATGCGACGTCACGACGACGACAAACATGACACCGTCAACGTCATGCGGAGTCGACCGACACCACCTACCGGCGTGCAGGGGTACTGCTGAGAAAAATCTTCTGGTTCCAGCCTGACGCCTGGAAGTTCATAGGTAAGGAATCTGCAGCTAGATCTTGTCTCTACCAGATAAGGCGTTACCGAAGGTAAGTAAATTATCCTTCAGGGGCATAGATAGATTTCAGGATCAGTTGCCACAATTTGGGCTGGTTTTGGTATCGCAGATTAACTTGTTTGTTACAGCCCTCACCAGGAAGGATTTTTTTAATTACCAACTTCCATAAACAATTATTAAACTTTGTAGGAGAAGTGAAAGTGCTCCTTAGCAGCTTTGCGTTAGCAATATCTTATAGTTACATTGGTGTTGTTCTTCGAAAATCTGCATGTGAACTGTGTTACTAGTTTACGTTATTGTGAACTTCATCTGTTGCATCCTGTGAAATGACAGGTAGTCATCGCCTACTTTTGGCAGACTTGTGCATAACTCTCTGATTCTGCAAAATGTATTTCATTCAACTTCTACATAAACAACAAACCCAACAAATGTCTATTCAACAAAGGAGGGTGCAGATTTAACAGGCTGGGGGATGTACCTTGCGTTAAATATTCGATTGTTCTCTATTAGTATGAATACATAATTCTTAGCTTCAGGTATTTATGTGGGTTGAATTGAGGGTTTTAACTGGCTTCATATGTGGGGCAGAAAGTATCAGGGAAAGAGAAGAGACTTTGGAAACTGAGCCTGTGGGAACATTCACAAACAAACAATATTGGGCATGTAAATACCAATGTTTTTTGTTTGCTAATGCTATAGGGTCAGTGCAGTTAAAGCCAGAAGAAACCCATGCACATATTTTTTGCAAGATAAAAACATGTCCTAGTCAGCTCATCCTGAAATGGCGAGGTAGAAGTGCACATTTAGCTACATTGTTGCAGAGACGAGAGTATTCTTTCCTGTACTACATCTGGTACAGGTTTGTGGATATGAAGTATTTCTGTTGGTGCTCACTTTCTCACAAAGTTTTGAAGCATGCAAACAGTGTTCCTCTTTTTAGAACTGAGGAATAGGAGAATGCTCTGTCACCATGGTCTTGGGTATGGGCAGAGGAAAGACTGAAAGGAGCTGCTCTGCCTTCTGCTACAGCCGATCACCATTCGGCTCAATGCTCACTTCTTTCATATCTGTGATCCGTGGGATTAAAGACACTGTCTACCCTCCCATTAGCTCTAGGATAGTTGTCCAACGTCACCATCCATACTCTGAATATGCCATCCCTGTGTAGAACCCAGCCAAATGAGAAGCAGTGGTGCCAAAAACATATAAGGAGGAAGGGTGTCAGAATATATGGACCTGCCCCTTGCCGCATCAGCAGAGGCCGGTCATTGCATGGGGAAGCACCAGTGGGGCTGATGAACAATTAGACAACTGAGAGGACACCTCATTTCCCACTTGAAGATCAAGCCAGCATTGTCATTAGATTGAAGCTGGGAGGGAACTAGTCTACCAAGGAGTGCCCTAGCTGACACGCAGTGTGCATCTATTGCACCTATGGCAGTGGATCAACATGCACAGACCATGAAAGCCTGTAGGCCTGTCTTGCCTTTTCAGTTGTACGCCAGAGCTATTGGATTTGCCAATGCATGTTTGAAATGCCCGCCTTCCAATTAACAAAAGAAGCAAGTGATGTAGCGAAGTTGCAGCATACAACTAGTACAATAAATAAACACATTGTCACCAGTGTGTGCCTTCTGATTCCAACCACATGCGTTCACAGCGATGAAATGAAAAGAAGATTTATAAAGCACATTAAGCTTGAGGGTATGTGAGCGCTAAGTCAAGCAGGAATCGATAATGCAGACTTTGCATCACAACTTAGGATGAAAAAAGCCATATTTTAAAAGATTTTTTAAACACAGCAAAAGCATCAAACTTAGCATTGTGGGCCGGTAAGGTGTTCCTTATCTTTGCACCTGCCCTAAAAAAGAACGACCTCCCCTTCTGACCGTGCAAAACTTAGGAATGATGACTTTCTTGCCTGATGAAGATTTGAGCGACCTGCGAGGAACATACCAATTGATAAGTGCAGAGATGTGTTTAGAACCTTCGAAATGCATGGCTAAAAAGAACAGGCATGAAGCCTTGAACACAACCCGCTTTCTGACAGGGAGCCAATGCAGAGAACGAATGCCTTCTTTAACAGAGGCTTGTTTGGGTGTGTTAAGAATAAGGTGAGCAGCTGCATTCTGCACCACTTGCGTGTGTTCAATAGGGAATCATAGGGCATTGCAATAATCTAACCTGGATGAAATTAAAGCAATGGCCACTGAGTGACGCATTTCAATCGGGATTCACGGGAAGATTTTCCTGAGTGTCATGATTAAATAAAAACAAGTACTATCAGTACGAATAACCTGTGCCTCAAAGTTCAAAGAAGTATCAAATATGACCCCCGGGTTTTTAGCCGCTTTCCCCGGATTAGTCTAAGAGCCACATTCTTCAGGCCTCCAATTGTTTGTCCAAATCGAGTCTTGAGCGCCAAATACAGGGACCTCACTTTTATCTGTGTTAAGCTTTAAAGAAAATTCTTTCATCCAAGCTTTGATCCTGGTCATACAGAGATTAAGTAAACACAAGGAGATGATGGACGGAGCGCTGAAACTTTTCAGACACTCACCCCCAGTCACAGATATGGGTTGAATCCATCATCGTTTTTTAGCTCACTTCACCACCTCAGTTCAGACCCAGCTATATGCAAATCAGTCTTGACCCTGTGCCTCATGGGAACAGTCCAGCCCGAACTGCCAAGCCAGGTCTTCCCTGAACCGGAAACGAGCATCCTGGGACCGGTTTCGGGGTGACACCCCTCATTAGTCAGGCTAGCTTGAATCCAGTGGCAAAGTGAGCAAGGGACCCACGTCTGGGCATACCCTGCCAACTTAAGGCGAACAAAGCAAACACAAGGAGATGATGGACGGAGTGCTGAAACTTTTCAGACACTCATCTCATGGGAACGGTCCAGCCCGAACTGCCAAGCCAGGTCTTCTCTGTGCCGGAAACAAGCATCCTGGGAGCTGGCTTGGCAGTTCGGGCTAGACTGTTCCCATGAGACACAGGGTCAAGACTGATTTGCGTATAGCTGGGTCTGAACTGGGGTGGTGAAGTGAGCTAAAGAACAATGAAGGATTCAACCCAGATCTGTGAATGTCTGCAAAGTTTCAGCGCTCCGTCCATCATCTCCTTGTGTTTCTATACAGAGATTAAACTTGTTGGCTACAGAGGCAATATCAGTAAAAGAAAAAATAATCTGCGTGTCATCAGCGTATGACAATGTTTGAAAGCCAAAAGAGCGTATTAATTCTGCAAGGGGAGCAACGTACAAATCAAACCGAATGGAACTTATTGAGGACCCCTGAGGGACTCTGCAAAGAGGACTGAAAGCCTTGGCTCTGAACCCACAACAACTCACAACTTGTACCCTATTTGTAAGGAATGACCGGAGAAAGGCCAGTGCCTTCCCACTGACACCCACCTGATGGATACGCAGCACCAGGCGCAATGCACTCACCATCTCACCAAGTACCCACTCGTACAACTCACCCTTGACCCTCACACATGCATTCATTTACTGCCTCACTCATATCGATATACTAAAGCACACTCTTACCAAGGACCCACTTACAGCAGCCCATCCAAGACCCTCACTCACATAGATTAACTCACTTCCACCAGCCCACACAGGACCCTTACTCGTGTCAACACCTTCATGCATTCACTCACTGTAACCAGGCATCCATTTTTATCACCTCACTCCTTACATTCACTTATGCATTCACTGACACCAGTACACTCTTATATTCACTCACTCACTCAGTATGCACACACAAACTCACATATTGACTCACAGCAATGCACTATATATGTCTCACCAGGCACGCACTTGCACCAGCTCACCTAAGACCCTAATTAATGCAGCCATTCACACAGCAAGGGATTTACTCACTTTCACCAGTTCACTAATGAACCTCATTCTTCCGCACAATGACAACAGTGTACACGGGCACATGGACAGCAGACCTGAAAAATGCCTGCTCACCATTTATTTTAAATGCTAAGGACCAGAGTGGGCAGAACAGCATAAAAACAGAGACACAAAGGTGACCCCACCATATGCATAGCTGTATATCAGTCCATGCCCTCTAGTGTGTGGGGTCCCGGCGGGACCTTCAAGGCAGGAGAGTGGTTCTGACTCATCACCTATTAGATGAGACGGTGGACCCTTTCTCTCTCACAATTCCGGGTCATCGCTCATTCCTGCAGGCTACCGAATCCTGGTGGCCAGTATATCTACTTACACTTATACAAGTTTTTCATGCAGAGTGACTACTCAATTGGTCCTGAAGAATGCCCCTGAACTCCTGTTAGGGTCACAGAAGGGCAGAAACATGTTAACTTACTGCAGGGGTATATTTGCTGGTAACCCCTAGGCCTCTTCTTTTTTAACCCTGTTCCAGGGGACCACGGAATAAAAGACAATTGGCCTCCTGTATACGGTTTTAACCTTTCTCTCCTTCTGAACTCTGCCCCTCACCACCCTTGCCTGTGGTTCCTTCCTCAAAAACACCTCCGCTCCTCTTCAAGCCCTGAAGAGATGTAGCCCACACCAGTGACCCTACAGCCCTAGTGTGAGGTGTGAACCCTATGATGAAGCATGTGAGATGTACTCTTAGTGAGTTCACATTTAGATAGGGAGTTGTACTTCTCCCCTTCAGGGCCTCTCCCTTGGATTCCAAATGTGGTGGCACCAGCTCACTCCCTAAACCACAGATCAGGGCTATTCCACTGGGGAAAATGACTATGTTCAGGAGAAATTGTAGAGAAGCCCACCTTTAAAAAAATAAAAAACTGGCAAACATGGAACAAAGATTTCTTGCCAGGGGGATACACAGACACCATTCTAACGCAAGCAAAAAATAAAATACGCAACACTGAAATAATTATTACTGGTGAATAAACCATATAGAAAAAACAATCCTGAGTTCCTTGCCTTCATCACACCATACAGTAGCCACAGCAACACTGTATACAGAATTCTGTACAGTCATTGTCACATTTTGCACACTAACACCACACTTCAGAAATCTCTTCCAAAAAAACAATGATCACATGCTAAAAGGGCCAGAACCATCCAAAATGTTGTGTATCATAGTTATGTGGATTCCAAAACGTCCCCTAATATGCAAACCTGACTTTCAGAACTTCTATAAATGCGGCAGATGTAATGTGTGTTGTCTAGCAGTAAAGAAAACCATAACATTTTGATATAACAACAGTAGATTATTTACGATTTGCGATTTCATTAACTGTAGTACAATTTATGTAGTATATGTTATCATTTGCTATTGTCAGAAATTCTATGTTTGTAGCACTATCAGGCTACTCACGGAAGACATTCAGGAATATTTGAAAACCATAAGGAAAAATGACACCAACTATTCACTGGCAAAAAATGATAATACAAAACACTGCTTACATGAGAAAATAATGGTAAACTTTCATTAAATATCACTTGCTAGAACCACCACATGAGAGGGACACAGATAACTTACTTTACGCAGGTTGGAGGCAACCTGCATAATTAAACTCAGAACTTTAGATAAGGACTTAAACCAGGATCAGGGGCTGCACTGTTTTCATGTTTATTAGACTGTTTCTTATACACACTGAATGGAGGTCGCATGATCATTGCTGTTTATAAATTACCTGTGCCTCCATTTAATAAAAATAGGCCATACATATAGTGGGTTGAACTTTATTGCAAACACAGCTATTTATACAGGTCATATATCCGCTTATACAGGCGATTTTGTGTACTTGCTGTTTCCACTAAAATACATCATGTAGCTATTTACTATATACGTTTCTTGCATATGTTTGATTTGGTACCTATCTTTAAGAATGGAAATGTGTACATCAAGATGACTTTTCATTTCCCCAGTTGTTAACTGAATGACAAGGCATCTGTTAATATTCCCAATTAGCCGTTTCTTGAAAGTGTAATATCAACTGTCATTCATTTTTCATACCAATTTGCAGCTATATAAATAGTGAATATATATATATATATATATTATATATATATATATATATATATATATATATATATATATATATATATATATATATATATATTATCTACTGGCGGTCGCCAGTAGATAGTTATAGTTAAAACCTATTATCCATAGGAAATCCGCGACATTCTATTTGAAATAACGTTGGCACCGGTTGACTGAATCTTCGCGAAAGTTTCCAACTTGTTGGGCGCTCCGGTCCGCTCCTATCCTGAAAGTCTCGGGGTGATACGTCAAGCGGGGGCCGAGAAAAAGGGGGTCCCAAAGCGCGTTTTCCCCATTCATTTTTCCATAGGAACCTTTAGTCGCAGCTACAGCCCGAACTGCTGAACGGAATTACACCAAATTTGGCAAAGAGGTAGCCCTTGGTTCAGTGTCGTGCCTTTTGCTTAAATGGTGTAAATCCGTTCAGTAGTTCCTGAGAAAATCAAAAGTAAAGTCACATATATATCTGGGCGGAGCCTAACCACACATGTCATTGTGAGATCTGATTGGCTGTCAGCACTTCATCCTGGAATTGCTGGCAGCCATCTTGAGACCAATATAAATGATAGTACCTCATTGAAATGCATTGTAGTGAATAGAAGATTTTGAGGGTCACCAAAAGGAGAACTATAAAGGGTGATAACAGGCTTTAGTTACATTAGAATTTATTTGTTGATGGTACCATACTAATTTTAGGAATTGTGGTGTATTCTAAGGTGATTTTACCATGTGAAAAACCTTCTGCTGGGATATCATGAATCATGTTTGAGAGAACACTATTTTCTCATGCTTGTCCCATGGAGGTTTGGAAGGTGCTCCAGAAGCTAAAATGAGAGCATATTTTCTGTAAATTCACATTATCTTTCTCACTCATGTGAGAATGAAGTCTGACATTCTCAGTAAAACATGTACATCCAACAAGGGCAGAGACTGTCAGTTGATTCCTTTGTGTTCTACTGCAGCTTCCCAGAGTGTTCTAAAGAACAACTAGAGTGCTAACAGCCTTACTTATGACAAAAGTATGGCACACCTGAAGCCATCTTGATTGGAATAAACTGGTAACACTTAAACAATTTAATTTAAAAGGAACAAAATGATGGGGTTCATTTTGTCATAGAAATATGGTTAGTGCTGTAGAAAGAAAAATTAGGACATGTTTCAAGTGTGATCTCAAATATCTTCCTGTTATATTTCAACAGGAGCAGCCTGCCAGTTGATGCCTTTGTGTTCTACTGCAGCTTCCCAGAGTGTTCTAAAGAACAACTAGAGTGCTAACAGCCTTACTTATGACAAACGTATGGCACACCTGAAGCCATCTTGATTGGAATAAACTGGTAACACTTAAAACATTTAATTTAAAAAGGAACAAAATGATGGGGTTCATTTTGTCATAGAAATTATGGTTAGTGCTGTAGAAAGAAAAATTAGGACATATTTCAAGTGTGATCTCAAATATCTTCCTGTTATATTTCAACAGGAGCAGCCTGCCAGTTGATGCCTTTGTGTTCTACTGCAGCTTCCCAGAGTGTTCTAAAGAACAACTAGAGCGCTAACAGCCTTACTTATGACAAAAGTATGGCACACCTGAAGCCATCTTGATTGGAATAAACCGGTAACACTTAAAACATTTAATTTAAAAAGGAACAAAATGAGGGTTCTTTTTGAAATAGAAATTATGGTTAGTGCTGCAGAAAGAAAAATTAGGGCATGTTTTAAGTGAGATCTGAAATCCTCTTCTATTTCATTAGAAAATTCTGACATGCAGACTGAAACAATCACTTTCAATACCAGCAGCAGACTACCAGTTAACTCCCTGGTGAGCAGTAGCTTTACTCCAGTGATCTAATGAGCAACTAGAGTGCTAACATTCTGAATTTATGGCAGATGTGAGACACATCTGAATGCCTTCTTGATGGAATCAAAGTAAAAAACTGAAAGCATTTCCTACTGAGGAGACTGCAGTAAATGAAGAAATTAGGAAACTTCATAACAAAGAAGTCTTCCAAGATGGCCACCAGTGAAAAAGAGCCCAAATGTAGCACAAATATTACCCAGATGTAGCCCACATATAGCCCAATGACAAAAGTGTGCAAAACACTTTTTATTTTTAGTTTTTGCAGTTTTATGTAGTGCAGACTGGTCAGGTATTGGAGCATTGCATCTTAAAACATGACCCCCTACACTACAAAAACACCACTGCACTACCTTAAACCCTAAAACACTACCCCCAGCACGACCCCCTACACTACACAAGCACCACTGCACTATCCTAAACCCTCAAACACTACCCCCAGCACGACCCCCTACACTACCCAAACACCACTGCACTAACCTAAATCCTAATACACTACCACCAGCACGACCCCCTACACTACCCAAACACCACTACACTACCCTAAAACATGACCCCCTACACTACACAAACACCACTGCACTACCCTAAACCCTAAAACACTACCCCCAGCACGATCCCCTACACTACACAAGCACCACTGCACTACCCTAAACCCTAAAACACTACCCCCAGCACGACCCCCTACACTACACAAACACCACTGCACTACCCTAAACCCTAAAACACTACCCCCACCACGACCCCTACACTACCCAAACACCAATGCACTAACCTAAATCCTAAAACACTACCCCCAGCACGACCCCTACACTACCCAAACACTACTGCACTACCCTAAAACATGACCCCCTACACTACACAAACACCACTGCACTACCCTAAACCCTAAAACACTACCCCCAGCACGACCCCCTACACTACACAAGCACCACTGCACTACCCTAAACCCTAAAACACTACCCCCAGCACGACCCCTACACTGCCCGAACACCACTGCACTGCCCTAAACCCTGAAACACCAGCCCCTGCATGACCCCCTACACTGCCCGAACACCACTGCACTGCCCTAAACCCTGAAACACCACCCCTAGCACGACCCCCTACACTGCCCGAACACCACTGCACTGCCCTAAACCCTGAAACACCACCCCCTTCACGACCCCCTACACTGCCCGAACACCACTGCACTGCCCTAAACCCTGAAACACCACCCCCAGCATGACCCCTACACTGCCCGAACACCACTGCACTACCCTAAACCCTAAAACACTACCCCCAGCACGACCCCTACACTACACGAAGCACCACTGCACTACCCTAAACCCTAAAACACTACCCCCAGCACGACCCCCTACACTACACAAACACCACTGCACTACCCTAAACCCTAAAACACTACCCCCAGCACGACCCCTACACTACCCAAACACCACTGCACTAACCTAAATCCTAAAACACTACCCCCAGCACGACCCCCTACACTGCCCGAACACCACTGCACTGCCCTAAACCCTGAAACATCACCCCCAGCAAGACCCCCTACACTGCCCGAACACCACTGCACTGCCCTAAACCCTGAAACACTACCCCCAGCAAGACCCCTACACTGCCCGAACACCACTGCACTGCCCTAAACCCTGAAACATCACCCCCAGCAAGACCCCTACACTGCCCGAACACCACTGCACCCTAAACCCTGAAACACCACCCCCAGCACGACCCCTACACTGCCCGAACACCACTGCACTGCCCTAAACCCTGAAACACTACCCCCAGCATGACCCCCTACACTGCCCGAACACCACTGCTCTGCCCAAAACCCTGAAACACCAGCCCCAGCACGACCCTCTACACTGCCCGAACACCACTGCACTACCCTAAACCCTGAAACATCACCCCCAGCACGACCCCTACACTGCCCGAGCACCACTGCACTGCCCTAAACCCTGAAACACCAGCCCCAGCACGACCCCCTACACTGCCCGAACACCACTGCACTGCCCTAAACCCTGAAACACCAGCCCCAGCACGACCGCCTACAGTGCCCGAACACCACTGCACTGCCCTAAACCCTGAAACACCAGCCCCAGCACGACCCCTTACACTGCCCGAACACCACTGCACTGCCCTAAACAGTGAAACACCAGCCTCAGCACGACCCCTACACTGCCCAAACACCACTGCACTGCCCTGAACCCTGAAACACCAGCCCCAGCACAACACCCTACACTGCCCGAACACCACTGCACTGCCCTAAACCCTGAAACACCAGCCCCAGCACGACCCCCTACACTGCCCAAACACCACTGCACTGCCCTAAACCCTGAAACACCAGCCCCAGCACGACCCCCTACACTGCCCGAACACCACTGCACTGCCCTAAACCCTGAAACACCAGCCCCAGCACCACCCCCTACAATGCCCGAACACCACTGTACTGCCCTAAACCCTGAAACACCACCCCCTGCACCGCTCCCTACACTGCCCGAACACCACTGCACTGCCCTAAACCCTGAAACACCACCCCTGCATGACCCCCTACACTGCCCGAACACCACTGCACTGCCCTAAACCCTGAAACACCACCCCCTGCACCACCCCTACACTGCCCGAACACCACTGCACTGCCCTAAACCCTGAAACACCACCCCCTGCACCACCCCCTACACTGCCCGAACACCACTGCACTGCCCTAAACCCTGAAACACCACCCCCAGCATGACCCCCTTTACTGCTCGAACACCACTGCACTGCCCCAAACCCTGAAACACCACCCCCCGCATGACCCCCTACACTGCCCGAACACCACTGCACTGCCCTAAACCCTGAAACACCACCCCTAGCATGACCCCCTACACTGCCCGAACACCACTGCACTGCCCTAAACCCTGAAACACCACCCCCTTCACGACCCCCTACACTGCCCGAACACCACTGCACTGCCCTAAACAAAGAAACACCACCCCCAGCACGACCCCCTACACTGCCCGAACACCACTGCACTGCCCTAAACCCTAAAACACCACCCCAGCACGACCCCCTACACTGCCCGAACACCACTGCAATGCCCTAAACCCTAGAACACTACCCCCAGCATGACCCCCTACACTACCCGAACACCACTGCACTACCCTAAACCCTAAAATACTCCCCCAGCACGACCCCTACACTACCCGAACACCACTGCACTGCCCTAAACCCTAAAACACTCCCCCAGCACGACCCCCTACACTACCCGAACACCACTGCACTGCCCTAAACCCTAAAACACTCCCCCAGCACGACCCCCTACACTGCCTAAACACCACTGCACTGCCCTAAACCCTAAAACACTACCCCCGCATGACCCCTACACTACCCAAATACCAATGCACTACCCTAATCCCTAAAACACTACCCCGCACAACCCCCTACACTACCCAAAGACCACTGCACTACCCTAAACTCTAAAACAATACCCCCGCACGACTCCTACACTACCCAAAGACCACTGCACTACCCTAAACCCTAAAACACGACCTCCTACACTACACAAACACCACTGCACTACCCTAAACCCTAAAAAACTACCCCAGCACGAACCCCTACACTACCCAAACACCACTGCACTACCCTAAACCATAAAACACTACCCCCAGCAGTACCCCTACGCTACCCAAACACCACTGCACTACCCTAAACCCTAAAACACTACCCCCAGCAGTACCCCTACACTACCCAAACACCATTGCACTACCCTAAACCCTAAAACACTACCCCCAGCAGTATCCCCTACACTACCCAAACACCACTGCACTACCCCAAACCCTAAAACCCTAAAACACTAACCCCAGCACGACCCCTACACTACCCAAAGACCACTGCACTACCCTAAACCCTAAAACACGACCTCCTACACTACACAAACACCACTGCACTACCCTAAACCTAAAAAACTACCCCCAGCACGAACCCCTACACTACCCAAACACCACTGCACTACCCTAAACCATAAAACACTACCCTCAGCAGTACCCCCTACGCTATCCAAACACCACTGCACTACCCTAAACCTAAAACACTACCCCCAGCAGTACCCCTACACTACCCAAACACCATTGCACTACCCTAAACCCTAAAACACTACCCCCAGCAGTATCCCTACACTACCCAAACACCACTGCACTACCCCAAACCCTAAAACCCTAAAACACTAACCCCAGCACGACCCCTACACTACCCAAACACCACTGTACTACCCTAAACCCTAAAACACTCCCCCAGCACGACTCCCTACACTACCCAAACACCACTGCACTACCCTAAACCCTAAATCTACCCCCAGCATGACCCCCTACACTACACAAACACCACTGCACTACCCTAAACCCTAAAACACTACCCCCTGCACGACCCTCTTCACTACCTAAACACAACTGCACAATTTGTTACAGGCGTTGCAACGCAGGCCTGTGGTGCTTACTGGAAGTACCTGGTGGGCTAGTTGGGCCCCAGGGACTCTCAGGATTCAAGGTGACCTAATCCCCCAACTTAAAACGCGCCACGGGGCGCGTTTGCACAGTGGTGAAGGGAGGGCGGGGCCTCAGGTGACATGTGCGCAAACACGCCCTGTGGTGCGTTTTAAGTTGGGGAGTTAATTCCCTTTGAATCCTGGGGGCCAACTAGCCCACCAGGTACCTTCAGTAAGCACAACAGAGTTGCGTTGCAGAGAGGTGAAAAAAGTGCGTGGCCTCGGAACGCCTCTCTGCAACTCAGCTCTGTGGTCCTAACTGTAGGTACCTGGGGGGCTAGTTGGGCCCCAGGGACCCTCAGGATTCAAGGGGACTTAATCCCGCAACTTAAAACGCGCCCACGGGCGCGTTTGCACACATGTCACCTCAGGCCCCCCTCCCTTCACCACTGTGCAAGCGCGCACTGGCTCTGGTTAGTCAGAGTCAGTTACCACCAGTACCCGTCTGAAAAAGTTGTGGGCACAGGATGATTTTGCAACAAGGCCTCTTTCTGCTCCTCTGTTGGTTCTTTCTGCACATCTTTTGCTTCTTTCTGTGCGTTTTTTCTTCTTTCTTCACATGTCCTACCTCTGTTTGCATAGTTAGAAACTAGCATTTAAAAAACCTTTGAAATTCACTTAAAAAATCATAGGTTTCAGGCACGTTATGGTTAGAAATTAGCATTTAAAAAACCTTTGAAATTCACTGAAAAAACCATAGGGTTCAGGCACGTTATAGTTAGAAATTAGCATTTAAAAAACCTTTGAAATTCACTGAAAAAACCATAGGTTTCAGGCACGTTATAGTTAGAAATTAGCATTTAAAAAACCTTTGAAATTCACTGAAAAAACCATAGGTTTCAGACACGTTATAGTTAGAAATTAGCATTTAAAAAACCTTTGAAATTCACTGAAAAAAACCATAGGTTTTAGGGACAGTTATAGTTAGTTGGACATTTCACCCGTACAAAACCCGTGAAATTCCCCTGTTATAGTTAGTTCAGCTAACTATAACTCGCGCCCCATAATGCACTGCTGATGACGTCACATATTACATCACTCATGACATGGTCAGTGACATCACTGATGACATCTCAAATGACATCACTGATGACATCATCCATGTGATAATTTCATGCATCTTCTCACACCCTAATATAACTTTTGATACACCCACTCTAAATTACAGACTGCCATTCTCAAAACCATAGACACTCCAACACCAAAAACTACATACCCACTCACTGATTCTTAGGTTTACACACACATCCACTCACTCACCTGTACAGTCACTCATACTTGCGGTCACTCCGTACAGGACTATCATATGCACTCATACACCTATATAAACACTCACACACCGCCACTCATCCATAGAGGTACTCACACACCTAGTCAGTCATGCAAAAAATTAATCACACACCCATTTACTCACCTATACAGTTATACACACACCAGCTCACTTACTCATACAAATACTAGCACATTCTTACGCTCTTATACAATAACTGATACAAGCACACACGCATCCATACAGCCACTCTCACAATAACACACTCTCACTTATAGCCATTTAAATACTCTAACACACATATATACTGCCTTTTACATATGTAGTTACTCGCACATGTACCACTGAGATATACATTCACTCACTAACACACCCATACACACACTCACCCACCCAAGCAGTCCATCACAGATGCACTCTTGAAATCATGCACCCAGTGAATCACCCACTCACACATCTATGTATAGAGTCACACACACCCCACCCACACAAACACTCAGGCAGCCATACAGATACTCAGAGAACCAATCAATAACCCATATAGACACTCATGTAGCTATTCGCAAATCCATGCATCCACTTACACACCAACAAACAGACGGATACAGACATTCACACAGTTTAGTCACTAACCCATGCATTCAGTAAGATACGTTTAATCACTCACTTGTAGAGTCAGTCACTCACGTACTAAATCATCCATTCAGACACTTATACACCCACTCATTCTTCAATACGCCTTTCCCTATATATATTAAACATATTTAAACTTTACAGAAACACACAGTCACTGGATGATGTCATCAGTGATGTCATCAGTGATGTCATTTGAGATGTCATCAGTGATGTCATCAGTGATGTCACTGACCATGTCATGAGTGATGTAATATGTGACGTCATCAGCAGTGCATTGCGGGGCGCGAGTTATAGTTAGCTGAACTAACTATAACAGGGAATTTCACGGGTTTTGTACGGGTGAAATGTCCAACTAACTATAACTGTCCCTAAAACCTATGGTTTTTTCAGTGAATTTCAAAGGTTTTTAAATGCTAATTTCTAACTATAACGTGTCTGAAACCTATGGTTTTTCAGTGAATATATATATATATATATATAATATATATATATTCTTCTTTTTTTCCCCAGTGTGATTTTCCTTTAATTAGTTCTCCCAATTACAAGTGACTGTTTTTCTGGTACACTTACTTGCACAATATAACCACTACTTTTGGTAGCACTAAAACATTAGAGACATTTCTTTGGCTTGACCCACGCTATTCTTTTCCAGACCTTTGCCTCCGCCTCAAATAAAAAGCCCTTTACTACGTATTTCATGTATTTGATGACATATCCATACAATCGTTTTTCACATTTACAAATCCCGCAGTGCCACAGTTATTATTAGACATCTTACTATTTAATTACTTTGTGATAAGTCTTTCCCTCTTTAGCTTTATTATAACTATTTCTCCACCACTCCAAATGGCGCTCATAGCCATTCCATACATTTTCTCAAAACCACTCTCTTGTGTCATCGGATATATTTCCTTACTATCCTGTATTTATACAAACTTCACCAGTCTAAAATGGCGCTATTAGCCATTCCACTGGTTTAGTCCATCTTCTATCTCCACCTTACTACGCTTATTTAGCGTCCTTAGGGCAGTTTCTGAACACCACAATAGAATAAGATGCTGCCCTACAGGTCTGTATCGGTTTCTTGTTTCTTTTTTTCGGCCATACTTTTAAAATCATTGCACTTACCTTTCCTCTCCTATAGTTTTACGTATACTTCTTCCTACTTATATATTTTTTTTTACCAGGTTATTACCTGTCTTTACTCATACACTGAGTTTAACTGATTGTGACGTGGGCTCATTTGCTGCACACACCAATCTCGCATTACGTAAGTCATTTTCATGACAATTTTAGTTGATTTATCGCATTGGACTACTGTAGATCTACACACTACGTTCCTTTTCTCGATATTGAATGGATTCCTGCACCATCTTTCCTGAGAAGTAATACCAACTATATGGTTATAAGCTAGGTCCATATATTTACATGACTTCTTTCAGTACTTTCCAGTGCTACTGGCCAATCAGAGCCTTTACTAATACTGCATTTGGGTACTTACCAATCACTACTGGCCCTTCTTTACCTTGGACAAGAAAACCTTAATAGACACGCCTTGAGGTGACTACAATTACTGAGCAACCATACTGGCTAGTATAACATTACCTTACTCCTACGTATACAGTCACCATTGCTATACTTTCACATCTGTATTGACATCTGCTACCTCTTTTCTTTATTTCTGATTAAAATCTATCATTTGGAAACTGTTATATATTTTTTCCTTAATTACAATGTACTTTGGTGTCAATTCACTTGGCACAATTTATTAATTCATAGTATCACTCACAATGACCAGTCTTCCTCTTATATTGACTAAGCCCCTTTTCCCTTCACTTGTCATCTCTCGATTTTACAGACTACTTCCCAGTGCAATCCACTCTAGGTTTCCATACAAGATATTATTCTTCAAACGTTCACCTTTTTTGCACACTTATAAGGATGGCATAGACTTACTTGTGTAGTATTTTCTTGGAAACACATTCTGCATATTCTGCATGCCTATTACAAACCGGTTTTCGGTCCTCTTCATTAGGTGTCTGCGTAGAAATCTCTTGAGGTATATACTATACTTAAATCCTCTGACAGCATGTCCACAGGTGAAGCGTTACGCAAACCTTTTTGCCACAGAGCACACGTATACACTTTTTAGTTGTTGGTATTCGCTACTACTATTCCATCAACTCCATCACAGCTTCACCTCTCAATAACAAAATGTCTTGTTATATTGTCAGATGAACATAGAAGTTCTCATACGTTATTATGATTGTATTACAGCCTTGATAAAGTACAACGGACAAAACATGTGATGACGTCTTTCAGTGTTGCTGTTCTGTTGTACCAAGAGCATCTTTGTACATAGCTGTTCTACTGTGCCAATAACTACATGGAGCATTAAACCACAAACTGACCACTGCAAACTTTTCTGCTGAATTTATTTATACACAGTTTAATATTAATTTTGTTGTGTGCTCCGAGTATTTCAAATTAGGGAAACACTTTGCCACTGCAGCTGTGCCTTATTATAGATGCTGGCGCTAAGGCAAGAAGGCCATCAGGAAGTCCCCTAGCTGTGCACTATAAAGAGGTGGTGCACAATCAGTGCGCCTGACGAGGGCACCCCTCTGGAGAGAATACCGGGGTCTCAGGGACACACCAAACACCCCCTTGCATGCGGGTACAGTCACTCACTGCACCCACCTGCAAGAAGGTCTCTGTCCCCCTTGAATGCGCAGGCTGGGTGCTGCTTGAACCGAATAAGCCAGACTGGCTGCTTCAAGCAGTGGTCCTTATTTCACAAATGCACTGCCCCAAGGGCAGCGTGATTTTACTGCTGTCCTGGAGGCAGTGTATTATCAATAATAGGGCACACTGTCCCTTTTTGAGCCCAGCAAGCCTAGTTAAATGTGTGCTTCGGTGCAAATGGGGACTTCTGCAGTATGTTTGTGTTGTGAAAAACTTTAGCATCAACCAGGCATCTGCAAATAGGCCGATGAGATAGGACATTTGTGATTGGTAAGATGCAAAAGTCAATAACAATATGGCCTGCATTATACATACGGTGCAGTGTCCCTTTCTCACTTGCATGGATAAAAGAATTAACTTCTGCAAGGCTCTCACTGCACTTTCACCACAGATCATTAGCTGCGATGTCCGACAGGACTACTTTGCATTTTCACCATTGCAATTCAAGGTTAAAATGTCAACATTCGTTAAATGCCATTACCCAGTCCCAAAATTGAGTTACAACCCAGGAATCCAGTACCTGAAGGGGGCTCTTGTAAATAAGACAGTGACCCATGGATGTCATTTAGGGGGCCCCTAGAGGTTGCAGCTGCATTTTTGTTTTTATTACACTAATGGTCAATAAATCTTTATTATTCACTATTAGTGTCTAAAAGAAAAACAAGCACCAGGAGCTGGAACAAGAGCTTCTCTGGCAGCTGAGGTAAGTAGAAAAATGCTTTTAAATGCAAGTTGTGTTCATGCTTGTGAGTGGCAGTTATTGTGAGAGATAGTGTGTGTATGTTTGAGCGTGTTTGTATGTGTGAGCATGTGCGTATGTGAGTGAACATGAGTGAGTCAGTGAAAAGTATTGGGTGAGAATGAGTGAGACTGAGTTTCAGTAAAGAATATGAGTGAGACAGAGTGGATGAAAGAGAATGAATGATCAAGAATGCGTGTGAGGATAAATGAGACACGATTGGACTCTCCACCATAGGCCAATTAGTTAAAAAAGGCAAAATCCTTACATTCTGTGAACTACAGGAGAAATATGAATTAGCGCAGGGGGAGGCATTTCGTTACTTGCAGATCCGCCATGCTCTAACAGCAGCGCTCCCAGATATGGGGAATCTACCGGAATCGTCCCCATTGGAGGACCGGCTGCTCTCTGAACCAATCCCAGATAAAGCCATATCATTAACATACCGCAAATTATGCAATAATCTGTCTGACCCCTTTCAAGCTCTCCGAAGTAGGTGGTAAGCTGACATAGGCGACATTGAAGATGATGACTGGCAAACAGCGCTGATGTCCCCGAGGGAGGCGGCTATCGCGCTTCGCTTCCGTTTGATTCAATTAAAAATCCTACATCGAACGTACCTCACGGGGGTCACATTAGCGAGAATGGGAACTAGACAAGACACATTTTCTCTGCGCGGATGTCACCAAGAGGCAACCTTCTACCACACGATATGGGACTGTCCGTACATACGACCTATATGGGAGGGGGCAACGACGCACATGCAAGACGCAATAGGGAAAAAGATCAACCTTACTCCATCGTTGGGGCTCCTTAACATCTGGGAAGCGACTGATCTCAGGGAGGTGGAACAACAGTTCGCTACTTTGGGGTACACGCTAGTGAAAAGAGCAATAGCAATGAAGTGGGGGGTAGCGGAAAGACCATTGACAAAGACCTGGGCGGCCGAACTAGATAAGTGTATGATTGCAGAAAAAGAAGTGTATAAATCTAGAGGGTGTCCCAAGAAGTGGGATAAAAAATGGAGTGGGTGGAATGCACATCGAGGGGACTTATGTATATCCCGACTGTAGAAATGGAACTGTCAAGGAATAACACTTATTCGTCTGAAATGATTGACTGATTAACTGTTCAATTACATGCACCTGATGTCATAAGGTTGAAATGTATGCATACCAATGTTTGTGATTATTTGAAGTTTGCAATTAATAAAAAAATCTATTAAAAAAAGAATGCGTGTGAGGGGAGTGTTAAACAGTGTGAGTGTAAATAATTGAGCATGCGTAACATTGAGAGTAACTGAGTGAAAATTAGTGAGTCAAAGTGAGTGAGGATACATGAGAATCTGAAAGAAACAGTTAGTTATAGATTCCTTACCTTAGAATCTCCCCCAGGTGTCAGACTGGATCCGGAAAGTTTTTCTTCAGCAGTACCCCTGTGCGTCTGAAGGTGGCGTCGGTCGACTCCGCTTCCGTCGTGGTCGCCGGGATGACGTCGCAGAAGTTACATAGACGCCACCCTCACGCGCTGACGTCAGTTCTTTCTTTTTCCGCGCCAGCAAGCGCAGATGTTGACTGAGTTTTTTGCGACTTTTGTCGACTTCGTTTTCGAGTCTTTAACCGACTCCTGGTGCACGAGGAATGCCCGGTTTCAAGGCCTGCGGTTCCTGTTCCCGTATGATGTCAGTGACGGATCCGCACTGCATGTGCCTCTTCTGCCTGGAGCACGACCATGACCCCAAGTCGTGCTCCGACTGTCGAACCATGGCCCGAAGGCTTTGCGGGAGCAGTCCCGAAAGCGCCTCGAGGCCCGGCAGTCGGCTCTACGTCGCGCAAGGTCCCGGTCGCGTGGGAGGTCGAGGGACCGATCGCGGAGTCATCATCATCACTCCTCTTCTAAGTCTTCGCACTCGGGTCAGGTAAGTCAAAGCACAAGAAGAAGTCGAAGAAGCATCATCGCTCTTCGACTTCCCTTCGTCCGTCGGCCGACGCGACGCAGGTTGCGGGTGGTGCCCCTCCTGCGGCTCCGCGTGCGGAGCCTCCAGGGTTGACTCCAGCCTTCCCTCCCTTCCCGGGACCCGGAGCGACCCCTGCCCAGCTTCGTCAATTTTACGAAGCGAAGCACGCCATCTTTGGGCAGTCCGACTCTGCCGGCGCGCCTTCGGGCCCCGCGGACTCTGTTGGGGGCTCTAGGCCTTCGACGCCGGCGGCTTCGGCCTCGGCACCGCAGGGCCCCCTTGGATCCAGGCCTGGATCCGGATCGGCGCCGATTGACCTCGTTACACTTCCACCGGCGCCGACTCCACCGGCACCACGTCCGCAGCCGACGCCGGCTGGACCCCCAGCAGGCATCGACCCCGGCTTCCACCTCGGCGTGGACACGGAGCCGGACTGGCGTCGGCCGACGCCGGATCCGGCGCCGATGGGTACTTTTGTCCCTGTGTTCCACCCTGGCCATTTTCAGCCAGATTGGCAGCCAGAGGAGGGTGAGGAAGACTGGGAGGAGTCTGGTGACCCTTTGACAGACCAGTTGGAGTACTATCCGGACTGGAGAGAGGAACTGGGGGATGCCAGTGGTCTGGATACCTCCCCAGACCTAGGCATGTTGTCTCCTCCTACTGTGGCTACGGAGGAGGGAGCGTCATACGCAGTGGTGTTGCATAGGGCGGCCGAGGCTCTCAACCTCAAGCTTCCTACGGTGGCAGTCAGGACTAACCTCCTGACGGAGGTGCTTCAGCCGGCAGTGAGCTCTTCGGAGCCCCTGCTCCCGTTTAATGAAGCCCTCACGGACATCCTATTGGGCACTTGGTCCAGGCCCAACACAGGGGCCCCTGTGGACAGGGTGATTGCCCGATGCCACCGCCCAGCCCCAGGCGACCCCACTTTCCTCTCCCAACATCCCACCCCTGACAGCATGGTGGTTCAAGCCTCCACTTCTAAAGGCGCATTCCCTACCGCACCTCCGGAAAGGGAATCCAAAAAGCTGGACCACCTTGGCAAGAAAATGTTTTCTTCCGCCAGCTTGGGACTGCGGTCGGTAAACACTGCATGTCTGTTGGGCCGTTATACCCACTCTGTGTGGGATACGGTGGCCAGGTGCTGCCTCAGTGCCCGGAGGAGGCCTGGGCCATACTCTCCCGTGCCGTTGCCGAGGGGAGAGACGCAGCAACGTTTACCATTCGCTGTGGGCTGGATACCGCTGACGCACTTGGTAGGACGATTTCAACATCAGTAGCCCTTCGACGCTACGCCTGGTTGCGTTCGACTGGTTTTTCCGGGGATGTCCAATCCACCCTTATGGACATGCCCTTTGATGGCCGTCGCCTTTTCGGCGACAAGGCAGACAACGCGCTGGAGCGCTTTAAGGACTCACGGGCTACGGCCAGGTCCTTGGGCCTCTCCACCACCCGTCCTGCGCAGTCTGCCTTTCGCCCCTTTCGTGGCTACGGAAGGGGTGCCCCACTACGTCCCGCCCAGGGCCACAGGCCGGCGCAGGCTGTACAGTCTCAGCGCGGCCTGGGACGTGGGAACCACCGGCGTGGTTCTGTGGGCCAGCCCACCACAGCCCCCTCTGCAGCAGCCTCCAAGCCCTCCTAGTCCGACCTTTCAGGGCCACCAAACGCCAGTGGGCGGCAGGATCCGCCATCACCTCCCCCACTGGCGCACCATCACGTCGGACAGGTGGGTTTTGCAAATAGGTCGAAGGGGATACTCCTTCCCCTTCGAGACTACCCCTCCCTCCATGCCACCTCAGTACCATCGCATGTCGGAGGATCACCTGGCCCTTCTCCAACAGGAAATTTCGGCACTCTTGGCCAAGGGTGCCATCGAGCGCGTTCCTGCCCCAGAAGTAGGTCGTGGTTGCTATTCCCACTACTTTCTGGTACCCAAGAAGGACAAAGGCCTGCGTCCTATCTTGGATCCCAGGAACGTCAACCGCTTTCTCCGGAAGGAGAAGTTCAAGATGTTGACGCTCGCTCAGGTCTTGTCTGCCCTCGACCCTGGAGACTGGATGGTAGCGTTGGACTTGCAGGACGCTTATTTTCACATCCCCATCCTGCCGGCCCAGCGGTGTTACCTGCGGTTCACGGTAGGCCACGCGCACTTTCAGTTCACCGTGCTCCCCTTTGGCCTTACCAGCGCCCCTCGGGTGTTCACGAAGGTGATGGCGGTGGTTGCAGCTCATCTGCGCAGCTCAGGGGTTCCAGTCTTCCCCTATCTCGACGACTGGGTGTTGAAGGTGGGCTCGCCCCAGGCTGTCATCTCCCACCTCCAGACTACGGCCGACCTCTTGCATTCGCTGGGGTTCTCCATCAACGTGCCGAAGTCACACCTGACCCCCTCTCAGAAGCTCCTCTTCATCGGAGCAGTTCTGGACACGACGCAGTTTCGGGTTTATCCTCCCGAACAGCGAGTCCGGGATATTCGGGCTATGATTCCGATCTTTCAGCCCCTATCCCGGGTTTCGGTCAGGATGACCCTGAGGCTGCTGGGCCTCATGGCCTTCTGCATCCTGCTGGTCGATCATGCCAGGTGGCATATGCAGGCTCTGCAGTGGGACATGAAGTTCCAGTGGGGGCAGCATCAGGGGAATCTGTCCGATTACGTCCAGATCTCGGAGGGCACTGCACGTCAATTGCAGTGGTGGCTCACGAACCAGGATTGGGTCAACGGCAGATCCCTCTCCCTTCCCCAACCAGAACATACAGTGCTGACAGATGCATCCCTCCTGGGATAGGGCGGCCACATGGGAGAGGCGGAGATCAGAGGCCTCTGGTCTCCGGCAGAGTCCGGGCTCCACATCAACCTTCTGGAGCTTCGGGCGATCCGTCTTGCACTCAAAGCATTCCTTACCTCTGTATGGGGACAAGTAGTGCAGGTGTTCACGGACAACACCACCACCATGTGGTACTGCAACAAACAAGGCGGGGTGGGGTCGTGGACCCTATGTCAAGAAGTCCTCCGCCTCTGGACTTGGCTGGAACATCAAGGCGTATCCCTGGTGGTTCAACACCTGGCAGGTTCACTGAACGCCAGGGCGGACAAACTCAGCCACAGGTGCATGATGGATCACGATGGCGTCTTCACTCGAAGGTGGTGCAAGGTCTCTTTCAGCAGTGGGGAGAGCCTTGGTTAGATCTATTCGCCACCGAAGAGAACGCGCAATGTCAGCAATTCTGCACGTTGGAATTTCCAAGGCGGCACTCGCTAGGCGATGCTTTTCGTCGGGAGTGGAGTTGCGGTGTTCTATACGCCTTTCCGCCTATACCACTTCTGCCCAGAGTGCTGAAGAAGATGAAGCACCACCAGGCCCAAGTCATTCTTGTGGCTCTGGATTGGGCACGAAGAGTCTGGTATCCCGAGCTGCTCAACATGGCCATCTATCCTCCGATCAGACTTCCTCTTCGGGAGGATCTTCTGTCGCAGCAGCAGGGGACGGTCCTCCACCCGAACCTGTCCAGCCTCCACCTCCTTGCGTGGAGATTGAGCGGCTGCAGTTGACGTCGTTTGACCTGCCTCCCAAAGTCTGTGATGTAATCTTGGCAGCCAGGCGTCCCTCCACTAAGACGGTATATGCCTGCAGATGGAATACATTTGTGGCATGGTGCACAGCAAAGGCTGTGGATCCCCTTTCTGCCCCTCTTTCTGAGGTTCTCTTGTTCCTCCTATCTTTGGCCCAGCAGGGCTCTGCTCTGGGCACTATCAAGGGCTACCTCTCGGCCATTTCAGCCTTCCTCAGGTTCCCTGATCAGCCTTCTCTTTTCAAGTCCCCTGTTGTAAATAGATTTCTTAAGGGCATTACTCATCTTTTCCCTCCTGTTCCCTTCGTAATGCCCCAGTGGGACTTGAACTTGGTTCTTACATATCTTGTGTGCTCCCTTTGAGCTGCTTCATAATTGCCCTCTCAGGCTTCTAACTCTGAAAACTGCCTTTCTGGTGGCCATCACCTCTGCTCGCAGGGTGAGTGAGCTACAAGCTCTTTCTTCTAAGCCTCCCTTTCTGGCTATTCATCCGGACAAGGTCGTCCTGAGAACTAGACCTTCCTTCCTTCCCAAGGTGGTTACGTCTTTCCCCATTGGCCAAACTATCACTTTGCCCACCTTCTTTCCGCCTCCCCATCCTTTGAAGGAGGAAGAGAGGCTCCACCGTCTGGATCCAAAACGTGCGCTTTCTTTCTACTTGGATCGCACAAAACAATTCCGGGTGGATGACCAGCTCTTTGTTGGGTACGTAGGCGCTAAGAAAGGTCGGGCCGTGCACAAACGGACCATCTCCAGGTGGGTCGTTCTGTGCATCAAAGCCTGCTATTTTTTGGCAAAGAAGAAGCCTCCAGTGGGGCTGCGTGCCCATTCCACCAGGGCGACGGCAGCTGCTACTGCTTTGGGACGAGGAGTCCCACTGCATGACATCTGTCAGGCAGCTACGTGGGCATCGTTGCACACGTCTACGAGACACTACTGCCTGGACAATCAAGTCTGGCCGTTCTGTTCTCCAGGACTTTGTGGTGTGAACTTGGTTCGCAGACCCACCTCCGGGGTTGGTATTGCTGGAGTATCTATTCTAAGGTAAGGAATCTATAACTAACTGTTTATTTCACATGAACAAGTTACTTACCTTCGGTAACGATATATCTGTAAGAAACATAGGTTAGTTATAAATTCCTTACCTCCCCACCCATCCTCCCGTTCTGCGAACTGACTTCTAGGGTTAAGGACATCCCTTCAGGGCCCCAGTTTTGTGCACCAGTGGTCAGTGTCTTGCATGGCTCTGCGCTTCTGGCGTGGAAAGTCGTGTACAGAACTTACGTCAGCGCGCGAGGGCGGTATCTATGTAACTTCCACAACGTCATCCCGGCGACCACGACGACGGACGCGGAGTCGACCGACGCCACCTTCAATGCGCAGTGGTACTGCTGACGAAAAACTTTCCGGATCCAATCTGACGCCTGGGGGAGATTCTAAGGTAAGGAATCTATAACTAACCTATGTTTCTTACAGATATATCGTTACCGAAGGTAAGAAACTTGTTCATAAGTGAGTAAGAGTGATTACAAGGGAGTGTAAGAGAGAACATATCAATAAGTGAGCATAAGATTTGATGCGAGTGAGTGTGAATGAATGAGGGAGGATGAGCGAGTAAGAGGGAGAATGAGTAAGAGTATGAGTGAAAGCAGTGAATATGAGTGAGAAAACATGAGTAAGTCTGAATGAATGAGTGAGTGAATGCAAATGAGTGGGAGTGCATGAAAGTAAGACTCGGTGCAAGAGAGTGAGTAAGAATTATTGAGTACAAATGACTGCAAATGAATGTGAGCAAATGTTAAGTGAGCGTGAGTAAATGTGGTGTTATGCTTGAGAGTCTGCCATTGGCCATTGCATACCGAATACCAGACTTAGTTTATGGAGTCACCGCAGGCAAAATTCTGGCACAGACATACTGGAATCAGTTCGATACCCATGGAAAATTGTTGGTGCTGGCACATTGGAGGTAATTTGTGTCATAAGAAGGACAGCTGTGGTTTGTGATGGGGGCAAGCATGTCAAAATGCTGGCCATGACATGAGGTAATTTTTCTATAAAGGTCACCCATGGCATATGGATGAATTAACGGCACATTTCTGCTGCAGACCTATTGTGTGTAAATTTGTGCTGTGACAAAATTCTGGCCTTTGCAAATTGGAGGCCATTTTTGACTAATGGGAGCACCCTGAGCATATGTTGAATAAATGAGTCAACTCCTGGGGAGTTTCAGGTTTCATTGCCTTTGCTCATCATGAAAGAACTTGAATATTTAATCAGTGCCCTTTCAGAGTCTATGGCTTATCACCAAATTTGTGTGAGCATTGTAGTTTAAAATGCACCCTTTGACTCCCTTCCCTTAGAAACGTTGTGGCTAGTGGTCTTATCCCCATGTCCAGATGTTCTGAAATGAATTCTTTTGTACGATACACATGGTTACTAACAAGTCTTTGCCTCTCAACCCTCTATTTGCTCTACTGGGAGATGTGGGGACTGATAGGATTTTTCCCCACTACCATCCCCCAGGGGCGTTTGGTCTCCCCCCTCCTCTTGGTGCCCAGATTGAACATTGCCCAGATGTGGAAGCAACCACAGGCTCCGTCCCTGAACATGTGGTGGGCGAGGGTTTGGTCAATTTATGTCATGGAGAAATTGACGGCAGTTGTCGGGGGACAGGTTGGCCAAATTCGATACAACGTGACTCGCATTCACCACCTACATAGGAAGGCAACAGAGGGAGGTTGGGCTCCACCTGAGGATGTCTAGAACATTGCGAGCCGCGGACATTCATGTTATGTCCCTTTCGGACTTTGGGAGCGGCTCACCAGGGGATTCACACTCAGATTGATGGTCTTGTGCCCCTTTCCACTCTTGGAGGAGGCCTTCGCTATATCTCCCTTCTTTTCTTTTTTACCTGTCCATTTGTGAAATGGGGAATATTGTGAACTTTGCGCTCATTATTTTATTGACCATGACTCTTTCTGCGGAGCCTTACCATGTGTCAGGTTAATCTGTTAAAATGCAAAAATAAAGGTGTTAAAAAAAAAAAAAAGAAGAGTTGTGCTTTACTCGCTTTGCTCATTTGCTACACCTAATGTAGGTGGAACTAAAATAGACATTTATCTGTGTAGAATTGTTATATTCATTGTGCAGTTATTATGAAACTAAAGCAATGTCAATTATCATGATGTCATCTGGATTGGAAAAGGGTGACTTCATTTTCTGGTAAGATTCAGGGTCATAGGCCATATGCTACTTGTTGTGATGTCATTGAAATCAAAGGGTGTGTAATGTCACTACTGCTTGTGCTGGCAGTTTGGTGACCTGACGTCCATGCAGTTATATGTTATATGTTGTATTGTACGCTGTTCTAACGTGAGGGCTGTGATAGGTAAAGCTGCCTGTAGCCAGAGTGAAAAAGAGGTAAAAGCAGTAACAGTCCTTGTCTCCGGAGTGAGGCTGTTGTTGAAATTATTACCGAAGATGATAAATTATTGCTTCTATAAAATTTGATTTAAATTTGCTCCTGTGACTATTCCTGTTCTTTGAATATTGACAAGTATATAGGTTAAACGTAGTTGGACAGTAATACACCATATGCTTTCTTTTTTTTCTAGTTATGTGACAGTGCAGAGGAAGGCGTAGATGGTGATAATGTCAATATGTTTATTGTACACCCAACCACTCCTGCACAGTATTTTCACTTACTACGCAGGCAGATGGTACGAAACTTCAGGAAACCTCTCATCGTGGCTTCTCCCAAAATGCTGCTTAGATACCCGGTAAGTAGTAGCTTGCCAATTTTACTAAAAAAGAACATATCTTAGACCATAGATCATAAACATACTGTTTAAAGAAATATTAACGCTCCATCCGATACAATGCAATAGTACCTTTGTGTTACTTACACGTTCTTAATCCTGGTATAAGTATGTATGGGATATGGCAGCACCGTCCATTGTATACATACCTAAAACGTGATTGCACCATTCCCTAAAGATAAACCAGTAATTGTAGTTTTTGATAGAGACTTCTAGCCTCAGATTCCTCACCTTATGAATATTCCTCAGGCATCAGACTGGATCTGGAAACTTTTCAGCAGTACCTCTGCGAGCTGGAATGTGGCATAATGTGGCTCTGCACAGACGCCATTCCACTTCAAAAGTGATGTGCGTTGCCTATATAGGTGCCACTCCTGCATGCTGATGTCAGTTCCTTTCTTGCCGTGGCACTAGACACGGACCCAAAGCTTCTCTCGTCTCTGAGAACCTTTCCCCAGTGATTTTCTTTGAACTTTATCCAGTGGGTAAGTGATATTACCTCCTGAGACTATAGGTTTTAAACCCTGTCAGGACTGTTGCAAGCAGATGTCTGTGACAGATCCTCACCAGGTTTGCCTGTGGTGTCTGGACTTGGGTCACAGCTCCAAGATCTCTGAAGACTGAATTGATGAACCCGAAGGCCATCAGGGAATGCAAGGCAAAACGTTGTCTTCCAAGCACAAGAAGACGCAGCGTATGGATCGCTCCTTGTCCCACTCCAAATCCAAGGATCCATCCCGGTCCTGTTCCTATTCTTGGAGTCGATGGAGCCTCTCTAAAGGCCGGTCTTCATTGCACTCCAAATCCTTCAGTAAGTACAAAAATCACCAGACGCTAAGGCAGAGTTACGCTCCTTTGTGCCATTCCCACTCCCCTACCGAAGTGTGTTGGTGGCGCCAACTGTCCTACTCCAACTCTCTAATTCGTCTGACTTTGGAGCCAATTCCGCATCTGGTTCTAGCACAACCCTAGTTTCCTGGGCCTTCAGCCACACCGCAACACATCAAAGAGTTCTGTGCAGCTTGCACCGGCTCTTCGGACCGCTACCAACCCCCTCTGGTGCGCCTTCATGCCCCACCGAGCCGAGAGGGCCTCCACCTGTACGGCGGGTTCACCCTCGGCACTAGCTGGACTCCCCGAACAACTTTTGCCCTCTGCTCCTGTTCCGTCACCACCCCTGGTGCATATACCCATGCGCGGCCCAGCAACGTCTTCGCCGAAGCCTACCTCACTGTCTCTCAGACGCCGAATCAACACCGATCTGACTTCCACCGACATCGTGTCCATTTCCACACTCGCATTACCAAAAGGAAGGCAACATTTTTTGCATTCCCTTTTTGGTACTGACTCTGACAACAGCTATGGCCAGGGTGAGGAGTTTGCTTAGCCATATACTGAGGATAAATGTTATGAGGACTTGCAGGAGGATAGTGGGCCTGATACCTCCCTTGAGACAGACTTTTTCTCCCCACCCGGCCATGGAAGAATCAACCTCCTACTCTATGGATATGCATAGTGCTGCTGAAGACTTTGACCTCCAGCTTCTCACTATGGCAGTAAAAACAAATGTGCTGCCTGAAGTCCTGCAATTGGGTCATACTGCTTCTGAGCTCCTCCTGCCTTTTATTGAGGGCTTGACTACTGTCCTCCTAGAAGTTTGGGCAAAACCTTGCAATGGCCCCCCGGTTAACAGGCAGATTGCCAAGCTTCATCACCCTGGTACAGTTTACCTGACCTTTTTGTCACAGCACCATTCTCTGAAGAGTCTGATGCAAGCCTCCATCAGCTGGACCAACCCCAACAATTTCCCAACCACTCCCCCCGAACAGGGATTCATAGCGAGTGGAGGCATTTAGAAAACGTCTCCTCTTGTCAGCCAGTTTGGCTCTGTGTTCGATCAATGCCTCCTGTTTCTTAGGTCATTGCACTCATGCCCTCTTGGACTCTGTGGCGTAAGGTCCTCTATGTTGTACCAGAAGACCTTCTCAGTGTCTTTTCACAGGCTATTCAAGATGGACATGATGCGGCCAAGTTCATAGTTTGTTGTGGCTTGGATGGACATCACCGACTCCGTTGGAAGAGCTATAAGCACCATCGTTGCCATGTGTGGCTTCACTCGACTGGGTTCTCGGCCAATGTTGATGGACATGCTCTTCGATGGGACTCGCCTACTTGGAGACATGACTGACTCTGCCCTTGAACATTTCAAAGAAAGTACGGCAACCACTCGCTCTCTGTGGCTCTCTGCCCAGCCTTGACAGCCTCACCAATTCCACGGTTCTGTTGCGGCTTTGGCCAAGGTGTGCCTTACCTGCCTTTTTCCCTCTGCTCCTGTTCCGTCACCACCCTTGGTGCATATACCCATGCGCAGCCCAGCCACGTCTTCGCCGAAGCCTACCTCACCGTCTCTGACGCCGAATCGACACCGATCTGACTTCCACCGACGTCGTGTCCATTTCCACACTCGCATTACCAAAAGGAAGGCAACATTTTTGCATTCCCTTTTTGGTACTGACTCTGACAACAGCTATGGCCAGGGTGAGGAGTTTGCTTAGCCATATACTGAGGATAAATGTTATGAGGACTTGCAGGAGGATAGTGGGCCTGATACCTCCCCAGAGACAGACTTTTTCTCCCCACCCGGCCATGGAAGAATCAACCTCCTACTCTATGGATATGCATAGTGCTGCTGAAGACTTTGACCTCCAGCTTCTCACTATGGCAGTAAAAACAAATGTACTGCCTGAAGTCCTGCAATTGGGTCATACTGCTTCTGAGCTCCTCCTGCCTTTTATTGAGGGCTTGACTACTGTCCTCCTAGAAGTTTGGGCAAAACCTTGCAATGGCCCCCGGTTAACAGGCAGATTGCCAAGCTTCATCACCCTGGTACAGTTTACCTGACCTTTTTGTCACAGCACCATTCTCTGAAGAGTCTGATGCAAGCCTCCATCAGCTGGACCAACCCCAACAATTTCCCAACCACTCCCCCCGAACAGGGATTCATAGCGAGTGGAGGCATTTAGAAAACGTCTCTTCTTGTCAGCCAGTTTGGCTCTGTGTTCGATCAATGCCTCCTGTTTCTTAGGTCATTGCACTCATGCCCTCTTGGACTCTGTGGCGTAAGGTCCTCTATGTTGTACCAGAAGACCTTCTCAGTGTCTTTTCACAGGCTATTCAAGATGGACATGATGCGGCCAAGTTCATAGTTTGTTGTGGCTTGGATGGACATCACCGACTCCGTTGGAAGAGCTATAAGCACCATCGTTGCCATGTGTGGCTTCACTCGACTGGGTTCTCGGCCAATGTTGATGGACATGCTCTTCGATGGGACTCGCCTACTTGGAGACATGACTGACTCTGCCCTTGAACATTTCAAAGAAAGTACGGCAACCACTCGCTCTCTGTGGCTCTCTGCCCATCTCGACAGCCTCACCAATTCCACGGTTCTGTTGCGGCTTTGGCCAAGGTGTGCCTTACCTGCCTTTTTCCCTCTGCTCCTGTTCCGTCACCACCCTTGGTGCATATACCCATGCGCAGCCCAGCCACGTCTTCGCCGAAGCCTACCTCACCGTCTCTGACGCCGAATCGACACCGATCTGACTTCCACCGACGTCGTGTCCATTTCCACACTCGCATTACCAAAAGGAAGGCAACATTTTTTGCATTCCCTTTTTGGTACTGACTCTGACAACAGCTATGGCCAGGGTGAGGAGTTTGCTTAGCCATATACTGAGGATAAATGTTATGAGGACTTGCAGGAGGATAGTGGGCCTGATACCTCCCCAGAGACAGACTTTTTCTCCCCACCCGGCCATGGAAGAATCAACCTCCTACTCTATGGATATGCATAGTGCTGCTGAAGACTTTGACCTCCAGCTTCCCACTATGACAGTAAAAACAAATGTACTGCCTGAAGTCCTGCAATTGGGTCATACTGCTTCTGAGCCCCCCCTGCCTTTTATTGAGGGCTTGTCCTCCTAGAAGTTTGGGCAAAACCTTGCAATGGCCCCCCGGTTAACAGGCAGATTGCCAAGTTTCATCACCCTGGTACAGTTTACCTGACCTTTTTGCCACAGCACCATTCTCTGGAGAGTCTGATGCAAGCCTCCATCAGCTGGACCAACCCCAACAATTTCCCGACCACTCCCCCCGAACAGGGATTCATAGCGAGTGGAGGCATTTAGAAAACGTCTCTTCTTGTCAGCCAGTTTGACTCTGTGTTCGATCAATGCCTCCTGTTTCTTAGATCATTGCACTCATGCCCTCTTGGACTCTGTGGCGTAAGGTCCTCTATGTTGTACCAGAAGACCTTCTCAGTGTCTTTTCACAGGCTATTCAAGATGGACATGATGCGGCCAAGTTCATAGTTTGTTGTGGCTTGGATGGACACCACCGACTCCGTTGGAAGAGCTATAAGCACCATCGTTGCCATGCGTGGCTTCACTCGACTGGGTTCTCGGCCAATGTCCAGTCCACTTTGATGGACATGCTCTTCAATGGGACTCGCCTACTTGGAGACATGACTGACTCTGCCCTTGAACATTTCAAAGAAAGTACAGCAACCACTCGCTCTCTCTGCCCAGCCTTGACAGCCTCACCAATTCCACGGTTCTGTTGCCGCTTTGGCCAAGGTGTGCCTTACCTGCCCCAGCAGTTTTGCAGGAGAGGTTGAGGTGCCCACCACCCTCCGGCCAAGGTCAACATGCCGCTTCGTCCAACCTCCCCGCCCCCGTCCAACCCTTACTACAGGGTCACAGCCACCCAGTGAGAGGCAGAATCCACTGATTCTTTCTGGGCTGGCAAGTGATCACATGGTGGGTCCTACAAATTGTTTGCAAGAGCTACACCTTACCCTTCCTTTCATCTCCGCCACACATTCCACTGTCCACCCGACGACTGACAGTCATCTCTCCATTTTGCAGTAGAAAGTGCAAGCCCTTTTGGCCAAAGAGTTGTCTGGAGGGTGCCAGAAGTGAGACATGATTGTTATTCCCGCAGCTACATTTTGTGCCCAAGAAGGGTGGAGGTTTAGGGCCAAATCTAAATCTACGCCTTCCTCAGGAATGAGAAATTTAAGATGGTAACCCTGGCCCAGATCTTGTCTGCCCTCGACCCTGGAGACTGGATAGTGGTGTTGGACCTGCAGGACGCCTATTTCCATATTCGCGTCCTGCCGATGCATTGGCGCTACCTGCAGTTTATGGTGGGAGAGGATCATTTTCAGTTAAATGTCTCACCAGCACTCCTCGTGTGTTCACGAAAGCGATGGTGGTGGTGTTTGCACACCTGTGATGGTCAGGGGTGCCAGTCTTCCCTACCTCAATGACTGGCTGTTGAAGGCGGGCTTTCCCTAGTCAGAGATCAGGGGTGCCAGTCTTCCCCTACCTTGACCGTTGGCTGTTGAAGGCGGGCTCGTCCAAGCTTGTCAGCAGCCACCTCCAGACTACAGCGATCCTCCTGTCATCTTATGTTCTCTATAAACGCGTTGAGCACACACCATACTCCTTCCCAGATGCTCCCCGTTATCGAAGCCATTTCGGATACGGTTCGGTTTTGTACCTTTCCCTCAGGAAGGAGAGTCCAGGACATTCAGGCTATGGTCCCGATCTTTCAGCCTGGAGATGGGTGGGAGGAGTTGCACCTGGGACCTGAATAAGGCTGTGCCTTCCCTCCACAATGCTGGCTCCACCTCCTGTGGTGCGTCTGATGTCCCTGGCCTACACTGTGAAAGGAAAGAAGGAGTCTTGTCAACAAAGTGCTCCAGGACTGACCAGAACTGGTTTGGACTAGGCAAAGGCCTCTCTGCCTTCAGAGAACAAAGGGAAAATGAGTATAAAAGAGGGGACCCAGACCCCAGAACTTTGGATCACTTCTGGAACAAGAAGACGAACCTCTGCCAAGGAGAAGAACCAAAGGAAGCTGTAGGAGTTGGACTGCCCCCCTGCCAGTGTGCTGTGTTGCTGGGTTGGCCTACAGTGGTGTCTTCAGTGCCAAGGAGAGGAGAAGGAACTTTTACAGAAATGTCATCATCTTGCAGAATATTACTCCAAGGGCTTGAACTTGTGCTTGCCTCCTGCTGAAGTCTCAGGGACAAAAGACTTCACCACCAGCTCCCCTCTGAATTTCCTTGCTGGGAATTCTGTCTGCAGAAGCCTGCGTTTCGTTGGGAGCTGGAAGCGGGACTCAACGAGAAGAAGCGCGTCGCAGTCGCAGCTGTTGCCGTCGCATCGCAGGAGAAGCGTGTCGCCGCCGCAGAGGTCGCCGCCGCATCACCAGAGAAGCGAGCCTTCGTCAAAGCTGTTACCCGACGCATCACCGGAGAAGCGTGTCACCACCGCAAGGGTCGCCGTCACATCACCGGAGAAACGTGTCGCAGAGCCTGTCGCGGCTCCAAAGTTACAGAATCGCCGGGCGTGCACGCATCGTCTTCACGTCGTCGCATCAAGGGTGCCATCTTATCGCATCGCATCGCACCGCACCGGATCGTCGCATCGCATCGAGGTGCCATCTTGTCGCATCGCAACTGAAACGCAGTACGAGAATCTACGCATCACCTCCTCTCCGGTAAGGACCAAGACGCATCCCCTACTCTGCGCAAGCATTGAGGCGCGACGCATCGTCTCCCCCCGAAGCAAGGAACCGACGCATCTCCATCCCTGCGACCCTTTTGTTTGTTTTGCGTTACGCATCCAGGAACTTTTGTGAGAACTTTGTCGCACTTACCATCAACTCGAACTAAGTTACTTCTACCATCTTTAAGTCAATTTTGAGTACAGTATTGTGGATTTTTGTCGTTTATGGTCTTGTGTTAAGTCTAAAGAAAGAATACTTATTTTTATAAAACCTGTGTGGTGTCCATCTGTACACATCCAGGTACTTTTGTGAGAACGTTGTCGCACTTACCATCAACTCGAACTAAGTTACTTCTACCATCTTTAAGTTAATTTTGAGTACAGTATTGTGGAGTTTTGTGTGTCCTGTGTGGTGTCCATCTGTAATGTTTTCACTGTATTACTGTATGTGTTCACAAATGCTTAACACACTGCCTCTGAGATAAGCCTGTCTGCTCGTGCCAAGCTACCAAGGGGGTGAGCAGGGGTTATCCAGTAGTGTAATCCCCTTTCCCTGACTTAGAAGCAAGGGTCCCTATTTGGTCAAAGGTACCTACCTCTGCCAACTAGTGACCCCCAGTTCTAACATTGGTGGTCAGCGGTGAGGATTCTGGACTTGCATATACAGTGATTGGTGTACACTACTAGTGAGTGCAGACCAAACGCAAACACATACCTTTTTTGTAGAATTCTTTTTCCTCCTTGGACTGTTATTTTTCTGAGAACTGCCAATTCTTATTGCCATGAGTCCACCAGCATCTATTGCCTCTATGGATCCAGAGTTTGAGGAAGAGAGGTCGGATACCTATAATGCCAAACAGCTGAAAGCCTTCTGTAGAAAATTTAAAGTTGCTATTCCAGGCCTCACTAAAAAGGATGAGTTCCACAAGGCGCTGAGGGCCTGGGTGGAAGCAAGAAATACATCTGAAAATGTGGAGCACCCTGTGGAGGAGGCAGAAGGGCAGCTAGATGGGCCCCTGGGTCTAGGGGGGGGGAGAAAGTACCTACCCCGCCAGGCAGCAGTGTTTCTTCCAAAGACCTGTCACCCAGAGAGTTGGAAGACAGGGAGAGAAATAGGGCACACAAGCTGGAGATGGCTAGGCTCAAAATGGAGGGTCAAAAGGACCTAGAGAATAAGAAGCTGGAGTTTGAAATTAACAAGTTAGCCTTGAAGAGAGAGAGAATGAGATTAGAGCATGAGAGAATGTTGAGGGAGTTAGAGATCAAGGCAAAGGGTCTAAAGATCAATCCCTCTGGTGGCAGCACACCGTCTGTGCCTTCAGAAGGCAGGGTATATATCCCCAAGGATGTCATCAAAGATTTCCATAAGCATGAAGATATTGGGCAGTGGTTTGCAGCCTATGAGATAGCAATGTTGGCCCACCGGGTCCCTGAGAAGGATTGGGGAGCTGGGTTGTGGGGCCGCTTTATGAGTGAAGTGAGGGATACTTTGTTAGACCTACCCAGTGAGAATAGGATGTCTTATGCCCATATGAAGGAAGCCCTGATGACAAGGTATGGTTTGACCCCAGAACTCTATAGACAGAGGTTTAGGAGTTGCAAGAAGCTGGAGGGAACCACTTGGGTAGAATATGTATCTTTCTTTTGCAGAGCCATGGATGGTTGGGTGAAGGGTAGCAAAGTGGATACTTTTGAAGCGCTCTATGATTTGTTTGCATGGGAGCACTTGTCTGCTAATTGTTTTCCAGAGCTACGCCAGCACCTTATTGATAGCAAGCTAACTAACCCTAGGAAGCTTGCTGAGGAGGCGGACCGCTGGGTCAGTACCAGGGTCCACAAGGGTCATGTGGGAGATTCCGCCAAAGGTGGGCAGGGTCCCCAGCAGAAGAGTGGGGGGGACAAGAGTAAACAGAGGGAATTCCAGAAAGGGCCCCAAAGTATTCCCCAAGGGAACCAAAGGAAGGGTTCTCAGCCTCCCCCTGAGAAGAAGCCAGAGGCCCCAACAAGTAGACCTGTTCAGAGGGGCCCCTACAAGTGCTTTACGTGTGGTCAAGTGGGCCACCTTTGGTATGATGCACAGTGTCCCATGAAGGATTCCAAAGCACCACCCCGTGCACCACCCCGTCAGTTGGCGAGTGTAGCCCTGGGAGGGGAGGAGATGGGTGCCCAAGTTGGGTGGGGTCCCGCAGAAATGTCCCTTGTCTCGCTAGGAGACTTTGAGATGGTCCCTGAGACCCAGCTGCCTGATTACACTAAGAAGTACAGGCAGTGGGTGACCATCAATGGCCATAGGGTGGAGGCTCTGAGGGACACCGGGGCTAGTGTGACAGCTGTCAATTGCCGGTTGGTGTCCAAGGAGCAGGTTATCCCTCATGCATTCTTCCCTGTAGTTGCAGCGGACAACTCGCAGAGCCAGTGTAAGGTGGCTCAAGTTCCCTTTGAGTGGGGGGGGACTCCGGTACTCTCCAAGTAGCTGTGAGGCCAGCCATGCCTATTGATTGTCTGTTGGGAAATGATTTGGAGAGCTCCCCTTGGGCTAAGGTGGAGAGGAAGTCTCATTTGGAGATGTAGGGTCTGCCTGAGTGGGCGTGTGTCACCACTCGGTCTATGGCAGCCAGTAAGGGTGTTCAAGAGATCCTGGAGCCTGAAAGTATGGCCCAGGGACCTGCCTTAAAGAGAAGAGGTGGGGGGAGCGGGAAACCAGCCCCCATTGTTCCCACGGTCCAGGAGGAGGCAGACCTTGAGGGGGATGCCCTGGAACCTACAGGGGAACAAGTTGCTGAACTGGGGGACCTGCCTGAGCTGACCCATTGGCAGCAGGAAGGAGGCCCCTCCAGGGAGGAATTTTGTGAGGAGCAGAGGAAATGCCCTTCTCTTGAGGGTGTGTGTTAACAGGCCACAGCCCAGGCAGCAGGTGATCAGTCTGGATCACATTGGATCTACTGGGAGAACGACCTCCTGTATAGCGAGCCTAAGGTTGCTGAGCCTGGGTCAGCCCATGTGCTGGTGGTACCCCAGCGCTTCAGAGCCTTCCTACTGGGTTTGGCTCATGATGTGCCTTTAGATGGACATCTGGGGCAGGACAAGACCTTTGAAAGGCTTGTCACCCACTTTCATTGGCCCCAGATGCAGAAGAGTTCAGACACTCATTGTAGGACTTGTCAAACTTGCCAGGCAAGTGGGAAAAGTGTAAGGAAGCACAAGGCTCTTCTCCAACCTTTCCCTGTAGTCAGTACCCCCTTTGAACGGGTGGGCATTGACATTGTGGGGCCACTGGACCCCAAGACAGCCATGGACAACAGGTTTATCCTGGTCTTGGTGGACCATGCTACCCGGTACCCGGAAGCCATCCCGCTCAGGACAGTGACGGCCCCTGTGGTGGGACATGCACTGATGGAGATTTTCTCCCGTGTGGGGTTCCCCAGAGAGGTGGTGTCAGACCGTGGTACAAACTTCATATCCAACTATATGAATTCCCTGTGGCAGGAGTGCGGTGTTACTTATAAGTTCACCACTCCTTACCACCCCCAATGTAATGGGCTGGTTGAGAGATTCAACCGGACCCTCAAAGGCATGATAATGGGTCTTGAGGAACCTATGAGGCGTAAGTGGGACGTCCTCTTGCCATGCCTCCTGTTTGCTTACCGTGAGGTGCCACAAGAAGTCCTTAGGGTTCAGTCCCTTTGAACTGCTCTATGGTCACCCGGTAAGAGGACCTTTGAGTCTGGTCAAGGAAGGCTGGGAGCAATCTCCCAGGAAACCTCCTCAGGATGTATACAGTTACATGCTGGCCTTCAGGAACCAGACCAGGCGATTCAGGAAACTCGCTGAGGCGAATCTGGAAGCCAGCCAGGAAGAGATGAAGCGGTGGTACGATCAGAATGCCACTCTGATTGAGCTTCAACCTGGACAGAAAGTTTGGGTCATGGCCCCTGTAGAGCCCTGTGCGCTCCAGGACAAGTGGACCGGACCATTTGAGGTGGTGGAGCGCAAGAGTGATGTCACCTGCCTGGTGAACTTGCGGTCTCCAAGGAACCCTTTGCGGGTCCTGCATGTTAACCGCCTGAAGCCCCACTTAGAAAGGTCCGAAGTGGGCATGCTCCTAGCGACGGATGATAGAATGGAGGAGGAGACTGAGCCTCTTCCTGACCTCCTATCTGCAACAGAGCAAGATGGGTCAGTGGATGGTGTCAGCCTCTCTGCCACACTGACCCCTGATCAGCAGCAAGATTGTCGCCAACTGTTGGGACAATTTCCTGATTTGTTCTCTCTGGTTCCTGGTGTCACTGAGTGGTGCGTCCATGACGTGGATACTGGGGACAATCCTCTGGTGAAGCTCAAGGCTTACAGAGTGACTGACAGGGTCAGAGCTCACATCAAGGAGGAGGTCTCCAAGATGTTTGCCTTAGGGGTGATTGAGTCCTCTCACAGCCCATGGGCCAGCCCAGTGGTCTCGGTCCCAAAAGCTGCCGCGCCTGGTGCCACACCCGAACTCCGGTTCTGTGTGGACTCCCGAGGACTCAATTCAGTCACCAGGACTGACGTGCACCCCATCCCCAGAGCTGATGAGCTCATTGATCGGTTGGGGGCTGCCCGGTACCTCAGCACATTTGATTTAACGTCTGGGTACTGGCAGATCGCCTTAACTGATGGGGCCAAAGAGAGGTCAGCATTTTCCACACCAGATGGGCAGTACCAATTCCGGGTTATGTCCTTTGGGATGAAGAATGCCCCTGCCACCTTTCAGAGGTTGGTCAACCAGGTGTTGGCTGGACTGGAGGATTTCAGTGCCGCCTACCTGGATGACATTGCAGTGTTCAGCGCCGGTTGGGAAGAACATCTGCGCCACCTCTGGGAAGTGTTGATGGCACTGCGAAAGGCAGGCCTCACGATCAAGGCGAGTAAGTGCCAGATCGGGCAGGGTTCCGTGGTATACTTGGGGCACCAGGTGGGGAGCGGCTAGGTGGCGCCCCTACAACCCAAGATTGATACCATCCTGGCATGGGAACCCCCAAAGACTCAGACACAGGTGAGAGCCTTTTTAGGACTCACGGGGTACTACAGGAGGTTTGTCAAGGGGTATGGCAACATTGTTGCACCCTTGACTGAGCTGACTTCCAGGAAGCAGCCCAAGAAAGTGAACTGGACTGACACCTGTCAGAAGGCTTTTGACGCCCTGAAGACTGCCATGTGCACAGCAGCCGTGCTTCGGGCGCCCAACTTCTCAAAGGAATTAATTGTTCAAACAGACGCTTCAGAACATAGTGGGGGGGCTGTTCTATCACAGATTAATGAGGAGGGCATAGACCAACCTGTAGCCTTCCTCAGTAGGAGGTTACTTCCACGGGAACAGAGGTGGAGTGCAATTGAGCGTGAGGCATTTGCTGTGGTCTGGGCACTGAAGAAGTTGAGACCATACCTGTTTGGGACTCACTTCCGGGTTCAGACAGACCACAGGCCCCTCAGATGGCTGATGCAGATGAGGGGTGTGAACCCAAAGTTGTTGAGGTGGTCCATTTCCCTACAGGGGATGGACTTTACGGTGGAACACCGCCCTGGTACAGAACACGCCAATGCTGATGGTCTGTCCAGATTTTTCCGCCTTAGTGAAGAGAACTCCCAATTGGTTGGGTAGTTCTCCCCACATTTCAGCTGGAGGGGACACGTGTTAGACCTGGTACCATTGGCGTGAGTCTCCCTTCCACGTTTTTCTGATTGCCTCCTCTGTTTTTGATCTGTTTGCTGGTTTTAGATGCTTTGGGCACTGTGTCACTGCTATTCAGTGCCACAGTGCAAGTGCTCCCTATGTTAAATTGATGTATTGATTAGTGACTCCATGATTGGGTTATTTGATTTACTTGTCAGACCCTAGTACAGTGCACCATGTGTGCCCAGGGCTTGTAAATCAAATGCTGCTGGTGGGCTTGCAGCACTTGTTGTGCCACCCACGGAAGCAGCTTGTAAAGTGTGTCTCAGGCCTGCCATTGCATAGCCTGTGTGCAGTCAGTGACTGCCATGTCGACTTGGCAGGTGCACCCACTTGCCAGTCCCTAAACCTTCCCTTATCTTCATATCAGACACCCCTAAGGTAGGCCCAAGGGCAGGGTGCATTGTAAGTATAAGGTAGGACATGCCCTGGTGTGTGTGGCATGTCCTAATAGTGAATTACAGCCATTTTCGTTTTTCACTATTGCAAGGCTACCTGTTCCCCATAGGCCAGAATGGGCAGTTTGATTATAAATACATCTTTTAGTGAAGTTGGTTTTAACATTCTGTGTTTGAAAATACCACTTTTAGAAAGTAGGTATTTTCTTGCCTAACTATCCAAGCCTGCCTCTGCTAGGTTGTGTATTCCATGTCTGGTTTGTGAGTGACAGTGGCTGGGGGATTCCAGGAGACAGGGTGAGTCAGGACAGGGCTGAATAGAGAGATCTGCATGGAGATGGGTGGGAGGAGTTGCACCTGGGACCTGAATGGGGCTGTGCCTTCCCTCCACAATGCTGGCTCCACCTCCTATGGTGCGTCTGATGTCCCTGGCCTACACTGTGAAAGGAAAGAAGGAGTCTTGTCAACAAAGTGCTCCAGGACTGACCAGAACTGGTTTGGACTAGGCAAAGGCCTCTCTGCCTTCAGAGAACAAAGGGAAAATGAGTATAAAAGAGGGGACCCAGACCCCAGAACTTTGGATCACTTCTGGAAAAACAAGACGAACCTCTGCCAAGGAGAAGAACCAAAGGAAGCTGTAGGAGTTGGACTGCCCCCTGCCAGTGTGCTGTGTTGCTGGGTTGGCCTACAGTGGTGTCTTCAGTGCCAAGGAGAGGAGAAGGAACTTTTAAAGAACTTTCATCGTCTTGCAGAATATTACTCCAAGGGCTTAAACTTGTGCTTGCCTCCTGCTGAAGTCTCAGGGACAAAAGACTTCACCACCAGCTCCCCTCTGAATTTCCTTGCTGGGAATTCTGTCTGCAGAAGCCTGCGTGTCGCTGGGAGCTGGAAGCGCGACTCAATGTGAAGAAGCGTGTCGCAGTCGCAGCTGTTGCCGTCGCATCGCAGGAGAAGCGTGTCGCCGCCGCAGAGGTCGCCGCCGCATCACCAGAGAAGTGAGCCTTCGTCAAAGCTGTTACCCGACGCATCACCAGAGAAGCGTGTCGCCACTGCAAGGGTCGCCGTCGCATCACCGGAGAAGCGTGTCGCAGGGCCTGTCGCGGATCCAAAGTTACAGAGTTGCCGCCGGGCATGCACGCATCGTCTTCACGTCGTCGCATCAAGGGGGCCATCTTATCGCATCGCACCGGATCGTTGCATCGCATCGAGGCGCCATCTTGTCGCATCGCAACTGAAACGCAGTACGAGAATCTACACATCACCTCCTCTCCGGTAAGCACCAAGACGCATCCCCTACTCTGCGCAAGCATTGAAGCGCGATGCATCGTCTCCCCCGAAGCAAGGAACCGACGCATCTCCATCCCTGCGAACCTTTTGTTTGTTTTGCGTTACGCATCCAGGTACTTTTGTGAGAACTTTGTCGCACTTACCATCAACTCGAACTAAGTTACTTCTACCATCTTTAAGTCAATTTTGAGTACAGTATTGTGGATTTTTGTCGTTTATGGTCTTGTGTTAAGTCTATATAAAGAATACTTATTTTTATAAAACCTGTGTGGTGTCCATCTGTAGTGTTTTCACTGTATTACTGTATGTGTTCACAAATGCTTAACACACTGCCTCTGAGATAAGCCTGTCTGCTCGTGCCAAGCTACAAAGGGGGTGAGCAGGGGTTATCCAGTAGTGTAATCCCCTTTCCCTGACTTAGAAGCAAGGGTCCCTATTTGGTCAAAGGTACCTATCTCTGCCAACTAGAGACCCCCAGTTCTAACACGGGCCCACTGATTTCAGCAGTGCTATAACTGCATTCAACCCACAATCACTCTACTTCTTCATACCCCACAGAAAGGGGGTCACCTGAACCCAGGGAGGATAGGGGGTGACAGAACCTGGATCTAGGAAGAAAGTTGGGAGGATAGCAGGTAAAATCACAGCACTGTCTGACAATGCCAAGGACTCTAAAGTACATCTTGTTATTGTAGTGTGTACTATTCTGTTCTAGTGCATTAAACGAGTTCTCTTTCTTGAAAAGAAAAGCATAATTTATTGTGTGATTATTGAGTTCTGATCTCGAGCACCCCGACGCTACCTAGCTGAGAATCATGTGACTATTCGCCGCTGCTACCTCTAAGAGTCAAGTGCTGAAGAGGTTGTACTTGGTCAAGTTTGTAGAGCTATAGTAGGATGGTCCCCGGGACAGCAAAGGATCTCAACTCCCATGCTTCAGTCCCAGAAGCCCCTGCTTGCCTCGTGGCCCCCTGCAAACGAGGTATGACAACATTCCCTCCGGCTCTTCTTGGAGTTTTCAATTATTAGACGGTATGACTGGGTGTTCCAGTAAGAAAGATATTAGTTATTACTTGTGTTACAGTTTCAAGCAAAGTCTGCTCGTTTCAAAGTGCAAGCTCTACTGAGCAGTGAACCCATTCCATGTAATATTAACATGTAATGGGTAACCAGCGTCATTGATTGAACCAACATCTCTGAACAGTGACCTCCAGGTCATTGTTTTATGTTCTTGCATTTCATGTGGCTGTTTAGTGTTAAGAGCACAGTACTGTTTGCTTTCATGAAATACCTCACCATGTGTCAGCGGGCAGAGCACCCTCAGGTCGTTATTTGCATAACTACACAAGAATCTCTCTTAGTTCAGCAGCAGCGAGAAGCGAAGGCTTTTTTGGCTAATGAAAGTAAATGAAAATAAATTAATTGAAAGTGAATAAAAGTAAATGAAAGCATTTACAGACATTTACAAGCTATAATTTTAAACCAGACTGTATTACAGTATATATGTATTCAACGGTTGTTTTCTAAGGGTTTAGTACTCCAGAAGGCCCACACATCGCATACAGTGCCTGACTCAGAGTTCTAGTACCAAATGCGTGTATTTGGTGTCTGTTTGCTTAAAACTCATTGAATGTTACAGAGCTGGCCTCTCAAACACACAGAATTTATATGTTTCAATCATTACTGAGAATAATGAACAGGTGGAACATGATAGCCACTGACTAACGTTTAGTAAACTGAACTGGGTTCTAGATTTTATTAGGACGTTGCGTGGTCCATAGAAGACAGTGCAATAGCTCAGGGCCTATAATGGCTGTTATGGTCCTTCTACTGCATTCCAATGTTTGTTTTTCATCTTTTCTTGTATTAACTTAGAGCATTCTACACTCAGTGGGTGGAATGTTCTAATAGCCTTTTGCCTCTTCTGTCTCGGGCTATACTGGTTGTTAGAGCCCATGTTACAGGCCCTCGTCTCGAGCTCCAGCTGTAACTTGGGTTCAGGGCTTAACAAGTGGTAAAGGAAGAGCCAGGAACCAGTTGACCAAAATCCATCTTTCTGGTTTGCCACAAACTGCCTTTCCTTTTTATCGGAATAGTTGTGGGGCTAGATGTGGCAAGATTGCTTATTCCAGTTCCACTTAGAGACCCTTATTCTGTCTTTCTTGGGGCTTGTTCTTTGTTAGTCCCACACACGGAAGTACTAATACAGCAGATATTGCTGCCTCTTTGATGAGGGAATACCGGGTCCCTACAAATTCGCAGATGAAATAAATGTTTCTGCAGTGATACCCATGCAAACGTGTTGTAGCAAACCTTGTAATAAGTGATTAGTTCACCTCCCATTTCTCCTGCACTATCTTGTATTAACTGATAACTGAGACAATCAGGCTCCTGACAGCTTCGTGCAACACACCACATTCTGCCTTGGGCTATGTGGGGATGTGACTTGAAATTCCTACAAAGGTTAGGAAACAGGTGCATAATACAATAATGCCTGTTTTATGACATGAAGATTTCTGCATACATGCTGCAGTTCAGGATAGAGGTGCACCCCCCAAGCTTCTGGATGCCTCGGTATTTTGATAGCAACACACAGTTCATGTTAGGAAAGAGGTGCATTGTCCAGGTGCTCAGGTTATCTCTGTACTGAGAAGTCAGCTTCTGGCACGGATTATGGTAGAGGTGAACTGGCATAGCTCTCAGGATGTGTCAGTGCTGGAATGACAGTACATAGTACAGGTAAGGATAGCGGTGTACCATCAGAGTTCTCAAGTTGTCCCGGAACTATGTTAGCAGATCATGGTCCCGATCAAGACAGGGGTGCTTTGTCAGAGCTCTCAGTATGTGTGGGTACCAGAACAGCAGTTCATGGAGCAGGTCAGGATGCAGGTGCACCATCAGAGTTCTCATGATGGCGCAGTACTGCAGTAGCATCAAATAGTTAAGTTCTCAGAATTGCTCAATACTAGAACAGCAACTCATGGAGCAGATTTGCATCGAGCTCTAATTTTAGAGCTCTCAAAATACTGCAGTGTTGGGCTAACAGCTCATGGTGCACATCTGAATAGAGTTGCATTGTCCAAGTGCTCTGGATGTCTCAGTGCTGGGATAGCAGCTCATGGTGCAATACATGATGGATGTGTATTGTCAGGTGACGTGGCTTAGCAAGATGGCTGAACACATGCTTTGAATCTAAGGTCCCAGCTCCCCATTATTATCCTTATGCATCCTGAATCACATTGGACATGACAAACCCCCCTCACCTCTTAAAATGATGAGGGAATGTTAAAGGCTGAAAGACCAGAGAAATTCTCTCCAAACGGCGGCGGCAGCTCTGCTCCCAACGAACACGCAGACATGGGAACCTAGCTAGTGTCCAGGAGTCCCAACTGGAGCAGAGAGTAATGAACCCGGCTGCACGCTCCTCCTAAGTTACAGGGAACAGTGGGAAAGCAGATATCGACCTCTGGCTGCACGGAAAGGCACATGCGGGGAGGACACAGAGGAACTGGCACTGGTGCCTCAATCGCCACCAAAAGCAGGCACTGGGCCTCTACTCTTTTGCAGCGAAGAGGAGAACCCATGGACCAGCTCTGTGAGTATTGCTCCACAGTGTTCTTGAGCAGAACTCTGGCGTTGTGAGGGGGTAAGGCTGCTGAGGGGGCTGGTCTCTCCTTGGTGGTCAGCTATTTTTCTCTGGCCCTGCTGGCACTGAAGCCGGGTCATCCACTATTTGAGCACTGTAAGTGCACGTAGATAAACATAGGAGAGTTAATTGTTCTGGTGTAAGAGACAAAATGGGAAAACACTAGTTGTTCACTTTTCAGTGTGTTTACCCGTCAGGAGAGGGGAAAAGTTGTTTATTCTATACGCATAGCATCATGGACAGGCACACCACTGGCCTGTTGGCCACTGCACGGCCCACATACGAACAAGGAGAAGGGTTGAGGTTCAGATTAGCTAGGTGCATGACAAAGAGATCATATCTTTACTACCACGCATACTCACATAACAAACACTAGATGGCGGAACCCATGACTAGAACAATAAAAATGGCCACATGAAATGTATGGAGCCTTAATGGTTACATGAAGAGGAACAGGATGGATACCTACATTAGAAGATACGTCATAGCTATCACCTTCCTCCAAGAGTCATACAGGACATACACAGCGGAGGCTAAAGTTTGGAAAAAATGGAGAGGCCAGTTACTGCTCAATATATTCCACGTATGCACAGGATTGTAAATAGTGGGGTACCTGGGGTTCCCTTCAAACAAAGGTACTCGCCTATTGACATAAAAGGTAGGCACTTACTGGTGTAAGGCCTTCTGGACATGGTGGAAAAATGTCTCCTAAACTCACATACCCCAAACGTGGATAACAAGGCCTATTTATGGACATTGTTAGACCTGGTCCTTCCATTCATAGATATACCCATAGCCTGGGCTGGAGACTTCAGTTGTATACTAGATGAGAACCTAGACCAACACCTTCCTAAGCTTCTCACAAAACCTGCAATGTCCAGAGCACTGTCTAAAGTCATGGGCAGGGGGTATTTTATTGACGTTTGGAATATACTACACCCAGCCCAAAGGAGATGTTCATGCTACTATCTGCGACTCACGGCACATACAATAGGCTGGATAGAAGCCTAATCTCATTTTTTTTGTAAATATATTTATTCATTTTACATCAAAACATCTGACATTCACAGAATATAACTTCCACAGTCAACATTTTTGGCATTTGGACATGACCAGATTTTTCAGCACGTTACATGGGTATGTATTTCAGTTGGAAACAGCTGGTCAATCAGGCAGTGCTTGATGACGCCCACCCACTCATAGAAGCCTAATCTCATGAGACGAAATACCAAATTCAGACTGCCCGCTATCTAAATTGATTTCTCTCTGACTTCTCTCAACTCATGATAGAATATAGTGTAGATAGACAGAGCGACCGAATTTCCACATGGAGATTAAACCTTGCCACCTTGAGAGGCACGTTTTCTTACAGATACATGGGTGAAGTTAGAAACGAACCTAGAAATTAATTGAGGGATGATGGCCACCAGGGTCAAAGAGTAGGAAGATGTAGTGAAGGGGGAGTGCATGAGGAAAATGTATTCGATAAAGCAACAACTGCAGCATAACCTACCACAACAAGAAGGGAAACTAGCAGCATTGCAGTAAGAGGACCCTGGAGGCCCGCAGCATAAAAAAGAACTATTAGAGGCTCAAAGGGCAGTAGAAACGACCAGGGACACCTTTGACAGGTTCACTATTAGAGAATTTAGGCAAAAACGACATAAAGAAGGAGATAAATTGGGGAGACTCTTAACTTGGTAATAAAAAAAGAACTACCTCTCTCTCGATACAGGTGCTAAATAAACTTGATGGGACAGTAGTGATAATGCAGGGTAGTATCGATGACACACCCTCTCAGTACTTGGTGATTGTTAGACCTATCAGTCTTAGGGTGGTCTTCCCCCAACCTTTTTGCTTGCACCCCTCCTAATTTTGCTGAATCACTTTTGTTGGCCTTAGGATTCTGTGCACTTTATCACTGCTAACCAGTGCTAAAGTATTTGTACTCACTCCCTAAAACATGGTAATATTGACTTACGTCTGATTGGCATATTTAGCTTACTTATAAGCCCCTAGTAAAGTGTTATACCATATACTCAGGGCTGGTAAACTAAATGCTGCTAGTGGGTCTGCAGCACTCAATGTGCCACGTACATAAGTAGTCACTTAAAACATGTCTCAGGTCTTCCATTGCCACCTGTATGCAGCTGTAAACTGCCAATTCGGCTTGGCAGAATAATCATTACCTTTGCCAAGCCTAAAACTCCCCTTTTACTCCATATAAGTGACCCCCAAGGTAGGCCCTAGACAGCCCATAGGGCAGGGTGCATTGTAATTAATAAGTTGGGCACGTACTTTTAAGTTTTACATGTTGTGGTAGTGAAAAACTCACAAATTCGTTTTTCACTACTGTGGAGCCTACCTATCCTTCAGGATAACATTGGGTTACCTTATTACATTTAATAAGCGATAACTTTTATGTGTGCCCTGCTGCCTGAAGTCTGCCCTGTGCCCTCAGAGGACTGCCCTGCTGTGTGAGACCTGCTTTCTTGCTTGAACCTAAGACTTTCAGAGTGACTCTAAGGGCTAGCTGACTGGCCTCCTGATTGCAGCCTCAGGGACAGAAAAGGCTCCAACCATGTTGATCCCGCACCTGGACCCAGCCTAAGTGAGTCCTGACTCTCCAAGTGGTACTCCTCCATGCCTGGACCCCTGGAAGTGGCGCTAAAGGTGCCCAAATAGCCCAAATCCAAAACTTAGGACTTAAATACATTTCTGCCAAAAAGTGCTCGGAGAACCGAGAGGAGATAGTCACCTATGTGCTCACTGATCTGTCGAACGTGCATTGGCAGTTAGCCTGAATTTGTGGCAGCTCCTGCTACATTCTTCTCCGCATTTAATATTTCAAAGACACAAGAGCAACCCATATATCCATGTGAACTGGGTAGTAGCTATTAAGCTGAAACAATGTTCACAAGGAACTCATTTATAGAAAAATATTTGAGAATGAGGCAAATATCTTGATTTTTTGCAAATGTTCTCTAGTGAGCTTAACAGGGAGAATAATGTCTCAGTTAATTAAACATTGAGGTATTTAATCTAACACAACAGAATAAGTAGCCCAAAAAAGTTTAACGCAGTTAGTACTCACTTCAGCCAAAATGAGTAGTCTATGTATTTTAGAATGTAAGATCTTTATAAAAAACACACATAATTGAATTGCATATGAAGAATAGAGGCAAGTGACATTTGTGACCCCAGTAAAGTGACCATAACCAATTTCTAATTTAAAAACATGAAGTGAGTGTGTAAAGTGGAGAACTGGTTATTGGAAAAAAGTAGGATGTCTGGACCCAAGTAGATGAGTGGAGCGCCTTCCACGTTTGGCATCAGGAGGTAGCAGAGGATTAGGTGGGTTTCAATACCATACCGTGCCCGGTATTTGGACAGTGTGATAAGAATCACTTGTAATATGAGTTTCAGCAATAAAGCCTGACGAGTGGAGTCTTCAATCAGACCCTTGCGACTCTGACAAAACAACCCAAGGGTATGGGAAATGAATGAAGCGAAGCTACCGAGGATTTGCGGTCGGCTCGTGTTGAGCAAGTTCTCCCAGTTCTCAAGCGTGCATCTGGCTCGCTGGTCCCCAGTTCCTTTCATCTCTGATAGTGAACGTTTGAAGGTGCAAACTATCCCCCCGCCCCCCATCCCCACGGACACCCTCGTTCCAACAAGGTTGGCTCCTGCTTGGCTCAATGGAGGTCCTCCTAGGATACCCTGATTCACTACCTTATGATTACTTTCACACATGTTTATGTTTTTTGGTTCATTTAGAAAGGTTATGCATCCCTGGCGGGATTGGGCTGCCAGTGTGGGTGGAGGGAGAAATGAGGTTGTTTACTGAATCACGCTGTACACATCTAGTCATTATCTCAGTTCTGCACTGTTCCTACCACTCACTGCTCCACTTTTTCTCTTGAGTCTGCAGATCGAATACTAAGCAACCTACTGTGCTATGAACAGCGCCTTGTGTATGCCACCCGAGACCCACTGTCAGACTCTCAACTTTGTGACATGGAATGTTCAGGGATTGGGCACTCCGCGCAAATGCAGACATATTCTGGCCTGCCTAGACAGGCATAATGTACATGTTGCCCTACTACAGGAAACTCATCTCATAGAGTCCACCAGCACTGCTTTTGCTGCTCGTTGGGCCTCACACAGGCAATTCTCCACATATGCATGGGGCACAGTTATCATCATTCACAGGGGCTTCTCCTACATCCCACAGGACGCTCAACACGACACTCAGGCGCTGTTCCCTGTTGTGGAGTAGGTTGGCTTCAACAGCAGTTATTATTGTCAATTGTTATGACCCCAATATTGATGATACCACCTTGTTCGACCGTCTCCGGGGCCAAATCGTGTACATAGGTTCACCCCACATATTCTGGGAGGGGCGAGGGACTTCAGTCTTACGCTGCATGCCGGTGCTGACTACTCACACTCTTATTCCAGCCACCACAGCAATGCGGCAAACCACATAAGGGAGATTATGGAGGAGCAGTGTCTGTTAGATGCCTGAAGGGAACTACATCCAGGGTGTAGGGAGGGCACATTTTATTCAGATGTCCACAATAGCTGGTCGAGACTGGATTATTTGTTACTTTCTAGAGGAGCAGTGTTGGACTTGGCCCTGCTTGCAGGGTCATCCCGGAACTTTTTGCCTCCACCTAGCCTTTTTGCTGCTATGGTAGTGGTGGTTTATGTACTCTGAGCACTTTGGCACAGGAGTTTGGTGTAAAGTGCCTGTGCTCTCTGCCCTCCATAGGCTAGCATTGAGAACTTCCCCCCCTATGGATAACACCTAAATGAAACACCATAAATATGTTATGGTTGGTGGTTGAACTGAAAATAAGAAATGTTGCGCAATGGTGTACGCAGGGTTATTTTCACCATTGTAGAAATGTCACTTTTAAACCGTCACCCTGTCTGTGCGCTGGTGCCTGCCTGAGGTGGGTTGCCGGTCTAGCGCTCGAAGTGACCAAGGCTGACTCCGCCCCCTGGGGTGTGTCCGGCTCACACACCCCCCAGCTTTTGGAGGGAAGCCTGGCAGACAGGGTGCTCTACACCTCCCCCAAAACCAGTTGGGACCGGTTTCCCCAGAGAGCCTTCTAGAAGGTTCTGGCCTTTTCTGGTAGGTGGGGTGAGGGGTGTATATATAGAGGGGCGGAGACTCCATGGGCTGAGTTGTGCGTGGACTTTGATTGAGAGGGGACACTCTGCCAGGAGGTACCGCCGCAAGGGCCTGTGTGCTGGCCCCTGTGCCCATCTGTACCCCTCTGCTGTCCACAGGGCCAGTGAGAGCCCTTTACTGGAGTAAAGACTGCTGGGCCAGGAGGAGTGCCACGATATGGGGGTTGACTGTTCCTAGGAACTGCTGTCCTGTACTGATGGGTGCCCGCCGCCTGCTGATCTTGCCCAGTATTGCCTGCCTGCTCTCCTGCCCTAGCGCCTCGTGAGCGCTATCGGTTGTTGGCCTGCACTCCAAGGAGGTGAGGAGCGTGGGCACTACTTTCTCGTGTGGGACCCTGGAACTGTGAGCCATCCAGCGCCTCGTGAGCGTGCCTCCAGCACCTGCCCAGGCGAAGAAGGTGCATGGGTCCCGCAGCGCGTGCTGCCAGGGAGAGCTGTTTATCTTGAAAGTACAGCAGGGGCCTACCCCGCGTTTGTGGTCCTTCGCGGGTACCCACCCCGCGTTATTGCGCCTTCTGCCTATCTGAAGTAAGCGGGTGCCCACCCCGCGTTTCTGCAGCCGAGTTCACCGCACTTTTGCTGATTTAACAGTAGCGGGTGCCCACCCCGCGTTTGTGCCGCAACTTGGTGCTTATTAGAATCAGCGGGAGCCCACCCCGCGGTCGTAATGCCAAAAATAGCTGGAGCCCACCCGCACTTTAATCTTGCCGCAAATCACCGCCGCAGCCCCGGGCAAGAAGAAGGAGAGAGCCGCCGCGCTGCCCGCTGCGACCCGGAAGGGGACAGGGCCTCATCCGAAGCCGGCTGGAAGTGAAGACGGGGTCTCCCGTGGTGACGAGGGTGCCCCGTGCCTGCCAAGAAGCCAGGTGGGAGCCTACCCCGCGCTGGCCCCACGTCAACCGGACGCCCGGAGCCCCGCAGACTCCGGACCGAAGTCCCGGCCCCCGGGAGAGGGACCGGGTGAAGAACAGGATCACCGCCGCGACCCGAGCAGCACAAGTAGGGTTCCGTCGAGAAGCCGCCAGGAAGGTGTTGCTGCTGGCGGGGCTCCCGTGTTGAGGAGAGACCCCCGCCTGCTGAGAGAGACCGGAGCCGGCAGACAGGAGCCCGGTGAGTGGGGCTCGGCTGCATGGGGATTGGGGGGATTGTCGGGGCACATTATCGGTGCCCACCCCCGGGGCCAAGTCTATTTCCTTCGAGTCCCAGAGTGGGGCTCCCAGGACACAGTGGGCCAATTCTTCTGATGCTCATCACAGCTGCACCGCAGAAGAGCGGGCGGCTGCACAACAGGGGGCATCTTTAATCTTCGAGTCCCGGAAGAGGGGCTCCATCTTCCCCAGGACTGAACGTTACTTTTCACAACTGCCCCGCTGGACAGTGGGCAGTTGCAATTTGGGGCATTGTTTTGACCTTAGAGTCCCAGTGGGGGCTCCCCAGGCGAGGTGTCGCCAAAGGCTAACCTGCCATGTTGAGGGCATTTATAAGGTGTGCAGCTTTTCCCTAATGTCTGCATTGCTGTTAATGTTTTATGCCCCATTCTAATGTGGTGATGCTGTTGGATTTCGGCCTACTGAAGCTGCCGTCATGCTCATGTTGTTATGCCCCAGCTAATGTTGTTTATGCCAACAAGGTGCTGATGTTATGCATGGTATGTTTTACACTTCATGCCCATGTGCCTATGCTTAATGGCAGACTAGGATGTTCTGGGTTTAGGCCAACAGGATTTCGGATATGCTAATGTGCCCCATGCCTGATACATCTATGCTAAGGCTAATGTCCAATGTCTTTCCCCTAACGCTTATCGGGTTGGTGTTCCGCATCACGTGCTATGCCTCATGCTGCTAATGAGGTTTATGTCTATTGTGTTCCTGCGAAAGAGGTGCCACATGCTAATGTGCTTATGCCTGTTCTGATTTAGGCCAATGGGATTTATACAAATGTTCTTATGCATAGTGGGCCTGTGGTTCATGATAATGTTTTTCCCCTAATGCTCTTATACCTAATGGGGTGTTCATGTTTTCATGCTAATGTCGGGTGACTCCTGATTCCGGCCTAATGAGAGGATTGTGATTGATGCTCAATGCAACGGATGCTTAACGCGTCTATATGCCTAAGGTGGATGCCGAATGTTTTTATCCCCTAGTGCGTGCAGTGCTGGTGTCCTGTAGTCGGTGCTGTACCTGAGCTGAGGTGGCTTATGCCCCGCCTAAAGTGGTCTACACCTGATGAGAGTATCTCCTACGGTTCCATGCCTAACTGTTGCGCCTAATGTGTTCTTATGCATATTGAGATGCCTCATGCAAGTTTGCCTAATGTCATGTTATGATGGGCTATGCTTAGGCCTAATGCCCCTGACGGTGCCAAGTGCATAATGTAGCCAGGAGGCACTGGCTGTTACACCTATATTCCTACTGACGTCCATTTATCTTTGGGTACTGTTGTGATGGTTCTGGCAGCGGCCCGATAGGCCCTGACCTGTAAATAATCCCCCTGTGAATTGTTACCCGGTGCCGGCTGGCACGGTAGATATGTACTTGTGTTTGCATTCTGATGTGTTTTTATAATACACAAGTTATTTCCATGCAACCTGGTGTGGAGTCTCTTTTGTGGTGTGCCTAGCGTGTCGCCTGTGAGTGTGTGCTGCGCAGATGCTCTACACAATCCTCCGGAGTTTAGCCTACCCGCTCCGCACCACGCTACCCCGTTTCTAACAAGCAGGAACATGGATCCCAGAGGTCAAACACCTAGCCTGCACCTACTCCTATCACTCTCCTGTCCTGCTGGTGTTACGCCCCCTTGCTACTGCACCTCCATATGCATCGTGGTGCCTCTCCCCTAGGCTTCTTCTAGATGCCCTGTTTCAGGGCAAGAAATTGTTGATTGTTTTCGCTAGGAATACTGACTCGGTCTCTGACATGAATACTGTATGGGACTCTTTAGAAGTCACGGTCAGAGGCACTTGCCTGGCCAGAAGTGGGGGAGTGTTGAGATCCCTAAGGGATCAGTTGGAGCAGCTAGAAATGACCTTAAAGAATTTGAATCACAGCTGGGGGAGACTCACGATCCAGAAATATTGACACAAATCAGAGTCACCATGACAGACTTTCATGAGACAGCGGAAAGGGAATGCCTATACCATGGGAAGTATGCACAGGCCAGAGCCTATGGCGAAGGTGAACGGCCAGGATGTGACCTTGCCACAATGATTACAAAGTTCTACTCTACCAATGATATATTGGAGATACGTAGTGCCGACGGAATGCTACACAGGGATACTCCTAACATCCTACGCTCTCTTTTACTCTCATTTTACACTTCTTGCATGACCCAACACTCCGATATCAATGCCTATCTAGATGGGGTCGCATTAGAATGACAGAATGACACCCAAAGAAACTTCCTGGCAGCAGATAGTTAGGAAGATTAAATCAATGAGGCCATTCCAACTACAATCTGGCAAAGCACCCGGTCCAGATGGCCTACTGGCACCATCCATGAGAGAAGCCATGCTAATTACATTGCTCAACCCAGGTAACCCCCCTGACTGTTGTGAATCTTACAGGCCGTTATCACTCATTAACTGTGATGCGATTACTAGCTTTAAGTTCTAGCTAACTGCCTCTCCCTTCTAATACCATTCCTGGTGATACCTGACCAAGCCAGCTTTATTCCTGGACGGTTACTTCTCATAATGTACGCACTCTGTTTGTCCTCCTACAAGACATCAATCCATTTAGCATTACTAGAGGCACAAGCTGCCCATTGTCTCCTTTCCTTTTTGGCTTGGCAATGGAGCCCCTAGCGGCAACGCTTTACCAGCACCATAGAGAATATGCTATCCGGTACCTCTCAAGACATATCCTAGTCTCGCTATATGCAGACGACATCACCCTCTACTTAAGGGACCCGCAGCTCTGCTTAAATGGGGTAATATGCGAATTTTTAAAATTTGGGGGATTTTCTGGTATCTAAATTAATTGGGGGTAAATCCAACCTGTTCACTCTTACACCATCCTCACAGTCATTCACACCTGATTTCCCACTGAGGTGGTGTGCCACTGAGCTCCGCTACCTCAGAGTGATGGTGTCAAGAGACAAGGAGGAAATCATTAGGGCGAATTATGGTACAAATAAATAAATACAAGTTTTCAGACCTTTTTGATATCCTCACTTGATCCTTTGTGAGTAACCTCCCAGCCTTAACTTTGGGTTTCTGGGATAACAATGACACAGATCATACTCTAAATTTCTTAAAATCCAGCATTTTGATGGATATTTCTAACAACAGATTTCTCACCTTGTGAATATTCCCCAGGTGTCAGGCTGGATCTGGAAACTTTTTTTAATCAATTATTTTATTGGTAAAATTAAAATTGAGAAATAACAGCAAATACTGTGACATGCATGTGCAGCTTATATTCTTATAGCAGTGGTTCCCAAACTTTTTCGACTTGACCGCGGCTCCCCATTATGTTATTTTTTAGGTCGAGCCTAGAGTCAGCGCACATGTGCTGCTCTGCAAGACTTGCTGTACTGGAGTATGGAATAGAAGCCCCGCCCACTCTCCACCCATATTTGACATTTGCTTGTGTCATTGTCCTTCGTTAATACTGGCTTCTGATTCCTTAATAGGCTTGTTAGTCCCACCTTATCTTCATTTGTAACCTCCCATGGCGACTGGCCCCTTTACTTCAGTTGTTACACGGTACGTGTTTATTTAGTTTTGTAAGCACTATTTTCTTTATTGAGTTTCTCTTACTGCAGGCACGACGTGCTTTGCTGGCATTCAGCGTGCCATGCGCGCTTTCACTTTGGAAGCAGCCAGGGCAATGGCGGCCACTTGTTTGCAATGCCATAATGCGAGAGCTATTGCATTGCAAATATTTATTTAACTTAATGTTACTTTTTCGCAGTACGTACGTGACTGCGCATCCACTTACATCAATTAACATTCCTGCCCCAGTTCCTGTGCACCTAGGCTGCCCACACCGTATGTAGACCACGCAGCTCTTTGCTCCACCAGTCTGTTAAGTCTCTCTGGTCTGCGCGATTGAAAACAGACCTGGTCATGTTCCCTGCTCCTGTTGGAGCTCTGCTCCTATCTGAACCCCCTTTTTTTTAATTATACAATCCCGCTTTTATTATTGGTTGCTCATACTTTTATTCTGGGAGGCGACCCGTCCCAGCCTTCGCCTTCTCGGTTTCTTCCCTCAGCCACATCAGAGTTACGTTCCTTGTTCGCTAATTACATTTATTTCTGTGATGATCATTTGCAATAGCCTCGCACAGTAATAATTATGCAGAGACCTTTCATGGCCTGCCGGATCAGGAATTCCCAGGGAATTAGTGACGGGCCTTTCAGTCCAGGCAGCCTTCCCCCAGGGGGAGACCAAGGCCGGGATCTCAGCCTCCTCCTACTGTCACTCAGCCTCCTCCTCCACGGTGCCCCCTCCCGTCCACTCCTTTTCCCTCCCCTCCATTTCACACCCACTCACTCCCCTCCTCCAAATTCTGCCACCAACCCTTACTCCACACAGCCGATTCTCCCTCTTCCCGCCCCCTTTCTTGACGCTGGCAGACGCTGCGGGGGACCTCCCATCCTCCACATTTGCAGAAGAGCACCTCTTGACGCTCCTTGATCTCATATTCCCTTAACAAGTTACTTTTTTTGTTAACAATCTCAAAGGTTTGGTATGGCCTACTTTCACTGTCCCCTCTGATTCTTATCCTTTTTTTTTAGTTTTATATAGCGTGAACTCGACCCGAAGGTATTGGAGCGCTTTACACGAGCACCAGTGACGTTGCACATTCACTTTTGATAGACACAGGGAAATTTAAGTGATTAGCCCAGAATCACAGGATGTTGAGCAGACGCCGAGATTCAAACCTGGTTACCCAGCTCCAAAGTCAGCAGCTCTGCCCGTTATGCCACATCTTCTCGTTGCCCACCACTGAAGCACTCCCGCCAGGTTATACCCGTCCTTTCGTACGTGCCTGGTCTGTCACTGCACTCTTTCATGTTAATGAATGTTTCGTCACACTCACTGTATATCTCAAGGAATGCCAAAGATTGTTCAAATTGTCATCTAAGCAAGCTCCTTTCATGTGAGCCTGTAGTAATCACAGCGCAGACAGAGTTACCAGCCCAGACCAGCCCACTCCTCAGAACATGCACATCCCCTGCTGGGACCCCACCCCCACTGCATTATATAAACAGGGGTGTCCCCCTCCTGTAAATGTGCTGCATTAGCATGTGTCGTGTTTGGGGGCACGGTGTAAGGAGGGTGGCAGGACTATTCTCACATGCATTAATGTATTACAGATCCCTTGTAACCCCAGCATAAACAAGGGGTGTCTGCCTCCTGCGAACAGGCACTATTAACAGAGATGGGGCAGAGAGGAAAGGAGAGCTGTGGCAATGCTCTCCCCACCATCTCATCTCAGTCCTGAACGGCTCCCTGCCCCTGGGGAGCACAAGCTCTCTCTCTGTGGGTTCCCCACACCTCACAATGAAAGGCCTCTGCTTGTTTTTCCACCTGGAGTTTTCGGGGGTGTTCAACGCCTTTCGGCTCACCCACCTCTTTATTTCAAACAGTGGCTCATCAGGGACCATGACAGTGCACTAGTGCATGCACCAGGTAACACCAGAACTAGTGCCGTGGAAAAAAGCAGGTCTGCAAGATCCCCACGCGTCTTTGGCTAATACACCTTTTCTTAACACGTATGCCCCTTGTCCAGCGTGGTGTTTATCTTGTGTACTGAGCAGATGAAATAAATAAAACATGCAACACAAACACCTTTTTTTTCCGCAGGATTCCTTCTGGCTGGACGTTGCACTATTACAGATCGAAAGACACATACAAAACTGCAATCAACATACAAAGCAGCTTGGTGTGGAATGCACTAGTCGGTGGTGCACTATCACACGTATCATCATTTAGACATGTGTGTTTCACAAGGTGACATAAATTCGACATTATCTCACAGAGTGAAAGTGGCATTGTGCGCGGATGTCAATCAATCAATCATGGGTTTATTAAGCGCAACTACTAACCTGAGAGGGTCTCAAGGCGCCTGGGGCAGATCCCGGAAGTTCACGGCGATCAGTCGAAGAGCCAGGTCTTGAGGTCCTTCATGAACATGGAGAGTATTGGTGTCTGTCGGAGGTGGAGAGGGAGGGTGTTCCATACCTTGGCCACGAGGAAGGAGAAGGAACGGCCTCCCGTTCTGGTCTTCTTGGTGCGCAGTACCGTAGCGAGGGAGAGCTGGGCTGAGCTGAGGGATCTTTGGGGCGCATGGAAAGAGAGGTGGTGGTTCAGGTAGGCAGGTTCGGTGTTGTGAAGGGCTTTGTGGGCCTGGGTGAGAAGCTTGAAGGTGATTCTCTTCTTGACGGGAAGCCAATGTAGTGTCCTCAGGTGTTGGGTGATGTGGCAGTGGTGCAGAAGGTTGAGGACTAGTCTGGCGGAGGGGTTCTGGACGTTTTGGAGTTTGCGTGTGAGGTTCTTGTTGATTCCGGCGTAGAGTGCGTTGCCGTAGTCCAGTCTGCTGCTGATGAGGGTGTGGGTGACGGTTTTCCTGTGTTTGAGGGGAATCCAGTTGAAGGTCTTTCATAGGAGTCGGAGGGTGTGGAAGCAGGAGGAAGAGACAGCGTTGATTTGACGGTCCATTTTGAGTTTGGAGTCTAGGATGATTCCAAGTTTGCATGCTTGGTCTGTGGGGGTTGGTGGTCTGAGGGCAGGGGGCCACCAGGTGTTGTTCCAGGCGTTTGTTGTGGGCCCATGATGAGTACTTCGGTCTTGTCCGTGTTTAGTTGTAGGCAGCTGTTCTTCATCCACCTGGCGACTGCTTCCATTCCTTCTTGGAATTTGTGTTTGGGGATGTTGGGTTCGTTGGATAGGGAGAGGATGAGTTGGGTGTCGTCTGCGTAGGATACAATGTTGAGGGCGTGGGATCTGACGATGGGTGCGAGCGGGGCCATGTAGACGTTGAACAGGGTGGAGCTGATGGAGGATCATTGGGGAACTCCGCATGTGGTCGGTGTGGGATTCAAAAGGAAGGGTGGGAGTCTGACCCGCTGCGTTCTGTCGGATAGGAAAGAGCGGATCCAGTTGAGGGCCTTGTTCCGGATTCCTGCGTTGTGAAGTCTGCGGGCTAGGGTGCAGTGAGAGACTGTGTCGAAGGCTGCGGAGAGGTCCAGAAGGATGTGGGCCACAGTCTCTCCTCTGTCGAGTAGGGAGTGGATGTCGTCTGTCACAGCGAGAAGGGCGGTTTCGGTGCTGTGATTTTTTTCTGAAGCCGGATTGGGAGGTGTGGAGGATGTTGTTTTCTTCTATAAAGGAGGCGAGCTGGCTGTTGATCGCTTTTTCGATTACTTTCGTCGGGTATGGGAGTTAGGAGATTAGTCTGAAGTTTTTGAGGTCGGTGGGATCCTCCAAGGGTTTTTTCAGGAGGAGGTTGGTCTCTGCGTGTTTTCTGTTGTCAGGGAAGGAGGCGGTCTCGAAGGAGCGGTTGATGATTCCTCGAAGCTCGGGCGATGATGTCTGCGGCTCTGTGGTAGATGTGGTGGAGGCAGGGGTCCGAGGGGACGCCGGAGTGGGTTGACTTCATGGTCTTCAGGGTGTCTTCTTCGATGGTGAGGGCGGTCCAGCTGTCAAGTATGGGCTGCGAGGTGTAGGGAATGGTGGGTGTGGGTTCCGCGTGTAGGTGGTGGTCGTCGAAGTTGTCATAGATGGTCTTGATTTTGTGATGGAAGAAGGCGCTGAGTCTGTCGCAGAGGTCCTGGGAGGGGGGGTGTCAGTCGTCTCACTGTTGGGTTGGGCGAACTCTTTGATGATGTCGAAAAGTTTCTTGCTGTTGTGTGCATGGGCGGGGATTCTGTCCTGGAGTGCTTTCTTCCTTGTGTATCTGATGAGCTTGTGGTGGGCGGTGGTGGCTGCTTTGAAGTTGTCAAGGTCTGTTGTGGTTTTGGAGTTCCTCCATATTTTTTCAAGGCGTCTGCAGGTTTGTCTGGATTCTCGGAGTTCAGTGGAGAACCAGCTGGCTCTCTTGGCGTGTGGGTTGGTGGTATTCTTGAGGGGGGCGATGGTGTTGGTGCATTCGGTGATCCAATTGTGCAGGGTTCGGGCAGCAGTAGTTGGGTCGTCCTCCGTGGCGGAGTTGAGGGAGGCGGTGAGCTGGTTGTCGGAGATCTTGTTCCAATTTCTGCGCTGGAGCTGGTGTGGACGTTTGCGGGTGATGGTTGTTTTGAAGCTGAAGTGGATGCAATGGTGGTCTGTTCATGGGAGTTCGGAGGTGTGGCTGAAGGGGATGGAGTTTCCAGCTGTGAAGATGGGGTCGAGGATGTGTCCTGCTGAGTGCGAGAGTTCTAGTACGATTTGTTTGAGTCCAGTGTTGAGGAAGTTGTCCAGAAGGGAGGCGGAGTTGGGGTCTTGGAGGTTGTCGAGGTGGAAGTTGAGGTCTCCCAGCATGGTGTAGTCGGTGGAGGTGATGGCTTGCGGGTGATGATGTTGGTGATGGAGTCGGAAAAAGGTGCACGGGGTCTGGGATGGCCTGTAGATGATGGTGCCTCGGAGGGTGGTGGTCGGGTTGGTCTGTATCTTGAAGTGAAGGTGTTCCATCAGGTCTGAGGGCCCGTCGGAGTCGGTGCTCAGTCGGAGGTTGGAATTGTGGAATATAGCGATGCCTCCTCCGGGGCGGTCCTTCCGGGTGATCTTGTAGCCTTCGGGGATGGCGATCGCAATGTCTGGTCCAGAGGCGGCGTTCGTCCAGGTTTTTGTGAAGAAGGCGACATCGGTGGCGGTGCTGTCGAATAGGTCCCAGATTTCTGCGGCGTGTCTGTGGAGGTGGCGGACATTGTGGAGGATGAATTGCAGGGTTTCAGGTTGTCATGGACCACTTGTCCCCCGGGAGGGAACTGACAGCACAGCTGATAGGTGGCGCGCACCTCACGGAACAGACCCTCTCCTCTTTTCACAGTCGGATGAACCATCGGACTGGACTTTGTCTCGGAGCCCCGTACCTGCAATACAACCCGCTTCCTTCCGACAAGGCCCCTTTAATTGGGAACTCTCGTCAGAGGACTCCGCCCACGGACCCTTAGTCACTACCGAAGAGCCAATGTCTGGAGGAGGCAGGCCCGATTCAGGAGTTGAAACGACGGAACCCGGAAGACGCAAGGGAGAGGAAGACGCCGACCAAGTGTTTTCGAAAGACAAGACAAAGACGCCAAAAGAAGGAACTCCGCTACTGACGGCGAATCACGTAGGAGCCTAGAAACTGGGAGAGCCAGGAGGCCAACGATTCCGCGCTGCGCCCCGCCACGCTCCCAGAGGAGCGTGGCTCACACAGGTACGTGAGCGGCTCTCAGGGTGGGCCGGAAGGAGGGAGAAAGTCGGCGATTAGCGGGCAAGCACTCACGACTCCTGCCTGTCAAACCCCCGCTCCCTGCACTACCTCACGTCCCTAGACCCAGGTCCGAAGCACTTGGTGATCCTTCACTCCCTTCCCCAAGGTGACAGGATCAGACAGTCTCACTTACCATACTGCTCCTTCTTTTTCTCCGAGGACAAACCAATCCCCGAGACCGGAAGAAGGAAGAGAGTGAAAACTCGAAGCACGAGACGAAGAATACCGACAACTGATAAGAGGCATTATCTGCGTGTTGAACTCTGGCTTTTGTTAGACGCTGTGTATATAAAGAAATAAAAGACACGCAAAACACCTCAAGTGTGGAACTTGATCCTTGCAAAACCTCACACAGGTGCAGCGGAGTTCTGGCGGGAGGGTTAAGGTGGGTCCTTGGTCTCGGCGAGGGAGAAGGAGTGGCGGCAGGTAAAGGGTCTGTGGGTGTCAATAGGTGAAGAAAGCTTGCAGTTGTTGTCCTTGCCGGTGTTGAGTGCGTAGAGACCCGAGGAGCTGTAGCACTGGCAGGTCGGAGGACCAGGGTCCTTGGCGCTGGTCGCTGTCGGATCTCGGAAAGGTCGCGGACCGGGGCAGACGGGCTTGCCTTTGGCGCGCCAGCGGCGTACCCACACAGCAGCCGCCCTTAAGTTGGGGTCTGGGGGAGGGCGGTACAGATGGGAGGCGGGAGGGGGAGCGGCCGTAGGGGCACCAGCGGCAGGAAAAAGGAGAGAAGGCAAAAGAAAGGAAAAGAGACAAAAGCAAAAAGTAAAAGGCAATATAGAAAGTGCAAAAAAGCAAATACAGAAAGGCAAAAAGAAAGAAAGCCAGAGACAAAGAGGCAGAGACAGAAGGCAGGCAGAGGCAGTGGAAGGACCGAGGCACAGGGGCCTCGAACACCGGCCAAGGGCAGCGCTTGAGGCAGGGCACTTACAGCAGAGCTGCACGAGGGGAGAGCAGTTTCCTGACCAAGAGGTCAGAGGTCTTGCTCCGCAGTCCCTTTCTGACTGCATGGCTGCCACAATAGGAAATACTCATGTTAGTGCCATTTTATTAAGGCATTCATGCCCCACGCCCATGTTCATTGCGACCTGTCGAGACCTATCCCATGTCACCCACGGAATAAAGTAGTCCATTCTTACAAGCATCTGTTCACCAAGCCTCTGATGCAATCGTTTCACAATAGAGGTGGTTTAACCCTACGCCTGTGTGTTTGTGTATATGTTTGTGTGTGCATGTTTGTGTGTTTGTGCACACGCTTGTATCTGTGTGTGTATGTGTGTCTGTGTATATGTTTGTGTGTGTTTGTGCTTCTGATGTTTTTGTATGCATGTTTGTGTGTTTGCGCATTCGCCTCTGTGTATGTGTGATGCTGTGTCTGTGTATATGTGTGTATGCGTGTTTGTCTGTATATGTTTGAACTTCTGGTGTGTGTGCATGTTTCTGTGTGTTTGTGCATCCATCTGTGTGTATATATTTGCAAGTGTCTGTGTATATGTAGGTGTGTGTGTTTGTATATCCTTGTGTTTCTGGTGTGTGTTTGTTCCTGCACGTGTGCATATTTTGTGTGTTTGTGCACACCCCTGTATCTTTGTGTGTATGTATGTATGTGTGTTTGTGTCTGTATGTGACACAGAAGCTACAGATCATCTACACTCGGCGTGACATTATTGTTTGGCATGTGAAACGTGCAGCTAAGTATATGCCTTGCTTGTCTTTTCACTCTCATGAGAGGGTGCATTCAACAAGAGAAACCAGGGCTTTGGAAGCAGACTTGGGCCCCTGGCTCCCTCTGCCCATCTCCAGTTGCACGCCAAAGCACAAAGTCACCAGCTTCACCCCTGCTTCCCTTGTGCTCTTCTGTAAAATCATTTACAGAGAGTGTCTCCACCAAGTCTGCTGGGAGAGTGGCCTACGCACCCAGTCTCTTTTGGGTGAATAAATATTTTACATCACCACACACTGCCCCTCCAGTCTCTGACTTCTTTTTGTAGTGAGGTCTCCTTTACTAAAAGATGCATCCTGGTGCACTCCTGTTCTGTTCAAGATGTTGAATGTGTGTCAAAAATTGCTCCACGCAGAGAAGCAACTTGCAGCCTGCCGTGTTGGCGCTGCATGCTCTAATAAGCTGGAGTTTGAGGCCTTACATTTTCACATATGTAGAGGGATACCAGCCTAGTCTCTCTGTTCATATATTTGCCTTATGCAACAACACTGCTCACGTGGGACCCACCTCTGTCTTTGATTTTGTACTATAAATTGTACCCCTGCACTTAAGTCCCTTCTCGGCTAAGGAGAAAGTTAAATGCACATACCCTTCCTGTGTGACTTGCTTCTGCTAACTGCGTCCCAGCAGGGCCCCCTCTCCCCTCCATAATTTAACACCCAAGTTCAGCAATAAGCAACTTTAAAGATGACCAGTCAATCTTTGTGAAAGCGGTCTGGTGCGCAGGCACCAAAGTCGCCATATTTTTTGTAACTTTTGCCCTGTTTGAGCTACATTTTCTGCGGATTATGCAGCAGATGATGGATTACAAGGTGAATCCACAACTATGCAAAAATCGCTGCGGTCGCAGAATCTCATAATTCCAGTGGCCCTGATCTTGAGCTGTTGACTATAATGTGGTGAACCATTTTTCAACTAAGATCAGAACATAAAAAGGGCAAAAGAGAGCACCTGTATCAATTCTTTCTTCTTCTGCCGTCGTTGATGCAGCTTGCTCCGTTGTTGCTTACTCCCCTATAGTTTGTGCTTTCCCTGTCTCCTCCTGCGTCCTTGCTTGTCTGTTGTTCCTCCTCCTCACACCTCCTCCCTTGACAGTTCATTATGCTTGCCTCATACCCTCTATCTACAATTGTTTTGTGACTTGCCCCCCTCCCATTGTTTCTTGCCCCTCTCCCATCACCCCCACCCCACATAATTCTACTCCACACCACATACATGTACTCCACACCACATACATCCACTCCAAACCAAAACACATGAGTAAAAGACATTGTCATTTACAACGCCAATAACTCTAACTCTAGCAAATGCGAGTCCTATTGGCATTGCCAATGATTGTTTTTGGTGGGTGGGGGGATGTAAGTCCGGCCTCAGGAGCACTTCCATGTTTCGCCCTGAAAATAATTGGGATGAAGGGAGCACTTCCATTTTTCTCCCTGCAAATAATTGGGATGAAGGTAAAGCGGATGAAGGTATATAATCATAGATGTAATCCTATCCTATCCACTGTGGAATCCCATGCAGTGCCAACGACTGATTGGAGGGACACAGGTTCTCGGAGAGGTAAGGTCTTTTAAAATATTTCTGTTCTGGAACTGCAATGAAAATGGGAGCAGCATGCTCAGCAAAGAAGAAAGCATTGCTTTCAACTCATGGGTGGAAATCCGAGTAGAAACCGGCTGGAAATGGAAATTTCAGCCACCCGGAATCTTTGCACACAGTTCCTCTTCAATCATGATCAGGGTTTAAGAGTGAAAACTGGCCTGGTTTGCTGAACAATATGATTACTAAATAGGGAAGGGTAGAGGCAAACATTGTAGATGTGCAGAATGGTAGGGCTGTCTCTGGTGTGAAGGAGCTGACACTCACCAACATGGCCCCCCACTGTGCCATTTCACTGCCTGCCGTAGTGTGATCCACTTTCATCATGTGCTCTTATTAACATAACATAGCCGGCATACACATCTATCTGAATGTTGTTATTTTTTTAATCTCAGAAGCTGAAAGAGGCTCATCTTTGTGATGAAAGAACACTGAAAGGCTTTTGAATACACACAAGAAAAGTAAATAAAGCAGCAACCCAGGCCGGTGTTTGTGTCTATGTGCATTTTGTATACACCACCACAAAATATTTCTCTATTCAAGCAAACTGAGGGCGCTTAGGCATTGAGTTTAGACTGCAAAACAACAGCAACTGCCGTAACAGATGTAGAGTGTAACAGGTATTTGTACTCCCGTGACAGAGATATGCCTTCCACTTGCCCTGTTACAGCTTCCTTACACTAACTCAGCTGGCTTTAATCTAGAGCAAGGATCTGTGGGGATATTTCTGCGTATGCATATATTCGGAACTCACTATTGGATCCTTCTGTTGATTTTTTTTTTTTTTTTTTTCCCCAACCAAATTTTGTTGGGTTCAAAACATCTTCAGCTTACATGAATTCACATTCACATTATTCATTATGCATACATTGAATACAGTTGCTCTCTGGTATAATTAGTCAAAGTCCTCTGTAACTAAACTCCCCCCACCCCTCTTGAGTTGCTATTGAGTTACGGTAAGAGTGTCGCTGGGTGCCGCTAGGTCTCTATAGGTAGTGTCTTGGTTCAAAGTGCTGAGGTGCCGATTAGTCCTGGCCTGCCTGTTTGCCTCCTCCCCTCTCCTGTTCCTGCACTGCCGGTTGCGGGGAGTCTGCCCTGCTGGATCCCTGCCTGTCAGTTGTTAATTCGCCTACAAGGCGTTCCCATGCCCTCGCCCGATCTATTTGACCTATTTCCCATCTGGCTTCTCTGAGTAGGAGTCTACCTTCCGCCCCGCCCATTTTTCCAATTCCTTTTTCCATGTGCCGATCCGTGGTCCCCCTGGCGTTTTCCAGTTCTTTGCTATCTTCTGCTTGGCCAGAGCGTAAGCCAGGTCCTGTAACTTACCAGTCGTCTTGTTTTTGGCCGTGTGCAGGAACCATCCCAGCAAGTAGTGATCTGGAGTTTGTGGTAGCTCTTTGTCAATGCGGTCGCCTATTGTGTGCCTTATCTCCTCCCAAAACGCTTGCAATGTGGGGCAATGCCAGAACATGTCCATCATGTGGGCCTCCCTCGATCCGCATCTCGGGCATGCTGCAGTCTCCACTCCAAAGTATCACCTAATGGGGGGCTGGATGAGATATGCTCTGTGGAGTATGTAAAAGTTTATTAATTTGAATCGCGCATTCCTAAATGCCTTCGGGGTCCTTTCCAGTATCATGTCCCAGTCTTTCTCCGGGATCTGTTTCCCCAGGTATTCCTCCCACTGCAGTCGCATGCGCTCCAGAGGTCTTTGCATGTCTTGCTTGATCGCTTTGTAGAGACATGAGACCGTTTTTACTGTTCCTGCCGACAATGCTACATATCTGCATCCTACCAGCGCCCGAGGCTCTGCACTGCCCGTGCCCCAGTGCTTCCTAATCCTCCTAGTGAGCGCTCTATGCCTCAAAAATGGGATATAGGTCCCCCATCACTTTTAAGCCTGCCTCTTCCCAGTCCTCTAGCCTCGTCCAGTGGTCTCCCTGCTGTAGGCAACGTAACATTGTTGTAAGTCCGGAGAGTAAGGGGTTCTGGCTCCCACCCGCCTCAGATATGTGGCCCAACACCGCACCACTACTCTGTCAAGGTTTTATTCCAAACTCCCAGGATCGGTGTGTTGCTCAAATGGGTCCACCTCTCAATCGCTCCACTCTCTGATGCTATAACAGCGCAGAGGGTAGGAATGATTAAGCGAAGGAAGGAAAGGATGGGGACAGCGGGGAAGGAGACCTACAACACAAAAAACCAAAATTAGAGAAACGTTCTAACTCCAATATCAAATACTCTGATGTACAACATATACTAACAGCTATAACTACCTGTAAAGAAAAAGAACTTGCAATCTTGTGAACAATGTTTGTTGAAGATATCTTATCAGCGGAAGGCTCTTTAAATGTAAAAAAGAAAACACCATCCATCAGTAGCGAAAACACACACTGGGCAATCACCACACACACGCTTATTCATGTCACACGTTACCCACCACAATGTTGAAGGAACTTGCGTCACAGGGGGGGGTTGAGTACACGACACACCACAATCCCCTGCTAGGAAAAAAAAGAATCAAAAGAACCACATGAAGCCTTCATGAAGATATATCAGCCTTAAAATGAATAATCCGTATCGGCATTAACCTCTCATGCCTAACAGGAAGTTAGCTGTTTACTCACAGCATATATCACGAGTGGTATTTCCAATTTAGAGTCACGTAATCAGCTTAATCAATAGGTAACAGAAAAGTACAAACACACACTAGAATCTTCGGAGATTTAAGTGTCAGGCTTTTGTGCACCCCACCTGGGTGTATGGGTCACAATATATAAGCTCAAAGCTCCGGACTTGCTTGTTACGTGCAACAGATATTACACGCTCACGAATGGTGACAGCGTCACCCTTACCGCCCTTGTAGCGTGCAACTTCAAACCAAGGTTTTCTCTTCAAGGTTCTACGCTCCCTCTCTGACGTCTGCTTTCCCCAGAATACGCAGCAATGTACTGATGCCAAAGCCCGGATTAAGAGGCTTCCGGGTAGGCGCGTCATCACTGCACGCGCGCGACTATGGCCGGTGGAAGCATGGGAAATGTAGTTCGGGCGGAAAATGGGACGCTTCCACCGCATCACCGTTTCACGCCCGCGAGTCATTTGGAGTTCCGGATCAGGGAAGTGCGACAGAACAACCCCATCCCCGAAGGGGCCGATGTAGACACGGTTTACCGGGAAACCTCTCATGGAACTTTTGTATCAACCTGGGCGCATGAACACTCCTCGCTGGTTCCCATGAATTCTCCTCCATGTTATATCCCTTCCACGATATCAGATACCACAAGGAAGATCCCCTCATTTTTGAGTCCAAGATGTTTCATACCTCATATTCAGGTTCACCGTCCACCCATACGGGGGGAGGCCTTTTCTTTACTGGCGTGTAGGAGGGTTTTAGCAAGGATACATGGAACACAGGGTGTATTCGCATGGTTTTTGGCAGCGCTAAAAGTACAGGAACAGATTGATACATTTTTTCACCTTGTAGGGTCCCATATAGCGAGGGTTGAAGATGCTGTACCTGCGAAACCTGATATTCCTTGTGGATAACCACACCACATCTCCTGGTTTGTACGGGGGATTTTCCCTACGGTGTACGTCTGCGTGTTTTTTGTAGCGTTTTTTAGCTTTTTGGAGATTCAGTTGCGTCTTTTTAATTGTAAGTTGTATTTGTCTCACCCTGTCGTGTACTTCAGGTATTTTATGATCCATCCCTGGGTGGATCAAGGGCAGAAATCGAGGATGAAACCCATAGTTGCTAAAAAAAAAAAAAGGGATGTGCTTGGTGGATTGATGGTTCGCACTGTTGTACGCTGTTTCTGCTACCCACAGGAGGTCCACCCATTCATCAGTATTATCTTGAACATAGCAACGTAGATATTGTTTTAACGTTTGATTCAAATGCTCAGTCTGACCATCCGTTTGTGGATGGAAACTTGTGGATTTTGCGGATTTTATCTGCAAAGCATCACACCACACCTTCCAGAAATGAACAGTGAATTGGGACCCACGATCAGACACGATAGTGGATGGCACACCATGTAATCGTACTATTTGACTCAGGAGTATTTTGGCTAATTGCCCAGAAGTAGGTAAAGTCTTGCATGCAATAAAATGTCCCATCTTTGTAAGACTGTCAACCACAACCAATATAACAGTGTGACCTTGATCTTTAGGTAACCCCACTATAAAGTCTACAGATATAGTATTCCATGGAACAGTGGGTGTGGGTAAAGGTTGTAACAAACCTTGTGTCTTGCTATGATCGGATTTTGCTTTTGCACATATTAAGCATTTCTTTACGTGTTGTACCACATTGTTTTTACTGAAGGCCACCAAAAGTATCTAAGAATTCTGTCTAGTGTTTTATCTATGCCATTGTGTCCTGCACTGGGAACTGTATGACACCCATGGAACACTCTCTCTTGTAGTACTTTCGTAGGGATCAACATCTGCTTTTGTCTAATAGGCACCCTTTGTCGCATTTTCCATTGAGGATGCTTCCTGAGCCATTTCCTCCATGTAGGTGTTGTACTTGCACGGGCCACAGATTTTATAAACTGTTCAGAGTGCACAACACCTATGACTTGATCAGGTGCTAATATAGAAAGAGGTTGTTGATTCACCAGGCTACAAGCAGTTTCTTGTCTGGTGAGAGCATCTGCTTTCCCATTCTCCGCACCAGGTCTGTAGGTGACGATGTAATCGAATTCGGAGAAAAAGAGCATCCAACGCATTTGGCTAGGGGACAGCATACGTGCTGACCTCATAAATTGTAGATTTCGATGGTCGGTATATACTGTGACCACATGCTTTGCCCCCATTAAATGATGTCTCCAAGTAGTGAAAGCATCCTTGATGGCCAATAACTCCTTCTCAGCAATGGTGTACCGTATTTCTGCATCATTTAATTTGCGAGACATGTATCAATCAATCAATCAATCAGGGGTTTGTTAAAGCGCAACTACTCACCCGTAAGGGTCTCAGGGCGCTAGGGGGGGGGGTGCAGGTTCCATCCATCAAGGAGGGGGTCTGTCGAAGAGCCAGGTTTTGAGGTTTCTTGCGAAGATGGGGAGCGATGTTGCCTGTCTGAGGTGGAGCGGAAGGGCGTTCCATGCTTTGGCCGCGAGGAAGGAGAAGGAGCGGCCTCCCGATCTGGTCTTTCTGGTGCGGGGGACCACGGCGTAGGAGAGCTGGGCTGATCGTAGGGTCCTTTGGGGTGCGTGGAATTTGAGTTGGCTGTTCAGGTATGCTGGTCCGGTGCCGTGGAGGGCCTTGTGTGCGTGGGTGAGCATCTTGAAGGTGATTCTCGCCTCGACAGGGAGCCAGTGGAGTGTGCGCAGGTGCTGGGAGATGTGGCAGTGTTTTGGCAGGTTGAGGACCAGTCTTGCGGCGGCGTTCTGGATGTTCTGTAGCTTGCGGGTGAGGTTTTTGTTTATTCCGGCGTAGAGTGCGTTGCCGTAGTCGAGTCTGCTGGTGACCAGGGCGTGAGTGACGGTCTTTCGGTGTTCGAGGGGGATCCATTTGAAGGTCTTACGAAGGAGGCAGAGGGTGTGGAAGCAGGAAGACGAGACAGAGTTGATCTGGCGGTCCATTTTGAGCTCGGAGTCCAGGATGATTCCCAGGTTGCGTGCGTGGTCCGTGGGGGTTGGCGGGTTTCCGAGGGCGGGGGGCCACCAGGTGTCGCTCCAGGCATCGGGGTTTGGGCCCATGATGAGTACTTCTGTTTTGTTGGTGTTTAGTTGTAGGCAGCTGTTTTTCATCCATTTGGCGACGGCTTCCATGCCTTCTCGAAAGTTGCGTCTGGCGGTGTTGGGCTCGTTGGATAGGGAGAGGATGAGCTGGGTGTCGTCTGCGTATGACACGATGTTGAGTCCGTAGGGTTCTGACGATGGGGGCGAGTGGAGCCATGTAGACGTTGAAGAGCGTCGGGCTGAGGGAGGAGCCCTGGGGGACTCCGCAGGTGGTAGGTGTGGGGTCCGAGAGGAAAGGGGGAGTCTGACCCGCTGCGTCCTGCCGGAGAGGAAGGAGCGGATCCAGTCGAGGGCCTTGTCCTGGATTCCTGCGTCGTAGAGTCTGCGTATTAGGGTGCGGTGGGAGACTGTGTCGAACGCCGCTGATAGGTCGAGGAGGATGAGGGCTACTGTTTCTCCTTTGTCCAGTAGGGTGTGGATGTCGTCTGTTGCGGCGAGGAGGGCGGTTTCCGTACTGTGGTTTTTCTGAAGCCGGATTGGGAGGAGTCGAGGATGTTGTGTTCTTCAATGAATGTGGCGAGTTGGATGTTGGTGGCTTTCTCGATGACTTTTGCTGGGAACGGGAGCAGGGAGATGGGTCTGTAGTTTTTGAGGTCGGTGGGGTCCGCTGAGTGTTTCTTTAGGAGGGGGTTGACCTCGGCGTGTTTCCAGTCGTCGGGGAACGAGGCGGTCGCCTATGGGATGAAGCTGGCCTGTTTTCTCATTCCTTTGAGACAAAATCGCCACCATAGCCATATCTGAAGCATTGGCTTCCACTACAAATGGCTTCTCAAGATCTGGGTGGGCCAAAACAGGGGCTGATGTAAAGGCTCCTTTCAATTGAGAAAAGGAGGCTTCAGTTTCTTCAGTCCATTCAAATGGAGTGTTTTTCCTTAATAACCTAGTTATAGGGGTTACCACCCTCGAAAACTGGGGTATAAATCTTCGATAAAAATTAGCGAAGCCCAGGAAACATTGGACCTCCCTCACATTGACTGGTTGTGGCCAATCCTTTACAGCTTTTATTTTACGATCAGACATTTCCAATCCTTTAGGTGAGATGATCACTCCAAAGAATTCCACCCTCTGGACATGGAATTCGCACTTACTTAATTTGCAAAATAATCCATTGTTGCGCAAGGCTTGCAGGACCAAACAAACATGTTGAAAATGCTGACCCACCGAATTGGAATAAATCAAAATATCGTCTATACATACCACTGTAAACACATCCAGATACTCCCGCAACACTTCGTTCAAGAAAAATTGAAAAGCCGCGGGAGCATTGCACAGCCCGAAAGGCATCACCGTATACTCAAACAATCCAAAACGAGTGCGAAACACCGTTTTCCACTCATCTCCCTTTCTCACCCGGACCAGGTGATAAGCCCCTTTCAAGTCCAAACGTGTGTAGATTTGAGCAGATTTCACCTGGTCTAACAGAACGGGGATTAAAGGTAACGGATACCTATTCTTAATGGTAATGTGGTTCAAAGCTCTGAAATCTATGCACGCGCGTTTCTCCCCATTTGATTTCGGTATGAAAAACAAAGGGGAGGCTGCAGGAGACTTAGATGGTCTTATAAAACCATTCGCCAGATACTGATCCAAATAGGTCTTCAGATGCTCATTTTCTGAGTCAGTAAGAACATAGATTCTGCTACATGGCACAACTGCTCCTGGTACTAGGTCTATTTGGCAGTCATAGGACCTATGAGGGGGTAACATATTGGCTTGTTTCTCATTGAATACATCCCGATATTGTTCGTATTCTTCGGGTAATGTAGTATCTTGCTCTGCTGTGGTAGCTATGTGAAGTATGGAGGCTAAGGCATGTACCGGTTGAACACTGTGACCTTGGCCGCAATGTTCCTTACACCACTGACTGTCAAAAAGAACGGTCTTGGTAACCCAATTAATGGAAGGATTGTGCTTTATTAACCAGGGTAATCCCAAAATGATGCCATACTGTGGGGCCCGTATTATATTGAAGCTTAATGATTCGAAATGGTGAGGTGCACTGCATACTTCTAGTATACTTGTGGAGAGACTGACTGGTCCCGTTGTCAACTCCCTCCCATCTATGGCCAAAACAGTCTCAGGCGCATCTTTCTTAACCAATGACAACTGTAAGTCAACAGCTAACTCCTCATCCATAAACAAACCGGTTGCCCCCCGAGTCTATCATGGCTTCCAGCTCTCTCCACCCATCTTTCAATCGTATCTGGATGGTGATCCTAAAATGTTCAGACTTGAGCACCTTTGTTTCCTGTGTTGAAGAGATTACTAATCCGCTCAAAAAGCCCCCTCATGTTACCTTTGAGCCTTCTAGTTTTCCGATTTTGGAAGCATGGGTGTACCCACATTTCCCAACCCCGGTTTATTCTTGGGCTTAGCCAAGCAATCCCTGACATAATGGCCTTTCTTGCCACAGTACAAACATAGCCCGTTTTTACGCCTTTGCTCTCGTTCCTCCTGTGATAAGGAAGCCCTGACTGTTCCTTTCTCCATGGGTTCTGGCACACCTGCCGTACTAGGTTTAGGAAACCGAGGTTTTTCATATCTAGAAAAAACGCTATCTTGTCTTCTCCTATCGGTCCTACGATCATTTATCCTGCTGTCTAACCTCAAGGCCAAATTAATAAGATCAGTACATGTGGCTGGCTGTGGATCTACTTGTGCTATCACATCCTTGAGCTCATCTCGTAAACCCTGATGAAACAAAGCGGCTCTCTTCTCCTCAGGTCATCTAGTCTCTGAGATTAAACGCTGAAATGTATTTAAATAAACTATTAAGTCTTTGTTGCCTTGTCTTAATTCCAATAATTCCCTATCGGCTGAGAGACTATGGGCTCGTCTATCAAAGATATTCTCAAACTCCTTTCTGAAGTCATCCCAATCGTACAAAAGAGGATCGTCATTACGTATCAACGGAACCACCCACAAAGCTGCATCTCCAGCCAAATATGAAATAAGGAAGGCTACTCTGGCTTGGTTAGTAGGAAACGCCCGGGGTTTGCATGTAAAATGCAACAACACCTGCGTCATGAATACCTGCACCTTATTCTCATCACCTGTAAACCTTTCCGGGGCCGCCAATGGTATAGGTGTGGGGATTTCCACCGACACCGGTGATGCTGCTCCAGCGAAAGTACCCAACGGCCAAGAAGCACCACCAAACCCTTTTCCTGTGCTCACATCAAATGGATTTCTCTGCAATTTATCAACGCGGTCTTGTAAGGCCGCAGTTTCTGCCCTAGAAGCAGTCAATTCCTGCTGGACTATAACCAAGGCGGCCATTACATCCTCTAAGGTGGCCATTATCAACTCAACACCGATCAGGAGAGAATAAATTCTTTGGCTGCGTATTCTGTCAAGGTTTTATTCCAAACTCCCAGGATCGGTGTGTTGCTCAAATGGGTCTACCTCTCAATCGCTCCACTCTCTGATGCTATAACAGCGCAGAGAGTAGGAATGATTAAGCGAGGGAAGGAAAGGATGGGTACAGCGGGGAAGGAGACCTACAACACAAAAAACCACAATTAGAGAAACGTTCTAACTCCAATATCAAATAATCTGATGTACAACATATACTAACAGCTATAACTACCTGTAAAGAAAAAGAACTTGCAATCTTGTGAACAATTTTTGTTGAAGATATCTTATCAGCGGAAGGCTCTTTAAATGTAAAAAAAGAAAACACCATCCATCAGTAGCGAAAACACACACTGGGCAATCACCACACACACGCTTATTCATGTCACACGTTACCCACCACAATGTTGAAGGAACTTGCGTCACAGGGGGGGTTGAGTACAAGACACACACCACAATCCCCTGCTAGGAAAAAAAAGAATCAAAAGAACCACATGAAGCCTTCATGAAGATATATCAGCCTTAAAATGAATAATCCGTATCGGCATTAACCTCTCATGCCTAACAGGAAGTTAGCTGTTTACTCACAGCATATATCACGAGTGGTATTTCCAATTTAGAGTCACGTAATCAGCTTAATCAATAGGTAACAGAAAAGTACAAACACACACTAGAATCTTCGGAGATTTAAGTGCCAGGCTTTTGTGCACCCCACCTGGGTGTATGGATCACAATATATAAGCTCAAAGCTCCGGACTTGCTTGTTACGTGCAACAGATATTACACGCTCACGAATGGTGACAGCATCACCCTTACCGCCCTTGTAGCGTGCAACTTCAAACCAAGGTTTTCTCTTCGAGGTTCTACGCTCCCTCTCCGACGTCTGCTTTCCCCAGAATACGCAGCAATGTACTGATGCCAAAGCCCGGATTAAGAGGCTTCCGGGTAGGCTCGTCATCACTGCATGCGTGCGACTATGGCCGGTGGAAGCATGGGAAATGTAGTTCGGGCGGGAAACGGGACGCTTCCACCGCATCACCGTTTCACGCCCGCGAGTCATGTGGAGTTCCGGATCAGGGAAGTGCGACATACCCTGGCTTCCGCAGTGTCTCCCGATGGATCCCTCCGCACCCGCAGTAGTAACTTCACCAGGGTTGGGGCGTCCGGTGCGGACGGGTGCTGTTCCCTGTCTGGATTTCGTTTGGCTGCTAAACATTGAATCAGCCAGTACAGCTGGGCTGCTATGTAATATCCTACAAAGTAGGGGACCGCCAGGCCTCCCTCAGCCGAAGAGCACTGCAACGTGGTCAGCGCTACCCTCGTGCGTCCCGTCCCCCAGATAAAGGACACTATCATTGAATCGAGGTCTTTGAATGTTGCTTGCGTAATCCACCCCGGGAGAGCCCCAAAATAATACAGAAGCCTCGGGAGTTCCACCATTTTCAGGACTGCCACTCGTCCAGCCACAGAGAGCGGCAATGTCCCAAAGAACTCCATAGAGGACCGCATTGAGCGTATCGCTCTGCCTATATTGCCCTCTAACAATTCAGCTGAGCCATGGTATATTTTGACTCCAAGATACGGCAAGCAGTCAGGCTCCCACTGTAAGTTCCCTAGCTCAGGCGGCGGGGGATTATTAGCCATCATAGGGTAAAGTCTTGATTTTTGCCAGTTGACCTTAAGGCCAGAGAGCCCACAAAACTGGACCAGCATGTTCTGCGCCCCTCTCAGCTCTGTGGTTGTGTTGCTGAGAAACAACAGGAGGTCGTCTGCGTACAAGGCTATACAGTGTTTCACTTCTCCTGTCCGCAGGCCACCGTAGTCCTGCCCGCTTCTCGCCCTGCATGCCAAGAGTTACATGGCGAGGGCGAACAGCAGCAGGGACAGGGGGATTCCCTGCCTCGTGCCTCTTTCTACCCTCTGCCTAGGCGAGATAGTTTTCCCGGTACGGGCTGTAGGGGTTGCATAGAGTAGTCTAACCCATGCAAGAAAGCCTCCTCTCAGTCCCAGCTTAGACAAGACCTCATAGAGGTAGGGCCACTCAAGGCTATGAAAGGCCTTCTCGATGTCCACTGCGAACACCGCCTCCTCCTGCCTATCATACTCGTTGGAGTCCATAACAGTCAGGAGTCGCCTTATGTTTATGGCCGTGTTCCGCCCCGGGATAAACCCTGCTTGGTCTGCATGGATCAGTGTCGACATGTGGGTCAATAGGCGCATCGCTAGTATCTTGCTTAATATTTTATCATCCATGTTCAGCATGGATAATGGTCTGTAGGCTGTGAAGTCGGGCGCCTGCTTACCGGGCTTTGGCACCGGGACGATAAGAGCCTCTCTAGTGCTCTCCGGTAGTGTTCCGGCGTCACGAGCCTCCTGGTATAATGCAACCAATATAGGCGCCAGCTCCTCCACATATGCCATGTTAAATTCTGCCGGCAGGCCGTCGGTGCCCGGGGTCTTGTTACGCGCCATGCCCTTGAAGGCGACCCTCACCTTGTGCTGTGTGAAATCTGCTCCTAGGCTCTCGGACTCCTCAGGGTCCAACCTTCTCATCTGTAATCCTGCAAGATATCCCGAACCTCCTCATTATCACATTGTGCTGATCCCTTGTTCAATCTTACATAGTAGTGAGCGAAGATCTCATTGATCTTTACCTGCGTATAATGCCTGACTCCTGCCTCATCTTCTATTTCCACCAGTGGGGGGGGGCCCTACTCACCGGGTTCGCCAGCCATGCTAGGAGGGATCCTGACTTATCCCTTTCTGCATGGGTGCGCTCTAAGTATTTTTTATAGTCGAAACATCTGAGCCTCTCCGTCTGTTTTGCCACCTCCTCTTTGGCTTCTTGCACTGCTTGGTGGAGCTCTGGGTGTTTTGGCCAATTACGCTCCAGTCCCCTGAGGGTCGCCTCTGCCTCTTCTACCTCCCTCAGGAGGGTGCGCCTGACTCCTGCAGTGCAGGCTATACACTGGCCTCTCAAGACCACCTTAAAGGCGTCCCATTCTGCATTCTGTGAGGAGGCCATCCCTGCGTTATCCGCAAAATATTGTGTGATTTCTCCTCTGATCTCCTCCCGAAAGGACTGGTCCTCCAGGGTGTCTGGGCGAAGCCTCCAAGTGGGAATCGATGCCACGGCAGGACCACGGGGTTGTGATCCGATATCGATGTGCGAGAGATATTCTGTAGTAAGAACTTGGCGCTGTATGTCTGCCGTGCACAAAAAGGCATCCAGTCGCGAGTGCACTTCATGGACCGCGGAAAAGTAGGATTAGTCCCTGTCTCGAGGGTGTAAGGTTCTCCAGGTGTCTGCGAGCCCCCGGCTCTGTCGCCATGTATTGAATGCATGCGAGGGGCGTGCTGCTTGGGAGCCTCTCAGTGGGGGGTGGGATCTGTCCATGTGTATGTCATCCACACTGTTAAGTCTCCCCACATTAAGGGAGCCCCACTCAAATATGGAGTCAGGCAATGGCTCAGTCGGGCGAAGAAGCCTTGCTGCTCTGCATTGGGGGCGTAAATACTCACTATGTTTAGTTCCCGGCCCTCCAATCGTTCCCGCACTGCTACGTATCGACCCTCCGGGTCTACTAATGAGTCCACCAGTTGGAATGAGACCCCTGCCTATATCCATATTAGCACTCCTCTTGCGTATGCCGAGTATGTAGTGTAATAGAGTTGGCCGCTCCAGCGCCGCAGTAAAGCAGCCCCCTCTTTTTGTGTGAAGTGTGTCTCCTGTAGTAAGACTATTTGGGCCCCGCGTCTTCTAATGTAAGAGAGAACTTTATATCTTTTCGTCATTGTGTGCATGCCTTTGATGTTCCACGTCATGCACTTATATTTCTGTAGGTCAGCCATAGGGTAATGTCAGAAGTTTCAGCCCCGTTCCTGCCCAGAACCTTACCCCCAGCATGCACTCCCCAGCTACTGCATATTGAATCTCTAGGCATTGCAACTCAAGGTGTCCCCCACCCCTTACCAACAGTAAACAGTTCCCCCAACTCCCACTCCCCAGGACAAGTAGGAAAACACCCCCCATACAAACAAAAACTGTGAGTCCATAAGAGACTGCTTGCAGTTTGATCAGTCAAGTGCGAGGGAGGAGAAAGCCCATCCATCGCTCCCCCGGCCTCCGCAGCCGCCACCCAGTTCTGAGGTCACAGGGGACCCCCTAGCATCCTCCCCATAGGAACCTCAGTACCTTGTTAGCAGGTCAGGCATTTCAAATGTTCCTCTGGTTTTGCTTGCAGCTAGATCCATCTCTCTCGGCCTAGGCGATATTGTCCGCCGTCCACGGTCTCCCTCACGGCCCGTCTATTCCGAGCGTATCTCCCTTCGTCGCCGCTGTCCGGGCTCTCGCAGTGGTTCTACTCCTTTACGCTTCTCTAGCCACTACCAGGCCTCTTGTGAGGTTCTGAGGAAGTCCACTCCGCCTTCTGAGGTCACTCGCAGCTTGGCCGGATATTGCGTTGCGTACTTATAATTCAGTTGGCATAGTCTTTGTTTCACCTCCCGCAAAGAGCTCCTCTGTCGCTGCACATCCCTGGAAAGGTCCGGGAAGATTCAGACTGTGGAGTTGTCTACTGTTATGTCTCCCTTGTGGCGTTCTTGAGCAAGAATGTGATCTCTATCCCTGTAATGGAGGAGTTTCGCTATGACCACTCGGGGCGGAGCTCCTGGTATGGGTGGTTTTGCCGGTACTCAGTGTGCTCTCTCTAAGGCGAAGAAGCCTGACAGGCCCTCCGGTGCTATTTCCTCACACAGCCATTTTTCGAGGTAGTCCACCATGTTGCGGCCTTCTATTCTTTCAGGCAGGCCTACAATGCAGAGGTTATTCCTGCGTGATCTATTTTTGGCATCCTCCGCTCGGAATTCAAGCATGCGCACCTTCCCTTGAATTATTGTCAGCTGCTTCTTCATTGCCACTATGTCCGGCAAAGTCTCTGAGAGCTGACTCTCGTTCGTGGTCACTCGCTCTGCCAGCCTCCTGTGGTCTTCTCTAAGAATGCCCAGGTCCAAGCCCAGTATGTCAATTTTAGCTTCCAAGCGCTCACTGGAGGAGGTAATGGCCTGCAGTATGTCCTGGAGTGTACGATCTCCGGGGCGCTCGAGTTGTGCCTGAGGTCTCCCTTTCTCCTCCATCCCCGTTTCTGCTGGAGCCTCCTCTCTGTCTTTCCTCCCCATCGCTCCCTCCCAGTCTGCACCGCCTCTGGTGCGCTGTGCACTCATAAGGCGTTTCTTCCAACTCTTGCCTCACGGAGGTTCGTCTCCGCCTGCGGGTATCCTTCAGGTGGCTGCGTCCGCACCGACTGCGCTCAAGTTAAGTAGGCCCAGTTAGGCTTATGCCCACGTCAACGCCTACTCCATTCTCCTCGAAACAGGTCTCCGCGTCAGCACCCTCCGGCTGCAGCTCAGGTCTGGGCCCAACTCTCCCGGTGCTTCGCAGGTGTTCCTCGTCTTGCCAGGCTCAGGCCACGTAGTTATTTGCTGCTCTTTCCAGCGGGAGCTTACTGGATGAGAGTCTCCTGAACTGGGCCAGCTTGGCGCAATCGTCTTTCCTGCCCCGCCACCGCACTCCACCTGCCTGTTTGACCACAAGGACTCCCGCAGCCGATAGACGCAGTTCTCCAGCCAGAGCATGCTGAGTTGTCTCTTCTACCGTGGCTTGTGCAAAAATGTACTGTTCATGTGCCTCAGTTCCAGCGTTTGAGCGCTTCTCGCCCCTGCGCCAGCTTCGTGGCTCTCAGCGTCAGATATCTGTCTTCGCTGGGGGAGAGGGATGCCCCACCCCGCGCAGTTCGTCCTGCAGGTCCCTCGCCTCAGTCTCCTATCCCACCCTACTATAGGGCCGGAGCAACTGTATTAGGCCTCCTCCTTAGTGCTAGCATTCCGCTTCATTACCTTCTGCTTCCAGGTTATGGGGCATATAATGCAGGTCTGAGCATGTGGGGGGGTGCCCCTCCTGCTCCCGGGACCCCCCCGCTGCCACCTCTGCCGTTCACTGTGCGCGATCTCCAGTTCGCTCTGTTTGCGCCCTCTCTCATGGGGCCTCGTAGTCTCAGCCCCAGTACACTCCCAGCTGCAGGGCGGTATCCCCTCCAACACGGGCTGATTCCCCCGTTGGGGCCGCATACGCCGCTCCTCCGCTGCTCCTCTCTTCACTGAAGGGCGCTGGGGCAGCGCTCAGTTCATCTCGCTGGAGGGGGGCCCGCCCGAACCCCCGCAGCTGCCCCCTCCGTTGCCGGTCAGCCCACAGAGGCGCACTCACCTCCAGAGAGTAGTTGCTGCCGGTTCGGGGTGCCGCAACGCCGCTGCCTCGGTTCTTCTCCCTGTCGCCGTTTTCTCTGATCACAGCCCTGATTTCAACCACGTGGGGGCCGGCACCCGCCGCTTCTCCCCATCTCCTCGCTCACCTTCGGGATTCCCGGGTCAGTACGAGGCTCACAGAGGCAGGGGGGGCGCCCCTCTCGATCCAGGGGCGCCGTTGTTATTCCTGTCGCCGCGACCGGGGCCTCCTCTTCGGAGTCACTACTTCTTCGTGGGCGCCGCCATCTTGGAAAGCCCTACGGCCGCGGCTCCAACTCACCTCGCAGCCGCCGATTCTCTACAGGGAAGGCACTTTCACCCCCCAGCCCGCACCTCCAGCTCTGAATAGTAGTGGGGATTCGCCACGGGGGTTTTAATAGCGCTCTGGCAGTCAGGATGGCACTCGATGGCGGCCGGCCGACCGGAGCGCGCGAGCTGTGCTGCTCACTCCATCGGCGTCACGCCACGCCCCTTCTTGGACCCTTCTGTTGATAAAGTGATCCCATACAAGGCAGGCCCATGTGCATAGATGGAGAAACGCAAGTAATAAACATGATTGCTTTCCAGGGCTCTGCTATACTGAGAACAGAAACTGCTCAGCTTTTCACTGTGTTAAACTCAGAATGATGGAGAAAGAGATTTGACTCCAATTATTTTCCTTTTGTCTCCAGCAAAGTCGAAGCCGGAGTGCCCTGCATGATATGCGCACACGCAATTGTTGAAAACGTTGACAGGATTTTCTACGCTCCTGGCAAAAAAGAAATTTGCCATACATTTTTCTAAAATGCCATTTTTTATCTTTTCCATTATTTTTCTACCAGTGCTAAGATGCTCCCTACCTTTCCTGTGGTAGCGCATTGCACGTGAGTCTGTAATTGTTTGTTTGTTAGTATCTGTGTGTATGTTTGAGTATTATTGGTTCCCAAACTGTGTGCTTGGTGCGTGGTGCCCCTGGGTAGTTTTGATGGCGCACTGGGGTGCCCCGGCGCAGAGATTGGGAACCACCGCCTTATAGAGATATAAACGATTATGATACATGCACCAATAACAAACAATACTTATTTATAATATTTACGAGAGACAGAAAAAGGAAGAGAGCTGTGAGAGAATAAGCTATAGAAGGAAGAAAGTAAAGAGAGGAAGGGAAGAAGGACAGAGAGAAAAAGAAGGGAAGAAACACGTAAACTACAAAGCATGGAAGAAAGAGAGGGGAGACGGAGGGAGGTGTAGTGAGTACAGTGATGGTAATGAGGAAGAAGCAAGAGTCTAAGCAAACTATGAGGGAAGAGGGGGGCATCTTGCTAAAAGGAGGACCATATAATAGGAAGAGTATCTCTTTGTCCATTAAATTATAAATGATCTTTTCCTTTGATACTTTCTTGTACATCTCTGAAAGCCATTCCTCATGTGACGGCAATAGTGGAGAGAGCCATTGTTGCAAAATACAGATTTTGGCAGCTGTGAGGGCAGTAATGAGCAATCGACAAGCACAGCGGGTCAATTTGGGAATGTCCTATAAGTCATGGAGGAGAATTCAGGTGTCTGGAAGGGGCAATGGCGAATCGAAAGATTCCCAGTGCGTGGACTGTACTGACGTCCAGAAGGGGTGTATGGAGGGACAGTCCAGCAAAATATGGGCAATATCACAGGACGCATGATCATATCACCAACAGGCAGAATGAGGGAGCAACCCTGCAGCCGCGCCGGGGTCTTTGCCAGCCCTGAAGGATCCTAAAAAGACTGACTTTCATCCGTGCCTCACGGACTCCTCGTTCTAGGGCCTTCGAAAGTTCTGTCCAGTCTTCCTTGTCATATTCCACCTGCAGACGAGCTTTCCAGGACATTCTGAGGCTATTCAATTGTGGCTGAGAATAAAGATGACGAACCAGGAGGTTATATAATCCAGACATCACGCCCTTAAACTTTTAAACTGACCCAAAGTGTTGAGGTAAGAGAGCACCGGGGGCCAGGGCATGGTCCAGAGTTTGGGACCTAATTGTTCAGCAGACAATGATGTAACTTTATATTTCACCATTATTGGGTATACAACAAGCCAAATTCGTCCCGTAGCATCTCAAAGGACTTGAGTTCACCACCAGAGATTAAGTGCGTAAGAGTCAGAATCCCAGCTCTGTGCCAAGGGCTCCAGTCAAGCATGGTCACTCCTATGTGAATGCCTGCATTATTCCAGATGGGAGCTTTGTCATGAAGATGCGCGTCCGCCGAGAAAAGCTTGTGGGCCCGCACCTAGGCTGCGTACATAGCTTTTAGCATGGGATTGGGGGAGTCGGTGGCAGCAGGGCCAGGAAGATAGAGGGCCTGTAAACCCAACGATGCCTCCTGAAGTCTGCGTTCAATCATAACCCACAACGGACAGTCTTGGACCTGGAGTTGAATGTATGTAATTTGTGCCAAATGTAGGACTAAACAGTAATGTTCCACAGAGGGCAGGCCTAATGCCCCTGCTGATCTGTGGGCAATAAGCTTCTGAATTACCAGACAAGGTCTCACTGAGCCCCACATGAAGGACTTAAAGGTCTTATCTGTTCGACGGAGGGTCGACAGGGGTATTAATTGGGGGGCATGCCTAACACATACGTGATTCGCGGCAAAGTAACCATTTTCACTGCTTAAGTCCGTCCCCGGAGAGAGAGAAATTTAGGTGGGACCACTTTGCGAAGTCCAGTCATATTTGCTCCATTATTGTGTACAGATTATCCACCACCATGCATTCTAGGCCCCTATTTACTAGAATGCCCAGATACCCAAGGCGGGAACTCTTCTACTGAGATGGGTAATCAGCTTTTGTGGTGCAGGTGGTGATCCGTGACAGCAGCAAGGTTTCGCTCTTTCCCAAGTTCACTTTGTAGCTGATTTCTGCCTCAAGGTATCAATAGTCTCCAACACCGCAGGGATTGAGGGTGAGGCCGACAAAGTAAGTAAAATGCAATCTGCATATAGATACAATGTCGAGGGACCTCAAGGCATTGGAATACCTACTATCCGATCTGATTGGTGCATGGACGCTGCTAAAGGTTCCATTGCAGGGAGAAATAACTGAGGGGAGAGTGGGCAACCTTGGTGGGTACCCCTACATACCGGGAAGGGGTCAGAAAGAAAGCCCCCCACAATTGACCTGCGCCTAGGGGGAATGGTAAAGTCATCTCACTCTGGAGATGAAGTGCTCACCAAGGCCAAATTTTCAGAGCATGTCAACCTTTAAAGAAGTACTTTCGTGTGCTGGGAGGTGGCAGTGTGACCCTGCATCAACATCATTCCACTCCGGATGTGACAAGTTGGGCCATATATAAGTGCCATTCACATCACATAACTTCTTTTCTTTCTGCTCATCCAGACATGGATCTGGAACTACTCCTTGGTCTTTAGACTCTATTTTTTAAGTTTCTGCAACAGTTTGCAAGGGTAAATGTCACCCTCTGAATCTACAGGGTTCATGCCATGTAGGGATTGTTTCAAACAGATCTGTAACAGAGCCTCACCAAGTATGCTTATGGTTCCTGGGGTCAAAGCACGACTACTGTGCTAAAAATTATCTGAAGACCTTACGGGACTGCAAAGCAAAGTTGTATGTCACCAACATGAGAAGAATCCACTCTGCAACCGGTCGAAATCAAGAGGAAGGTCTTGTTCCTGCGTCAGATCATCATCATGGTTGAAGTCATTCGGTAAGTCAAAAAAGAAGCATAAGACATAGAATCAGGAATCAGCCCCTTTCTGCCACTCTAAAACTCCAGAGAAGGCACAAGGGCATCAATGTGCCTCCCGGTGTCACTTCCAATCTCCATTGGAGCCAATTCGGAGTTTATTCCCAATGCATCTTGAATTTATAGTTCTGTCAGTGACGTCATTGCAAGTGGAGGCCTTTAGGGAGACAATGTTCCGCATTTTCTACACTTTAACTGTTCACTCTTGCGTGATCCGCAGGGGCCTCCAGTCGACCTTCCACTAGTCGGTATGCCCTCAGCGATATCTGTGCCCCTCAAACCTGCATTGAGTTGCCGACTTCGGTTCGGGTGGCACCCTGCTATACCAGTTCCTTTAGCATCAATGCCGGTGTCGACTCCAGAGGAGTATTTACAGCCCATTGTGCTTTTCAAACTCTGAGCAGAATCCACCACTGAGGCAGCGCCCAGCTCCTACTGGAGTGCAGCCAGCAGGCAATCCTTATAATTTTGAGACTTTGCCCTGGCCATATACTAGTGTACAGACTTTGCTAAATTTCTTCGGCACTGATTCATATAATGACAGTTTGGATTAGTTTTGATTAGGGGGATAATTTTGTCCACCACTGTGATGACGAAAATTGGTATGAAGAACTCCAAGATGCTAGTGACCTGGATAATTCTCCAGATACTGGCCTTGTTTCATTTCCTAGTCCTGCTACTGAGGAAAGCTCCTCCTTTGCTGTCAATATGCAACGGTTGTTAGAAGTACTGGACCTAAAACATGCCACTATGGAGATGAAGAACAGTGTTTTGAAAAAGATGCTCCTGCCTGGTTAAGCATCTACAGAACCCCTTCTGCCGTTTAAGTCCTTCTGGATTCCCACTTGGACGACACCTTAATCAGCTCCACCAGTTAATAGGTAGGTCGCTCAACGCCATTGCCCAGCACTAGACGACTCTGTTTTTTCTACACAGTATCCTATGCCAGAGAGGTTGGTGGTTCAGGTGTCCATCAGTAAAGTAAATAGAAAACGCCTTCTTTATTTCCTCACCTGATCACGAGGCTAAAAGAATAGAAACCTTTTGGAAACGTTTTTCCCGCATCAGGGCCCTCCTCCAGAGCAGCAGGCCTTTCAGTCCTTTCGTGGGCGCAGCTCACAAAGACAACTCCCAGGACAGCAGGAACAACAATCAGTGCAGTCCTTTGCTTGTCCAGCATCCACAGCCACAAAACTGCTTTAGTGTGTCTTTGCCAGCACACAGTCCAACTGTCTGAGGCAGGATCCAAAATTTTCTCCAAGGGTGGCAAGCCATTATTTCAGTCAATTGGGTCCTCTAAATTGTACATCGGGGCTATACCCTTTCATTCCTCTTCACCCTGCCTCACCATCTACCACCATCAGGGCGGCTGACAGAGGACCACCTGTCCGTCTTGCAGCAGGAAGTGCAAGTCCTTTTGGTCAAAGGTGCCATAGTGAGCGTTCTGGCTTCGACAGTAGGAACTGGGTGTTTCTCCCGCTACTGTGCCAAAGCACGACTGGGGCCTTCGTCCTATTTTAGATATTCACCCTCTCAAAGCCTTCCTACGGAAGGACAAATCAAAGATGCTCATGCTCGCCCAGGTCTTTTCTGTATGGTGGCATTAGACCTGCAGGACTCTTATTTCCATATCCCTGTACTGCAGACCCACAGGCCTACTTGGCGTTCACAGGGGGCTAGTAGCAGTTTCAGTTTGCAGTTCTCAATTTTTGTCTCTCCAATACCCCTCAGATGTACACAAAAGCGATGGTGGTGATCGTAGCACACCTTTGGAGATCGAGGTACACGCCTTCCTCTACCTCAGCAACTGGCTGCAGAAGGCCCCAGGCTTTCTTCAACCACCTCCAGGCAACGGAGAACTTCCTAACATAATTGGAGTTCACTATCAGTGTACCAACATCAAACATCTGACTCCTTTGCAGACTTTCTGGTTCATTGGAGCTGTTCTGGATACAGTACTGTTTTGTGTTTTTCTCTCACAGCAGAGATTCCAGGATATTTGTACTACAATCATGATGTTTCAGCCTCTGTCCTGGATCTCAGTATGTATTAATCTGAGGCTGCTGTGGTTGTTGGCCACCTGCATCATGCTGGTCAAACATGCCAGATAGCACATTCCGGCTCTGCAGTGGGACCTCATGTCCCAGTGACCATAGTAACAGAGGAATCTGTTGAATTGTATGCAGATTTAGGGGAGGACGGCAAAAGATCTGCAGTGGTGGCTACTGGACTAGGATTGGCGCAGCGGCAGGCCCCTGTCCTTACCCTACCCAGATTTGACAGTGATGATGGATGCATCACTTCTGGGTTGAGCAGGCTATTTGAGAGAGGTGGAGTTCAGAGGCCTCTGGTCTATGGTGGAGACTCTACGACTCATCAAATTGTTGGCGTTGCGGGTGATTCACTTAGCGTTGAAGGCTTTCCTGTCCTATTCAGAGGAAGGCTGGTGCAGGTGCTCACTGGAAACACCACCGCCATGTGGTAATGCAACAAGCAGGGTGAGGTGGGTCTTCGGTCCTCTGCTAAGAGGCTGTATGCCTCTGGAAGTGGCTGAGCTGCCAGGGATTTTATCTGATGGTGAATCACCTGGCTGGATATCTACACACTAGGGTGGAGTATCTCTGCCGCTGACACCTAGTGGACCATGAATGCAAGTTACACCAAGAGGTTGCCAAAGCATTTTCGATCAATGGGAAAACTCTGTCTTGATCTTTTCACTACCAGTAAGCATGAGCAATGTCAGCACTTTAGTGCGTTGGAATTTCTAATGCAGCTCTCTCCTGGATAAGCATTCCATCTAGAGTGGAGCCTCTCCTGCCCGAGTTCTGAAAAAGATCAGGAACGCCTGGACTCAAGTCATCCTGAAGGCACTGGATTGGGCCAGGGGAGAGTGATTCCTGGAACTTCTAGACATGAGCATTTGTCCTCCAATCAAACTGCAGCTTTAGGAGGATCTTCTGTCACTGCAGCAGGGCAGGGTACTGCACCCGGGCCTGCACAATTTGCATCTCCCTGGTTTGAGATTGAGTGGCAGCAGTTGACCTCCTACCACCATTCTCCTGAGATCATTGATGTAATCTTGGTGGGGAGGCATTCCTTTTTTAAATCGGTGTATGCCACATATTGGGATAACTTTGTGGCTTGGTGTGGCACCTGATACATTGATCCACTACAAGCCAAGTTGTCTGAAGTCTTGTTGTTAGTTTTGTCCCTGGCCCATGGAGTACTTGCTTTAGGCAGTGCTAAAGGCTATTTGTTAGCTCTTTCAGCTTTTTTTGCAGTTGCTGAATCAGCCTTCTTTATTTAAGTCACCTGTTGTGATGAGATTTTTTTTTAAAGGTTTGCAACATTTGTTTCCAACAACACCCTTTGTGATACCACAGTGGGACTTGAATCTAGTGCTCACCTTTTTGATGCGCACCCCTTTTGAGCCACTGCACACTTGTCCATCAAGATTTCTGACACTGAAAATGGTCTTTCTCATTACCATAGCATCAACAAGGTGTTTAAGCAAGCTGCAGGCTCTTTTGGTCGATCCACCTTCTTTCCAGATAAGTTGGTGTTGAGGACCTGATTTTCCATTCTGCCATTGCATGTCAGACAGGCTATCACCCTTCCATCATCCTTTGCTGCAGCTCATCCCCTAAGGAAGAAGAGAGACTTCATCATTTTATATTGAGCACCCCAAAGAACATCAGGAGGACGATCAGCTCTTGGTGGGTTTCTATATGACAAAGAAGGGCGAGACAGTGCAAAAGCAGACCATCTCACAATGAATTGTTCTCTGCATAAAGATCTGCTATGTAGTGGTGAAGAAGCACCCTCCATCTTCTCTGTTTATTCCACTGATGCACTACTGCCTCAACAGTCAGGTCTGTCGAGAGTGGCATTTTCCCACTTGGTCCTGCAGGTCTTTTTGGTCTGAGTCAGTTCACGGACCCAACACCTGGGAAGATACTGCTATGGTATCTACTCACAGGGGGAGGAATCTGCAGTTAGAAGTGTCCATCAGAAGGACAAGTTACTTACCTTTGTTGATGCTCTTTCTGGTGAAAATTCCATCAAACCGCAGTTTCTTAATCGACCCTCCTGTCTTCGAGTGAACAGGACTCTTTTTCCATCTAAAAAGGTCCCAATTTAGAGAGCTGCACACCAGTAAAACCAATCAGCAGATATGTTTTGCACCTGAGTGTGTAGATAGTCTAGGAGGCAACGTGCATGGGTGGGTCAAAAAAAGACATTTTCCTCACATTTCTGTGAAGGAAAGTTCTGGAATCTGCGTGGATCCACAAAGTTCCACCCACCCCGCATTCTTCAAAGTTTCCTGATAAATATGGTACCTCACTTGTGTGGGTGGGCCAAGTGCCCGCGGCAGGGAAGTGCCCAAAACGTATTGAGGAGACATCTACCACAAAACGACCTGGTTTTGCAAGGGAGGTCACCTGGGTTTTTGGCCCCGTCTCGGCGGCCATCTAGGGAAACCTACCAAAGCCACACATTTCTGAAAACTAGACACCCGGGGGAGTCCAGGGAGGGATGGCTTGTGTGGACCCCCCAACGTTTTTCTACCCAGAATCCCATGCAAACCTCAAATTTAGCTGAAAAAAAATCACATTTCTGTGTGGGAAAGTTGTGGGATCACCGGGCTGACACAGATTTCCTACCACCCAGCGTTCCCCCAGGTCTCACCATAAAAATTGTACCTCACTCGTGTGGGTGGCAAAGTACCCACGACAGGCAAGGGCCCAAAACGTATTGTGGAGACATCAAAACTACCTATCACAAAACAACCTGATTTTGCATGGGGTCACCTTGGTTTTTGGCCCGGGCTCGGCGGCCATCTAGGGAAACCTACCAAACCCACACATTTCTGAAACCTAGACACCTGGGGGAGTCCAGGGAAGGATAGCTTGCGTGGACCCCCCAACGTTTTCCTACCCAGAATCCCATGCAAACCTCAAATTTAGCTGAAAAAAAATCTCATTTTTCTCACATTTCTGTGTGGGAAAGTTGTGGGATCACCGGGCTAACACAGATATCCTACCACCCAGCGTTCCCCCAGGTCTCCCCATAAAAATTGTACCTCACTCGTGTGGGTGGCAAAGTACCCACGACAGGCAAGGGCCCAAAAAGTATTGTGGAGACATCAAAACTACCTATCACAAAACGACCTGATTTGGCCAGGGCTCGACGGCCATCTAGGGAAACCTACCAAACCCACACAGTTCTGAAAACTAGACACCCGGGGGGGGTTCAGGGAGGTATGGCTTGCAAACCCTCCCCCCCCCAGAATGTTTTCCTACCCAGAATCCCCTGCAAACCTCTCATTTAGCTGAAAAGAATCACATTTTCTACATATTTTTGTGTGGGATCTCCGTGCTGGCAGGGGATTCTGGGTAGGAAAATATTGTGGGGTCCACGCAAGCCATACCTCCCAGGACTCCCCCGGGTGTCTAGTTTTCAGAAATGTGTGGGTTTGGTAGGTTTCCCTAGATGGCCGCCGAGTCCGTGGCCAAAAACTCAGGTGACCCCCCTTGCAAAACCAGGTCGTTTTGTGATAGGTGATTTTGATGTCTCCACAATAAGTTTTGCGCCCTTGCCTGCGGCGGGTACTTGGTCCACCCACACGAGTGAGGTGCCATTTTTATCGGGAGACCTGGGGGAATGCTGGGTGGTAGGAAATTTGTGTCAGCCCGGTGATCCCATAACTTTCCCACACAAAAATTTGAGAAAAATTTGATTTTCTTTCAGCTAAATTAGAGGTTTGCAGGGGATTCTGGGTAGGAAAACGTTGGGGGGTCCACGTTCCCTTATCAGCCTTCCCTTATCAGCCTTAACTGCTGCTAGCGCTGGGATGCCTCAGGGTAGCCATGCGCTTTATAAATCCTAATTAATAATAATAATAATACCTCCCTGGACTCCCCCGGGTGTCTAGTTATCAGAAATGTGTGGGTTTGGTAGGTTTCCCTAGATGGTTGCCGAGCCCGGGGCCAAAAACCCAGGTGCCCCCTTGCAAAACCAGGTCGTTTTGTGATAGGTAATTTTGATGTCGCCACAAAACGTTTTGGGCCCTTGCCTGTCGCAGGTACTTGGCCCACCCACACAAGTGAGGTACCATTTTTATCAGGAGACCTGGGGGAATGCTGGATGGTAGGAACATTTTAGTTTTTCTGATATCAGAACATTATGATACAGTAACGCAAGAAAAATGTGTGACAATAGTCACATTTTGAGGTTTGCATGACATTGTGATTAAAAACACTTGTTGGGATCCATGAGAGGCACTCCACTTAGTACTCTCCATTTTTTTTTGGTTTATAAAAATATCTAAAGTTGGTAAATTTGCCCCAGAGACAAACTACATCTTAGCACAGAAAGAGAGATAAGACAAATATGACTGCCTATACTTCTGTTCCTCAAGTACACACACATACTGGTTGGATTTGGCAAGAGGGGGAATGAAAGGTTCAAAATGTATATTTTATTTAACAAGAGATTTCACAAAAAGGAAATGCACTGTTAATAATTAAAAGGTTAAAAACCTGAACCAGTAACTCACAGTTTGTGAGCTGTAAAACCACGGCAAGGCACCAACCTCTTTACAGGCCATTCACACACATTTCATACTTGACACACATATCTGAAAGAGACACGTTAGTGACAGATTCCTTACCTTAGAATATCCCCAGGCGTCAGGCTGGATCCGGAAAGTTTTTGCGTAGCAGTACCCTTGCGCGTCGGTAGGCGGCGTCGTGCGGCTCCGCGTCCGTCGTCGGCGTCGTGATCGCCGGGATGACGTCGCGGGCAGTACTTAGACGCCGCCCCTGCGCGCTGACGTCAGTTCTTCTTTTTCCGCGCCAGTAAGCGCAGATCCGGGAAGAGCAGTGCCCTAGTCACTTTTTGACTACTTTTTTGTGAATTTTTTCACTGTTTTCTTCTACGAGTCTTCACGACTCCTAAGGTGCCGTAGGGATGCCCGGCTTTAAGCCCTGCGAGGTCTGTGCCCGCATGATGTCCATCACGGACCTGCATCTCGAGTGTCTCTTCTGTCTCGGCCGAGACCACGACACGAAGTCGTGCCCTGACTGCCGGAAACTTCATCCGAAGGCTTTGCGAGAGCGGTCTCGAAAGCTGCTCGAGGTCCGGCAGTCGGCTCCGCGCCGCACCAAGCCCCGGTCACGGGAGAGGTCGAGGGGCCCGTCGCGGAGCCCTCATCGTTCGTCGGAATCCAAGTCTTCGCGCTCTTCCGGTAAGTCAAAGCACAAGAAGTCTAAGCGGCGTCATCGCTCTAAGATTTCGCCTCGCCGGTCTCGCGACTCGGCTGAGGCCCCTGTCGGCACTGTCCCCGCCCCCGCGGCCCGGACGTGCCTGTCGAGTCACCCCCGCATTACCCGTCCTTCCCGGGTTCAGGGGCGGCTCCGGCCCAAGTACAGGAGTTCCTGTCGGCCATGGCCCGCCTCTTCGGGCCTCAAGGTCCCTCCGGTGCGCCTTCGGGCCCCGCGGGCCCTGATGGGGTTGCTCCGGCGTCGCCGTCGACTCCGGTCCCGGCGTCGCCTGTCCCACCAGCCTTCATCCCGGCCTCGGCTCCGGCTCCGGCCTCGATCCCGGCTCCGGTGGTGCCTCAACCCCCATCGACGCCGGTTGACCTAACCACGCCTCCGCCGACGCCGATGTCCCCGGTGCCGTTCCTGACGCCGTCCGGGGCTCCCGGACGGCGTCGTTCCCGGTTCTCTCCGGCTCCGGACATGGAGCCGGACCGACGCCGGTTCCGGCGCCGATGAGACCTTGGGTCCCTAATGTCCCTCCTCCTCCATATTATGAACCTGAGGAGGACCAGGAGAGCTGGGAGGGGTCTGAGGACCCTCTCACACAACAGTGCGAGTTTGACCCGGACTGGGTTGAGGAACTTGGGGATGCCAGTGGTCTAGACACCTCCCTGACTCTGGCATGCTGTCTCCTCCCGTGGCTACGGAGGAGGGGCTAATTTTGCAACGGTGTTGCGTAGAGCTGCTGGAGCCTTGAATCTCCAGTTGCCTACTGTGGCCGTCAGGACTAACCTCCTGACAGAAGTGCTTCAGCCGGCGGCCTCCTCTTCGGAGACTGTGCTGCCGTTCAATGATGCACTCACTGACTTTCTTTTGGGTGCCTGGTCCAAGCCCACCACAGGGGCTCCTGTGGATAGGAACGTGGCCCGACGCCATCGCCCTGCTCCGGGCGACCCCCTGTTTCTCTCCCAACACCCCACCCCTGAGAGCTTGGTTGTCCAAGCATCTGCCTCCCAAACCGCCTTCCCTACCGCCCCTCCGGATAGGGAATCCAAGCGCCTGGACCACTTTGGGAAGAAGGCTTTCTCTTCCTCCAGTGCTGGCTTGCGGTCCGTCAACACCGCTTGCCTCTTGGGCCGATATACCCACTCCCTGTGGGATTCGGTGGCGACTGTTTTGCCGCAGTGTTCTGAGGAGGTCCAGACACTGCTTACCCGCGCCATTGCGGAAGGGCGAGATGCGGCTAAATACACCATACGTTGTGGCCTTGATACCGCCGACTCGCTGGGCAGATCGCTTGCAACGACGGTGGCGCTGCGTCGCCACGCCTTGCTGAGGACCACTGGTTTTTCGGGTGATGTCCGGAATACCCTCATGGACATGCCCTTGGATGGAGTCGGTCTTTTTGGTTCAAAAGCAGACCATGCGCTGGAGCGTTTCAAGGACTCGCGGGCTACTGCCAAGTCCCTGGGCCTTGCTGTTGTGCGCCCTCCGCTCTCATCTGCTTTTCGCCCCTTTCGTGGCCACGGAAGGGGCGCCCAGTCACGTCAGCAGCCCGGCCAACGGCCCGCGCAGCAAGCGCCTTCGCGTGGCCGAGGACGTGGATACCGCCGTGGCGGTTCGGGCAACCAGCGTGCGGGTCAGGCCACCACCTCCAACCCGTCCGCGGCCTCCAAGCCCTCCTAGTCCCTCCTTTCAGGTGCACGGCACGCCAGTAGGGGGCAGGGTCCGCCATCACCTTCACCACTGGCGTCCCATCACCTCGGACAGGTGGGTCTTGGACATTGTCCGAAGGGGCTACTCCCTCCCCTTCAAGACCACCCCCCCAGCCATGCCACCTCAATTCCACCGCATGTCAGGGGATCACTTGGTGCTTCTGCAGAAGGAAGTCACGGCCCTCTTGGCCAAGAGGGCCATCGAGCATGTTCCGACCCCAGAAGTAGGACGTGGTTGCTACTCCCACTACTTTCTGGTGCCCAAAAAGGACAAGGAGGACATGCGTCCTATCTTGGACCTCCGGAATGTCAATCGCTTCCTCCGGAAGGAGAAGTTCAAGATGCTCACCCTAGCTCAGGTCTTGACTGCCCTCGACCCTGGAGACTGGTTGGTAGCGTTGGACTTGCAGGACGCTTATTTCCACATCCCCGTCCTGCCGGCCCACCGGCGTTACCTACGGTTCACGGTAGGCCTCAAGCATTTTCAGTTCACCGTGCTCCCCTTTGGCCTTACCAGTGCCCCTCGGGTGTTCACGAAAGTGATGGCGGTGGTCGCAGCTCATCTGCGCCGAGCTGGGGTTTCAGTCTTCCCCTACCTCGACGACTGGCTGCTGAAGGCGGGCTCGTCCCAGGCAGTCGTCTCCCACCTCCAGACTACGGCCGAACTCCTGCACTCGCTGGGGTTCTCCATCAATGTGCCGAAGTCGCATCTGATTCCTTCTCCACAGCTCCTTTTCATCGGAGCAGTTCTGGACACGACGCAGTTTCGGGCCTATCCTCCCGAACGGCGAGTCCGGGATATTCAGGCTATGATTCCGATCTTTCAGCCTTTATCCTGGGTTTCGGTACGGATGACCCTGAGGCTGCTGGGCCTCATGGCCTCCTGCATCCTGCTGGTCAATCATGCCAGATGGCATATGCGGGCTCTGCAGTGGGACCTGAAGTTCCAGTGGGCGCAGCACCAGGGCAACCTGTCCGATCACGTCCAGATCTCGGAGGGGACTGCAAAACATTTGCAGTGGTGGCTCACGGACCGGCAATGGGTCATGGGCAGATCCCTCTCCCTTCCCCAGCCAGAGCACACAGTTGTGACGGACGCGTCCCTTCTGGGATGGGGCGGTCACATGGGAGAGGCGGAGATCAGAGGCCTCTGGTCTCCGGCGGAGTCCAGGCTCCATATCAACCTTCTGGAGCTCCGGGCGATCCGGCTTGCACTCAAGGCATTCCTTCCCTCTGTCAAAGGGAAAGTTGTGCAGGTGTTCACAGACAACACCACCGCCATGTGGTACTGCAACAAACAGGGCGGGGTGGGGTCGGGACCCTCTGTCAGGAGGCTCTGCGCCTCTGGACATGGCTGGAACATCAGGGCATGTTCCTGATGGTTCAACACCTGGCAGGTTCCCTGAACGCCAGGGCGTACAAACTCAGCCGCAGGTGCATGATGGATCACGAATGGCGTCTTCACTCGGAAGTGGCGCAAGGACTCTTTCTACAATGGGGAGAGCCTTGGTTAGATCTATTCGCCACCGAAGAGAACGCGCAATGTCATCAGTTCTGCGCGTTGGAATTTCCAAGGCGGCACTCGCTCGGCGACGCTTTTCGTCGCGAGTGGAGTTGCGGTCTGTTGTACGTCTTTCCGCCTATACCACTTCTACCCAGAGTGTTGAAGAAGATTCGGCACGACCGGGCCCAAGTCATCCTTGTGGCTCCGGACTGGGCTCGAAGAGTTTGGTATCCCGAGCTACTCAGTATGAGCGTAGATCCCCCGATCCGTCTGCCTCTTCGGGAGGATCTTCTGTCGCAGCAGCAGTGGACGGTCCTCCACCCGAACCTGTCCAGCCTCCACCTGCTTGCGTGGAGATTGAGCGGCGGCAGTTGATTCCTTTCGACTTGCCTCCCGAAGTTTGTGATGTGATTCTGGCAGCCAGGCGTCCCTCCACTAAGGTGGTATACGCCTGCAGGTGGAACAAATTTGTGGCATGGTGCACAGCAAAGGCTGTGAACCCCCTTTCTGCCCCTCTTTCTGAGGTCCTTCTGTTCCTTCTTTCTCTGGCCCAACAGGGTTCTGCCCTGGGTACCATCAAGGGTTATCTCTGTGCTATCTCGGCCTTCCTCAGGCTCCCTGATCAGCCCTCCCTTTTCAAGTCCCCTGTTGTTAACAGGTTCTTAAAAGGCATTACACACCTCTTCCCTCCTGTTCCGTTTGTGATGCCTCAGTGGGACTTGAACTTGGTTCTTACCTTTTTAATGTGCGCTCCCTTTGAGCCTCTACATAACTGTCCTCTTCGTCTTCTAACTCTGAAGACAGCCTTTCTGGTGGCCATCACCTCCGCTCGGCGGGTGAGTGAGCTCCAGGCTCTATCATGCAAACCTCCCTTTCTGTCTGTCCATCCAGACAAGGTTGTTCTTAGGACGCGTCCGTCCTTCTTGCCAAAGGTGGTTACTGCCTTCCACATTGGGCAGACCATCACTTTGCCTACCTTCTTTCCGCCTCCGCATCCTTCCAGAGAGGAAGAGAGGCTCCACCGTCTGGACCCTAAACGTGCGCTCTCCTTCTATATCGACCGCACCAAACACTTCCGGGTGGATGACCAGCTCTTTATTGGCTACGTGGGCGCCAAAAAAGGTCGGGCGGTGCACAAACGAACCATCTCTCGCTGGGTTACCTTGTGCATCAAGGCCTGCTATTCTTTGGCTAAGAAGGAGCCTCCTGTTGGGCTGCGTGCCCATTCCACCAGGGCAACGGCTGCTACCACGGCTTTAGGCCGCGGTGTTCCGCTGCAGGATATATGTCAGGCAGCTACGTGGGCCTCGCTGCACACGTTTACAAAGCATTACTGCCTTGACAGTCCGGTCCGGAGGGACGGCTTCTTTGGCCGTTCTGTCCTCCGGGACTTCCTTGTCTGATCTTTGTTCGCAGACCCACCACCGGGGTTGGTATTGCTGGGGTATCTATTCTAACGTAAGGAATCTGTCACTAACGTGTCTCTTTCAGATGCACAAGTTACTAACTTGTGTAACGATATATCTGTAAGAGACAGTAGTTAGTGACAGATTCCTTACCGCCCCACCCATCCTCCCCGTTCTGCGAACTGATTTCTAGGGTTAAGGACATCCCTTTCAGGGCCCTAGTATTTTTCAGACACCTATGTCAGCTTCTTGCATGGCTCTGCGTTCCCGGCGCGGAAAGTCGTGTACAGAACTGACGTCAGCGCGCAGGGGCGGCGTCTAAGTACTGCCCGCGACGTCATCCCGGCGAACACGACGCTGACGACGGACGCGGAGCCGCACGACGCCGCCTACCGACGCGCAAGGTTACTGCTACGCAAAAACGTTCCGGATCCAGCCTGACGCCTGGGGATATTCTAAGGTAAGGAATCTGTCAATAACTACTGTCTCTTACAGATATATCGTTACACAAGTTAGTAACTTGTGCGTTCACACCATCACCAGCTGCGCCCAGCACATTACAACACTCACATCAACAGACATTGCAGAGACAATGTACACCCTGGCAGAGAAAGACAGAAAAGACAATTACTTTAAAATGAACTATTCCATAAGTAAACACACATACAGGTTGGATTTGGCACGAGGGTAAGTGAAGGTTCAGAGCGTAAAATCTTATTAACAAGAGATTTCACAAAAGGTAATGCACTGTTAATAATTGAAAGGTCAAAACCCTGAACCAGTGACTCACAGCTCGTGAGCTGTAAAGCCACCGCAAGGCACCAACCTCTTTACAGGCCATTCACACACCTTTCATACGGGACACACAAGACCATTCACGCTGCCAGCCGCGGGCCGAGCACATTACAACATTCACATCAACAGACAGCGCCATTCAAGGTCTCATCACTTTCATACACCCACATGACTGACTAAGCAATCACACCGCTGGTGGTTGACATAGTGTGTGCAGTGGCGTTTGGCTAGCAGGGTGTGTAATGATCAGCAGCAAGTCATTACTCACGGACTTTAAGCCAAATGCCAGCCCATGCACACCGCCAGTCAAGCACCAGTCCACGCACACCACCAGCCAAACGCCAGTCCACCCACACCGCCTGCCAAACGCCAGTCCACCCACACCACCAGCCAAACGCCAGTCCACCCACACCGCCAGCCAAACGCCAGTCCACGCACACCGCCAGCCAAGCGCCAGTCCATGCACACCGCCAGCCAAGCACCAGTCCACGCATACCGTCATCAATTTTTTTTGTAACAGGAAAGAAAACACAAACCAATTGGAACTAGATACAAAACTATAACTACAAACACAACAGCGGTAACTAAAGACATCATTCTAATGCCAACCGTGAAACTAAACAACAAATATAAAACCATACAGGCAGTACACTATTAGACTCACGGTTGCTCCCAAAAACTCTTTTGAGTGTGAAACATGTGGGCACACACAGCCCAGGATTAGAAGGACAATCAAGCACAGTGCATACGACTCTCCTTCCGCATACCTCTTCGCAAACACTCTACATCTCTCACAGGGATTGTTTTTTTGGGACGTGGGAGGAATTAAATCGGGAAAGTGGCGATCTTTCAATCTATCAAATAACAAATTGGAGAGAAAGTGGAGGAAGCTAGAGTGCTCGTTAGTCTCCCCTGGTCATAGGTACATATAAACAAAGAGAACGAGCTCTAGAGCTGCGCTCTAGAAAACCCAATCTGAAGGGTTAAATAAATTTTTGCCTCCTTGACAGGGAAACCGGTTGGTTTTTTAGAAGAACCCTCACCCACCAACCTAGTTGGTGGCATGCTTCATCATCTGGTTCCCACCCAGAAGGCCGAATGCTTCCTAGGTGTGCTTTGACGCCTGTTTACAGTGGAGCTAGTTTTTTTTTTTTGTCAAAATATTTTTTATTGGTTTTAGAATCAGAACAATACAGAAACCACCCTTAGTGGAAGACGTCAATACATTTTACAAATCGAGAGTTACAGAGAGCTAAAGTACAATACTCAGTCTGTGTGCTAGGACTTGATCTGCGAAGTTTGTGTACTTCATGGCCCCTACGGGCCCCAACCGGACCAAGCATGTGTCACTAGTCTGGAAGCTAACAGGATAGGTCAGGATCAAGATTGGTACCCACGACTTCCAACCCCCCCCCTATAACTCATAGAAGAACAAAAGAAAATAAACTATGGTGTCACGGTCGAGAGAAGCTAAAGCTGGGCTGCGAGTGAGGGCGCGTCAATGGGTATTGGGGAACCCCCGATCTTCACAGGGCCCCCCCCCGTCCCGGTCAAGAGGCTGTCGGAAATATTAGACTTGAAAGAGTTGGAGAGCCCTCAATCTGGACCTACATGCGAACAAGGGTAAACCCTCCGACAAGTACTCAACCAGAGGAGCCCAAATATAATCAAACCCCTGTCTCGACTCCTCCACAATATCCGTCATTCGGTCCATCGCTAGCGCTCGCCACAACCTGGCATGCTATTGGGTAAGGGAGGGGGCCTCCGTCTTCTTCCATGCCGCAGCCACTGCCATCTTGGCTGCCCCCAAGCACAACCACATCACAGAGCGATCCCCATGAGTCTGACGTTTCAAGCTGGGGTCCCGAATCCCCAGGAGCGTATGTTCCATTGTTGCGGGGATTGTGTAACCCAGAATTATCCTGATCTGGGATAGAATTTCCTTCCAGAAGGGTTAATGCGTGGACAGTCCCACCAAATGTGCTTAAAGTCTCCCAGTAGCCCGCAGCCCCTCTAGCATCTGTCTGAAGCAGTGGGGAATATTGCATGCGATTTCTGAGGGTGTAAGTACCAGTCGTACATGAGTTTATAGTGGGCTTCTCTTAACAACATGGACCTATTAAATTTGGGGATGTCCCTGTATAGAGAGTGCCATTGTTTTCCCTCTAAGGGAGTAGTTAAAACTGAATCCCAGAACTGTTGGTGTCTAGGGGTGGAATGGGAGCCCAGAGCCCGTATCAGGGAGTAGAGGAAGGAGATAGACTCTTTCGTGGAAGCCCCTGATTGTGCAAATTTTTCAATTGGGAGTAACTCCCTAGTCGCGGCCAGCCGTACCTGCGGCTGTAGGACCCAATGGTTAAGTTGTAAATAGTGTTATTTTTCGGAGGGTTGGAGATTAAATGTTTTAGCGCAGTCCTCAAATGTCTGTAGCTTTCCCTGTTTGTAGAGATCAGATATCATGAGGCAGCCGCCCTCCCGCCACCCTTCGAATGGCCCCTCCTGAAGAGCCAGAGGAAACTCAGGGTTGAAGTGGATGGGGGTATAGGGGGACGGGAAGGTGGCAAGAGGCGTGGACCTGGTTAGTTCGTCCCAAACCCTCAGGGTGGTGGCCGTGGGGGTGCAGATATATGCATTACGGGGTCGATTATGTCTCTGCTTCCACAAGAGATCCCAAATCGTCCTGCCCACTATTTGTCGATCCATGTGAAGCCAGAGTTTCTCAGACTCACGTAGTGACCAGTCAGTGATCACTCTGAGTTGGGCCGCTCTGTAGTATCCCAAGAAATCCGGCAAGGCCATCCCCCCCGTCCTCCCGCGCCCTAGTTAACACCCGATTGGATAGGCGAGCCCTCTGACCCTGCCATATGAACTTGGTAATAATTTTTTTCAGATCAGAGAAGAGAGACCTCTCCACTGGAATCGGGAGACCCTGGAAAAGGTAAAGCAGTCTAGGGAGAACATTCATTTTAATGGCGTTAATGCGCCCTATCCAGGAGATGTAGGCTGTTCTCCATCTGGCCAGATCAGCCTTGATCTGGCGTAATAAAGGAGGATAGTTAGCTCCATAGAGGTGCTGTAGCTTCGGCGTGAGTTTGATACCCAGGTATGTGATGTCTTTGTGTGTACTTTGAAAAGGGGACAGGGATTCTATGCTTCGCGAAGTTTCTTTGGATAGGGTTAGGTTAAGGAGATAGGATTTGGAAAGGTTTACTTTAAACCCCGAGGCTCGTTCATAGGAGGCGAGCTCTAATTGGATAGCCGGGAGAGAGGACCTCGGATCTGTGATCGGGAGCAGCACGTTGTCCGCGAACAGAGAGATCTTGTGCTCGTCAGTCCCGAAAGGCACCCCACTTATGGCAGGATTAGACCGGATGCGTACTGCTAGGGGCTCAATGCTGAGAGCAAAGAGCAGGGGCGACAGTGGGCACCCCTGTCTGGTGCCCCGGGAGAGATCAAAGGGTACCGAAGCTACGCCATTCACCAAGACTCGTGATTTCAGAGCGGAGTAATTGGCCCGCACCATGCAGATAAAAGCCTCGCTGAACCCGAACCGCCTTAGTGTTCGGGTGAGAAAGTCCCAGTCCACCCGATCGAAGGCCTTTTCCGCGTCTAGCGCAAGAAGGGCCGCTGGAATATCTTTCCTCTGTACCTTCTCAATAATGTGCACCACCCTTCGCAGGTTATCATGGGTTTGCCTCCCTTTGATGAAGCCCGCCTGATCCAGCTGGACCAGCAGCGGCATAACCTGCTCCAAGCGCGTAGCCAAAATTTTAGAGTACACCTTGGCGTCCAGATTCGGAGCGCAATAGGCCTATAAGAAGCGCAGCTTGTGGGGTCTTTCCCTCATTTGGGAATGACTGAGATCAACGCCTCACCGATGGAGGGCGTCACCCGTTGCGAGATAGCTATATCGTTGTAAAGCGTCACCAGGCGAGGAATGAGCCCCGGCGCAAAGGTACGATAGAAGTGGGCGTTTAACCCATCAGGGCCAGGTGCCTTTTGAAGTTTCAGCGCATCTATTGCCTGTTGCACCTCCTCAGCAGAAATAGGTCTGCTCAAATCTTCGTTTGTGGAGGCCGGGACCTGAGGGAGATACAGAGTGGCTAAGTACTGCTCCTGATCTCTAGCTTTCAACGGGTCAGCGGTGTACAGGGAGTGGTAGAATTCCCCAAAGGCTCCAGCTTTCCCCTCCTCGCTGTTGTGAGATATCCCCCTCATATCTACTATATGGGTAATGTATTCTTTCTCCTGCTTCACTCTTAGCTGGCGCGCCAGTAGGGTGCCCACCTTATTTCCCCCCTCATAGCTACGGGCTTGCAGGCGTAGGAGAGTTATTTCCGCCCTGTTAGTGTAAATGGCCTGCAGCTTCCCCTTAATTTGCGTAACTTTCCTCAGGGAGCGCATTGAGGGGTTAGTCTTGTGGTCGTTTTCGGCCTTACCTAGTTCCCCTTCTAGCAGTAGTCGTTACCCCTTGCGCTGTTTTTTGAGCGTTGCGTCCAGTTCAATGCACTTCCCTCTGATGACTGCCTTGAAGGCGTCCCAATTATTAGCCAACGAGGTCTGCGCGGGGTCGTTGAGGTCAAAGTACTCCGTAGTTGCCTTGCGTAATTCATCCCTAAGAAGACGATCCCTACAAAGGTAGTTGGGAAAGTACCATCTTACATGTTTGGAGCGCGGGGTGGGCCAATCCAGGACCACCTCTAGCGGCGCATGGTCTGAAAGGCAGATCGGGTGGAACTGGCTATCTGACACTGCGTGGAGAAGAGATTGACTAACGAATGCATGATCGATTCTAGAATATGTCCTGTGGGAGTGCGAAAAAAAGGAATAGTCTCTTGTCGTAGGGTAGCATCCCGCCACGCGTCACAGAGTCCCAACCCTTGTATCGCCGCCTTGGTTGATTTGCTAAATACCCCCCCCCCCTAGTGCCCTGTGTGGGTGGGTGGGTAGTGTCAAGGGAAGGGTCCCAAATTGCATTGAAGTCCCCCAATAACAGTATGTCACCCATGGCGAACCCCTCTAGGGAGGCCAAAAAGGAATCCAGGAATTCGTTCTGCCCCACATTGGGAGCATAGATCGAAGCGATGGTGCATAACCGACCCCTCAGTTCCCCCTGACCATTATGAACCTCCCCGCCTTTTCCATTTTAGAAGCCTGGAGCAGAAATGGGGCGGAGGAGTGAAAAAGGAGAGCCACCCCGTTGTGCTTTGTGTGTGCTGAGGAGCGGAAGATTTGTGGGAAGGCCCTGTGCTTCAGTCGCTGCTCATCTCTACGCGGGAGGTGGGTTTCTTGTAGGGCAGCTATTTGAATCTGATGGTCCAGCAGGAATTTCCATATGCGCTGCCTCTTGTTGGGGGAATTAAGACCCCTCAAGTTCCATGTTAAGCAATTAACCCCCATTATTCAGCGCTAGGCCCCGTTACCTGTCTTGTTAACCACGCCATTGAGAGCGCTGTTTTCACTCCCTCATCCCTCCCTCCCTCCCAGACCAAGCGTTTGGATTTAACGTAAGCCATACCGTGACACCAAAACACATTGAACAAAAACAAATACCAACCAAAACTTGGAACTCCAGGGTTCTCCGTCTCAGAAGAGAACCACATCTTGAGCGTATCCTGGGGCAGATCAAAATTCCGCCTCCAAGGCCCATAGCATTTCAACTTGGCATAAATGAGACATTAACCGTTGAACCCCTTAAATCAAGAGCGAACGATTCAGTTTCTTAGCCTCAAACCCCTCACCCCCCTCGTGACAACCAGATAAAAATCATCTGCCATTTTGAGTTCAGGTGACTGTTAGAGTCTTGCCTCCTCCAAGCCACTCGGAGCCACTCAGATAAGTCTTGCTAATGTTCAGACAATAAGGCAGTGTTCGAATCACCCCGTAGCGTTCTTGCCGGCTCTTCTTTGCTGCAACCTGGGACCTCCTCCACGCTTCCTCGTTCCCGTAGCAGATCCCACGTCTCCTGCTTCCGTCGATTGTGTCGATGTGGGCACCTCAACACCCAAAACGGATCGCTGCTTCATCCAATTCCGTGCAGTGGAAATACTTATTGTCCAGCGAGAAAGCCAGGTCGAAGGGGTAGGTCCAGCAGTATTTCAGCTTACGCTCCCTGAGGGCAGTCGTGACCGGTCTGAACTGCTGACGTCGAGCTAATGTAGCTTGGGCCACGTCTTGGAACAGCGTGCAAGACGCATTCTGGAACGTGATTTTCACGAGGGACCGTACCTTCTGGAGAATCAGTTCTTTGGTCTTGAAGGAACTGAATTTTGCCAGTACATCTCTAGGCCTTCTGGTGTCTCCTGGCGACAGGGCCCCACCATGTGGACTCTCTCTAACTGAACCTCCGTACCCTTTTTTCCCAGCACCGTTGTAAAAAGGCCCACCATAAAAGCCTCCAGGTCTGGTCCCTCGCATCCCTCTTCCAGGTCCCGTACACGGATGTTATCCCGCCGGGAGCGGTTCTCCAGATCTTCGCACCTGAGCACCGTGGCTCTCAGTTGATTGCGCAGGTCATCAGATTGGGCTTCCAACGGTTGCAGTCGGTCCTCCACCTCCTGGTATTTTGCTTCGAGGTCAAGGGTGCGGGCCCCAACCGAGTCTACATCTGCCTGTAGGGACACCAGTCTATCCCCCATCTCAGCTCTGAAGGCGTCGAATGAGGCTACCATATCTGCCTTAATGTTGTCCCGCAGCTCCTTTTTAAACTCCCTCAGCAAGGTCATCAAATCATCTTTTGTGAGGGCCATGCTGCCCCCGGGTTGAGCGGTGTCTTCACTGGCTGCCCCTTTGCTAGCTGGGGCGAAGAAGCTGGAGACCTTTGCGGGCTGCACCTTCTTTGGTGGCACAGGGATCCAGGCACCACGTCAGCTCAAGGCCTCCAAGCAGCAGAAAAGATCGGGGGCCTCGCTGAACCCCCCTGTGATGGTGCTCCGTTTGCTCGCCTTACACCAGGGCCCCCCTTGCACGATGAGGCAGGTGTGCAACGGCTTTATGCTGGTCGATATCTAGGCTGGTGCCCTCTCTAGCTTGCAGTTTGAGCTCTCGGGCTCCCGGGCTGGGTGCTTTATGGCCGACAGGAGCCGCTGGTCGGGGGCCCCGTCGCGAGGCTTCTGCCAGGTGCCTGACCGCCGCCATCTTGTCAGGCACCTACCGGGTCGCTGCTGGCTCGTCGGAATCCCAGGGGGGTCCCCTAAAGCCCCTCTGCTCCTCACATGCAGGACAAATCACCACGGGGGCCAGCCCCCCTCACACACGTAGCCCCGCTGCTCACCTGGGGGTCGCAGCAATAAATGCGCACCTTTCCTCAAGGGCACCGAGGCGGGCAGCGGCACCGACCCCCAGGGCCTGGCATGCGGCGACGATGATATCCCCGGACATCCACAGTTGCGGGCCTCCTGCACGCCCGTCACACTCGTCCGGGACCGCTAGGCTGATTGTGATTTTTCAATCCACTGCTGGCCGCCATCTTAGTTCGTTCCGCGCGGCTCCCGGGACCAAGAGCTTACGGCGAAGCTCGCCACGCCACGGTCACAAATGTGGAAGCCGGGGGCTCCCCTGTGTCTGGGGGCCCTAGTAGCTCTGGTGATCCACTGCAAAGGGGCCAAGCGCCTCAGTACAAGCTCATGTAGTCGGGGCTGGAGCGGAGCCGATCGGGATTACGACCGGTTGGCCATGATGGTTGGCCACGCCCCCGGAGCTAGTTTTTTTGTTTGTAGTATGTGAATAGTGGATACCGTGAAAGTGAAAGGTTAAAGCTATTTACAGGGTACCTAATCCTTTATTGTATGGTCCCTGGGGTAGGATAAAAAAAAAATTACAATTCAAATGGACGTGAGTGAGACACTTGTCTCGCACATCTCCTCAAATTATGTGAAAAGTGAGGTGGTCTACATGTTTCAGCCAAAAATGTCAAATTGAATGGCTTTCTTCAGGACCCGTGGCTCAGAGTAAACCCTAAGCTAACGTAAACCATGCACACACACTAAAGTGTGCATAGGAATGTGATGGACGTAACTTACGATTTTTACCATCAGAGTTTCTGTACTTTGATCATGAGTACTTCTCATGACATAGATCCTGGGGGGAGGCGGCGCCTATTGTCACACTTGCATCAAGGTCGGCCACCTGCGTTTGAACCTATTCGTTCCTCTCTCGGGATCTCGGCGAGCTTTAGATCTTTCAATCTAGCCACATCCTCCACCACGCCCACTCTAGGAACACTTGCCTGTTACACTACACCAAGGCTGCTTATCACAGACTCCTGAAACTGAACAAAAGTCATCTTTGATGCTGGAGAACACTCCTTGAACACAACAAAAGCATTAAAAGTTGCTAAATTGAAAAGATGGTTGGCCAACTTCTTATACCAAATGTAAGCCTTACGAACAGCAGTGTAAGGTTCCAACCTCTGATCTACTCTATCGACACCACCCATGTGCTTATTTATTGTAGTCTACAATGCACACAGGTTTGCGCACTTCAGCAACATGACCCCAAACAGTCACAGGTGAAGTACTGTCATCATGGATGGTAGTCAGCATGTACACATCCCTCCTGTCCACAAATTTCACAGCTAGCAGTTCATCACTACGCAAGGCACTGCACTGTCCCATCTGAAGCTTTTGGAAACAAGCTCTTTTGGGTAACCTTTACGGTTAGAGCGGATTTTGCCACAAGCAAGAACTTTGAACAATTCCTTAAACAATTCCTTAAACAATTGCACAGTAGTGTAGAAGTTATCTAGGTACAAATTATGACTTTTGTTAAACAGTCCTCTAGCAAGTTCCCACATAATTTTCTCTGAAACTCCTAAAGTGGACGGACAACCGAGGGGGGGCAATAGTGGAATCGCTACCAGTGTACACCCGGAAATTATATAAATATCCTGTATTGCTCTCAGACAACATATACATCTTAATTCCATAATGTGTCCTCTTGCTAGGAATGTACTGCCTAAAAAGCAAACGGCCCTTGAACAGGACCAAAGACTCATCAGCAGCTATTTCTTTCCCTGGAGTATAGATCTCTGAAAATCGATCTACAAAGTGATCAAGAACAGGCCGAATCTTAAAAAGACAGTCACAGTCAGGGTGATCTTGTGGCAACGCCAAAGCATTATCAACAAAATGCAGCATCCGAAGCAAAAGTAAATACCAATCATGACTCATAATTGCAGGAAATATGGCCGTTGCCATCAATGGACTGGCAGACCAATATGAAGCCAGGGACGGCTTCCTTATCAAGCCCATCAAAAAAGTCAAACCCAAAAACTTCTTCATCTCATCCAGATTTGTGGGAGTCCACCGAGTAGCTCTAGAGCGGGGCCTAAGTGGCACTGTTGTCCCTCAAATACTGTTTAGCATACAAATTAGTCTGCTCAACAATCTCAGCCAAAAATACATCACCCATAAACAACTGAAAAGACTGTATAGGCAAAAAAAAATCACAATTCACTCTACACCCTGCATCACCACTAAAGGCAGGCAACACCAGTTGCACCATGTTTGGATCAACCCAGAGTCCAGCACTTCCAAATGGAAGCGTTGCAGCCGCAGGCTGCAATCCAGATGCCCCTTGCTGCACCATCGACACATCAGTGTCCTCCTCTAAAACAGGCACTTCATCCGCACTGAGAGTAGCTTCATCTGCACCGAGAGTACCTTCATCATCAGATGATTCCTCGTGGACAGAAAACTCACTGGCAGAATCTTGCACTCCCTCCTCTCCCTCAGACGCACTGTCAGTCTCATAATCATGGTCAGAGGAAGATTCAAAAAGCATACTAACCACCTGCTGAGCAGTAATTCTGCGGCTAGCCATAATCCTTACCAATAAAGGTAACTTGTCAAATAAGTCAACAACAGCAAACACTTTGTAAAATAAATAATAAACAAAATGTGGCTTTATCACAAAGACCTATATACTCCAAAACTATACCACTCACTTGACAGAAGCAGCTCAACTCACCACCACCTACTCTGCACAGACACAGCAAAGACCAACAATATCCCACTAAAAAGAAAAAGAAAAAAATTACACATAAGACAACGCAAAACACATTGCAAAGAATTTCACGCTCAAAACACTAACTAAATATGCTGCTATTATGACACCACTTACAAAAAATTAATTCATGCATGACAATAATACTCATTTGGAGTAAACACAACAAAAATGATTTTCTTACCAAATAAATGCAACTACGCAAAACTGCAGATCACCCACTGCCGAAAAACAAGAATCAAAAGCTTTGCACTAGAAAGAAAAGGAGAAATAAAACATTACAATCACATATGCAAATTATGCACCAGTCCACACACAATCCACCAGCCAAGCTGGGGGGGTAGGTGGGCCTAAAAGCATAAGGCCGATCTGCCCCCAAGGGTGGCAGACACAGCCAAAATATTCACCCCTGTAAAAGGGGAGCGACCCTTGCCCAAGGGGCCACTTCCCAACACCAACATTTTAAAAATCCTGGTGTCTAATGGCTTCTTCCCCCCTTGGGGACAGATGGGCCTAAAAACATATGTCTCATCTGCCCCCAAAGAGGTCAGAAACGGCCACAATAATCACCCCATAAAGGAAAGCGACCAGCGCCCAAGGGGACGCTCCCCAACAATATTAAAAACACCCTGGTGTCTAGTGGCTTCTGCCCCCTGTGGGGACTGATGAGCCTGAAAAAATATGGCCGATCTGCCCACAAAGGGTGCAGAAACGGCCACAATAGTCAACCCATAAAGAAGAGTGAGCCTTCCCAAGGGGCTGCTCCCCAACAGCACAAAACAATCCTTGGTGTCGAATGGCTTCTGCCCCCCCCCTCCCCCCCTTGGGGGCAGATGGGCCTAAAAACATAAGGCCGATCTGCCCGCAAGGGGGGCAGAAAAGGCCAAAATATTCACCCCCATAAAGGGGAGCGACCCTTGCCCAAGGGGCCGCTCCCCAACATCAAAAAAAAACCTGAAATCCCTGGTGGCCAAGAGTGGCACACAAAACTAAAAATATTTACCCCCAGAAAGGGGAGCGACCCTTGCCCAAGGGGCCACTTCCTGCAAACATATCCTTCAAACTCCTCATCCACGCACACAAGGCACTCCACAAGACTGGCCCAGCCTACCTCAACAGACGACTCCTCTTCTACGTCCCCAAGCGCCAACTCCGCTCCGCCGACCTCTCCCTCGCCACCGTCCCTTGCATTCGAAGAACTACCACCGGCGGCAGATCCTTCTCCCACCTCGCCGCCAAGACCTGGAACACCCTTCCACTAAGCCTACTACAGACCCAAGACCTGCTGACCTTCAGGAGGCTACTCAAGACCTGGTTGTTCGACCAGTAGCAGCACCCCCCCCCCTTTTTTTTCCCTAGCGCCTTGAGACCCTCGCGGGTAAGTAGTGCGCTTTACAAATTCTGTGATTGATTGATTGATTGATTGGTGGTCTAGTGGGGCACAGTTATTTTAAAAAAATGGTCCGATCTACCCCCCAGTTGGGCAAAAACGGACAGAATAGTGCTCCCCAAAGGAGAACGACCCTTGCCCAAGGGGCCGCTCCCCGCAAACATATCCCTGGTGGTCTGGTGGGGCACAATTTGAAAACAAAATGGTCCGATCTGCCCGTCAGGGGGGCAGAAACGGCGGCACTAGCCCAAGGGGCCACCTCCCGCAAATATATCCCTGGTGTTCCAGTGGGGCACAAATGGCCCGATCTGCCCCCCAGGGAGGCAGAAACTGCCCAAAACATTGCTGCCCAAGAGGCTGCTCCCCGTAAACAGAAGAATACCTTTTATAAAAATTTAAAAAATCCCTGGTGTCTAGTGGGCATTCCTGCTGCACGATCGCCCCCCATGTGCAATCATACAGCAGGAATGCTCAAAAGAGCCATAGGAGGAAAGGCAAACTCTTTTCTTTCCCCCGATGCCTCTTTTTAAAAAAAATTCTCCCCTCCCTCAAGAGAAACTCAACTCCTCTCTCCTGGATGCGCTGGAAGCAAATGGCTTCCAGCACGTCCGGTTTCATGTAATGACGTGGGTGCGCGGTTCGCGCTGACGTCATTAGATGACGTGGAGGGGGGCGGGGGACCTGCATGACAGGCGGCCCACGAGGGGAGCGCCAGCGCTTCCCCTGTGGGTGGGCACTACGACAGCCAAGAGCTGTCCGACGCACACGCCCACCGTGACGTCAGATGGCTCCCGGCCGTCCGATGCACAGAAAGGGTTAACGCTACCTTGTAATGATGAAGCAGTGAAGGGCTCTATTGCTGAAAGGGCCTGAATGTCGCTAACCCTTTTTACAGATGTGATAGCAACTAAAAACACAGCCTTCTAGGAAAGGCGCTGTAGTGAAGTCTTGTCTACAGGCTCAAAAGGATGAGCCATTAATTATTTCAGGACCAAATTAAGCTGCCATGGGGGAGAAGGCTGCCTTCTTGGGGGAATGTTTTCTTCAAGCCCTCCAAAAACTTTTTTATGACTGGAATTGTGAAGAATGACATCTTTGAATCGCTTTTTCTGTGTGTCATAATGGCAGCGAAGTCAAACTTATTTGAAGAATATTGTAGTTTCGACTTAGCTACATGTAAGAGATAAGGAATGATCACATCTTCCTTGGAGGTGATTGCATCATATTTGTTTAACATTTATCAGATCGCAAATCTATTCCACTTGAGTGCATAAGACGTTCTGGTGGTAAGTCATTTGGTCTCTTAGAATCTTCACGCAGTCTTGAGATAGATTTAGGTGTCTGTTTTGAATGATCTCAGGAGCCATGCTACTAAATTCAGGGAATAAACATTGGGATGAAGTATCATCCCTTGCAATTTCAATAGCAGATTTGGTCTGCACGGAAGCTTCATGTGGGGTCTCTGTGAGAGGTGAGGTATCTCTGGAAATCTCCATTGTCTCTTTCATTCTGGAGCAATCAGAATCATCCTTGTGAGTTTGTTTCATTAGAACTGGTGGGAGCAAGGGGATTGGCGGACAAGTGTAGAGAAATCTGTTGGACCAGTTCATCTAAAGGGCATCACTTAACAATCCCGGCTCCCACACTCTCTGTGCATAGTTTGTTCATTTTCTGTTTTGTGTTTTTTGTTTTGTAGTGAACAGGTCTATCTGTGGGTCACTCCAGTCTTGAAAGATGTTTTACAAAACATTGTCATTCAACACCCATTCATAGTTGTTGATGAAATCCCTCATAAGAAAGTTTGCTTGACAATTCTAAATACCTGGAAGGAGATTACAGGTTCTTCGCCAGAAACCAGTGCCAAATTGCTTAAAGCTCCAGAGACCGAAATATGGAACTGGTACCACTCTGCTGGCTGATGTACTTCATTGTGTTTGTGTTGTCTGTCTGGATTAGTATCCGGTCTGTTAATGATCGAATGAAAGCCTTCAGCGCCAGATGCATTGTCTTAAGCTCCAGAATGTTGATATGATAAAGTTGTTGCTTCTCTCCTGCAGAAGGGCACCCCATTCAGTTGGGGAGTCATCTGTCACAATGGTCTTTTGTGGCAGAGCTTGATGGAAAGGAACCCCCCTCCAGAAGATTGTTTTTCTTGCCCATCATTTGAGGGACTTTCTGGCTTGAACAGACAATGTCAATTTGTCTTCCCAACTGTCTTTCCACTGGGACAACTGCCCTTCTGTATGCTTCTGAAGCAGCCTTGTGTAAACGGGCACAGGGGACCAGAAAAATTCATGAAGCTATAGGTCCTTGAAGGTAATGAGAAGTGTTGTACTGTAGGTGTGAAACTTGCAGTAATTAGTGGTATTTCTGTAAGATGTTAGCAACGCTTTCCTCCAAAGGTTACACTTCACTCCTTTCTGTGCCCAGTGTCTCTCCCAGGTAATCAGGGACTTGAAGTGGAGACAATGTTGATTTTTCGTGGCTGATGTGAAGGCCTAGGCTGTGTAATAACCAAGCAGTAGTACTAAAATCCTATTGAGTCTACCTTGCAGAGTTTGACTTTACCAACCAATCATCTAAGTAAGGGTAAATGTAGATCTACTGCCTGCAAAGGTGAGCTGCTACAATGGTCATGCACTTTGAGAATAGTTAGGGACTTGATTTCAATGCAAAGGGTAGGACTTTTTATTGGTAGTGGGCTTTGCCTACTATGACTCGCTGGAACTTTGTAATTCGCAGCTACTGGAATGTGGAAGTAAGCATCTTGTAAATTCTAGAGAGCACATCCAGTCTCCTTTTATCGGCTGTGAATGTATATAATACCCCACCAGTACACTGAATTTCTGGGGGACGAAAAAATACCTGGAGTAGATACCTTTTATTCTTACAAATGGAGTAACGGGTTCTACTAAATGTTTTTGGAGTAAGGATCTGTCTTTCTTCCTTAGTATTTTGAAGCTGAGGTTTTGGAGCTGATTTTGGGGAGATTGATAGTGGTCGGGATTTTAACTCAAGTGTTTAACGATTCTGTATGATCTGAAGAATCCATCTGTCAGATCTAATACATTTTTACTCTGTTAAGTGATCTGTCATAATCCCTTCCACCAGAGTGGCGAACAGAATAGAAGAAGTGAATGCTTTATTGTTTGGTTTCGGAAAAGGATTTCCCTGAGGAGAAAGACCTCTCCTGCTGCTGCTGTTTCCCACTGCCTTGACTAGGTTGTCGCTGGTACTGAAACGGATGGGTCTCTTGACCTTGCGATTGCAGGTAGAAGGACCATTGAGTCTCTGAGCCGGTACTGGAAGCGGTAGAACAACAACTTCTCCTCTAAAACGACAGTTTCTAAAGTTCATTTCTCCTTTTTCATTCTTTTTATCTGACCATCTGTGTGAGACCCAAAGAGGACAACAACAGGAAACGGTATATTAATGATTGTAAGTTTAGAATCTGGCTTGAGAGATAGCAGATTGTCATGATCCTATACCCAAGCAGTAGGACACAAACACAACCTGTGAAGTATAGCAGGCTCAGTGGAGGATAAATGGCAAATGCATGCATGTGGTAGCACTGATCTGATTAGGGACTTCATATCCCAGAATCCATCAAGGCATTGGAGCACACCTGCTGTAGGCTCCATGGCCATGTTGATGACAAGGACTACAAAGGCCTTTTGCCCGTGTCCTCTGTGCTTTTCAATCTCTTCAGGCTTCTTTGGTCAGTTCGCTTCTTATGTTTCTACCATGGGATGTTCCCACACACGGAGGGTGGATCCTGCGGTGCCGACTTATGTCCTCATATGGGCGTGTCTCCAGGAGAACTGCTTCAGAATACGCTGCTGACAACTTCCTGGCAAGGCAGTGGTTGGAGCCAAAGCCTCTTCCTTGTTTCCCGCTATCCTTCTACAGGCCCCCTTTCTCTGAAGTGAAGAGCTCGAGTTTGCAGAATTTCAGGCCGCTTTCATGAAGGCTTGCTGGGCCCTGGCATAGACCCGAGTAATGCGAGGTAAGTGATGTGCACTCCTCTCAGAGCGCACTTAACTCTCCTCCTTGCTGCTGCTCACTTTGGTGGTGCTTGTGACTATTTGGCTTTTATTATTTTTACCTTTTTGTGGCATTAATCAGACTTGCCTTGCACACGCTCACAGAATGAGCATATTTGCTTGTTTCTTTGTATCTCTGGGTACACGTGCACACCTTGTAGACATGTTTTAGGTAAATAGTTTGCCCTACAAAGCAACGAGTCTTGAGAGAGGATATCTCTTGACTCCTGTAACAATTCTCTGTGGATTTTCAGACAGAGAGGTGCATGGCCCAGTCCCTAATGTATGATGCAGGAATACTGCATCCAACTTCTATGTTCTGTTAAGAGCCAAGCAAGCACGTGTGTTGCATGAGTGAGTATTATTGTGGGAGGAATCGGGCAAGAGGGAAGCAGGCGGAAGGAAGGGTATTCTTAAGTTTTCTCTCATGGCCTCTTCCCTTACCTGCAGGTTGCACACCCCCTTATTGGCCTTGCAAGACACGCTGATAACCGTTTCCTCAGGTGAAGATTCAGCCAGAAGGTCGTCCTACAGATGTGGCTGTTCTTTCATATTTTATCCATTCCCCTTGTCCCTTGTGTATTCGCATTGAGTGGGCTGTTCTGCTTGTCCCTCGTGGAGAATACAACGGGGAGTGGTCGCACTGTCCTCTCCACATCGCCCCCGCCGACCAGAAGGCTCCGGTTAGTGGTTACGCCTTGACAAATATGACAGATTGTCAAGAGCACGTTATAACTTGGCCTGGATGATGAATTCAAATGCCATACTCACCACAATATTGGAAACCATCACCAGTTTACAGGTGGAGGTCAACACATCCCAGGTGGAAAGTCGGGAATTAAAGAAGGAGTTGGGCACCATGCGAAGAGAGGTTACAGGACTGTCCCATAAATCCGAGTGTGGCAAAGGAGTAGGTAATGCACACATGAGGCCCTGGACCCTTTTCCCCCTTTCCTAACTCAGGTACTTCCTCCTATCAGACTAAATTACACCTGCCCATGGGAGGGAGAGCACAGAGCGCTGGCTATTCTTCCCCTCCTCATATCTCTCCTATGAGCAGCACAGGACACCCCCCCCTTCCCCCCCCATTCAGGTAGTGCATGCCTTGCAGATACCTTTAGCTACACATGAACACTTTTACGGGGATTCCAAGAAATTTTGTATATTCCTCTGCCAATGTAGGCTCCATTTCCTTTGTAAACCTACGGTGTTCTAGGACCAGCAGGCTAAAACCATCTTTGTGATGTCCTAGCTGGGTGGCAACATGGCCAGTTGGTCGATCCCCTTAATCGAACGTGATGACTCGTTTCTGTATAGTTTCCCTGCTTTCTGTATAGAGATGCAGAAACTATTCAATAGAAAGACACATCTCCTGTCCCTGGATCGGGAATTAATGACACTTAAGGAGGATTTGCAGGATCTACTCACGTACATCACCACATTCAACAGACTGCTGGTAGAGACGGATTGGCCCTTGGAAAAAAAGGGGGGGTCCTTATTCTATCAAGGATTGTGCAGTGAGTTAAAGGTCGTTCTGGCCTAAGTGGTACAGTTGCCTCATACCTGTGAGGCCCTCATCGAACTAACAGTACAGCTTGACCACCTGTTACAAGAAAGGAAGGGGGACCGAATCTGAGAGGATGTTGAATACTTTGTCACTTGTCCATGGCTTACTGCTGATGAGGGTCCTAGAAACACCAACCGAGTCGAGCCTATGCAAGTGAATGGCATTCCTGTGCCTCTATCTACTGAAGGGCATGAAAAAGACGCAAATTAAGGCTATATATGTACTGCGGCAAAGCCGGACATTTTATCAAGGTGTGTAAGGCCCGAACCCTTTCATCTAACTAGCAGAGTCCCGGAAAGGTTCCAGTGGTGGTGAAATGGGTGCCATGTGCAACTGAGGAGTTGGAAAACTCATGAACTCGAAGAAGACGGAGGTCCCTTGTTCAAAAGCTGATGAAAATGTAATCTCCGCGGTTATCGCCTTAATCGTGTAAACGAGGGTGGCACATATGAACGTACCTGTGACTTTACGATTGATCAACGTACAACAACAGAATGCGACCGCCTCATTGGATTCTGGAGCCGCAGGCAACTTCATTGACCAAACCTACGCCCGTCACCTTGGCATACCGTGTATTAGGAAGAGCTCACCTGAACCTGTGAAAGCGGTGGACGGCACCGCTTTGACATCAGAACCACCAAGGTTTCATACCCAAGTGATCATCATGCAGTCTGCTTCAAATCATTACGAACCAATCCAGTTTGATGTCATAGATGCTCCACATTTCCAACTGGTCCTGGGTATGCCTTGCCTTACCTTACATGACCCTACTGTGCATTGGGACCCTCGACCTACATCCATGGATTCATCCTTCTATCAAACACTGCACCAAACAGCAGGCACCTCAGCTACAAGTGTCACAGACCTCAGCACACTTCCTTACCCTCAGTAGTTCAGAACCTCACGTATGCTGTACAGTATTGCTCCCTACAGATTATATCTCATACCCAGCGGTATTCTATCAGAAAAAGGCCAGTCAACTTCCTCCACATAGGAAGTATGACTGCAGGATATACCTGGTTCCAGGTGCTGCTATCCCAAGCAGCTGTAGCTACGCCCTGACCGAGCCAGTAATGCAACATCTGTATTGATACATCAATGAGTACCTTGCCTCCGGATTCATTCAACCCTTCTTCTCGCCTCCCTTGTCCCTCTTCCTCGTGTGCTTTATTCCCTCTTTTCATCATACTCAAGAAGGATGGAGACCTGCGACCTGCGACTTGCATTGATTATATGGCCTTCTACAGGGTGACAGTGAAGAACTGGTACCCACTACCCCTCATCCCGGTACTGCTGGACCAGCTCAGAGTAGCTAAAATCTTTACGAAACTGGACCTGAGAGGAGCATATCACTTGGTACGGGTGAAAAAAGAGGATGAGTGTAAAACAGCTTTCAAGCTGAAATTCGGATTGTTCGAGTACCAAGTAATGCCTTTGGGTTGTGTAATGGCCCTGGAGCCTTTCAATACTACATGGATGAGTGGGTATCTGGATGTTTTTTGCAGAAAAATAATTTTTCCTTACCATTGAAATTATCACCGAATCAGGCTTCAGGTCTTTCCTCAGGTTAATTGGGTCCTGTTCTGAAGGCTATTTTTTTTTAAGTAGCCTTGGTGTTTTTTCCTCAGCGAGTTCTGCATATCCTAGTACTAAGGCCAGAAGGGGTCTTGGAGAAGCACTCAGTTGCAGAGTCTCTACGATGACCAAGAAGACAGTGTGGGATGCCTCCACCTAAATATGCAATTTAGGTGGACCCCTCAACAAAATGTCTCGAAAGGTGGCAGCGTCATCTGCTGGTGAGAATTTCATAGATGTTGGGTTGGCACTCACTGCAGGGTCACCCTCAAACATTTTGCATCAACCCCTCCTGTTTTCTGAACCCATTTTTGTTAGCTTTTAGGACTCTATGCACTCTACCACTGCTAACAAGTGCTAAGTACATGTGTTATCTCCTTTCAACATAGTCAAATTGACTTACACCCAATTGGCTCATTTAATTTATAGGTCCCTATGGTCTGTAAATTAAATGCTGCTAGTGGGCCTGCAACACTCATTGTGCCACCTACTTAAGTTGTTTTTTAAACATGTCCCAGGCCTCTCATTAAAGTCTGTGTGTGTTTTCAGCTGCCATTTTGACCTGGCAAAATAAACCTTTTGCCAGGCCTAAACCTTCCTTTTTAATACATATATGTCATCCCTAGGGTAGGCCCTAAATAGCCGGTAAGGCAGGGTGCATTGTATTTAAAAGTTGGACATCTACTTTTAAGTTTTACCTGTACTGGTAATGAAAAACTCCTAAATTTGTTTTTCACTCCTGCAAGGCCTACCTCTCCCATAGAATAACACTGGGTTACCTTATTACATTTAATAAGTGATAACGTTCATGTGGGAGCACATAGGAATATCATGTTTGGTGACTGAGGAATTTGAAGTCAGATGCTACGTCACAGTTCGGAAAATGCCACTTTTAGAAAGTTGTAATTTTTTTCCCCTAAACATTTGGTGCCTGCAGCCTCTACCTCGGTCACATGACTAGGTGTAGTAGACCTTGGTGTATTCCTCCCAGACAGTCTCAGAATAGGGAGGCTAGGTGTTGGCAGGATGGAGGGGACAGGGGCAGAGCTATCCAGTACCACACTTTCACTTCAAAAGCACTGTCTCAGCTCACACTCAGAGGACTTCACACTAGCCTATTGTGCCTCCAGACAGACTGGGACCAGGGCAGGGAGGCATAAAATTCCAGACACCTCTGTAGGGGAACCTCCAGCAGCTTCTTCCACTTCAAAGTGGGCACCAGATATAAAAAGATGTCTGTCAGACCCACTCTAAAGTACACTCCTGAACCTGCGGATACTACAGAAGAAGGACACCCTGCTGCCCTGCTGCTTGAGGCCTGCCCTGCTTGCTGAGAAGGAAGATGGGATCTGCTCCTTTTAACCCAGGCTGACTGACTCCAAGAGTCAGCTGACTGACCTTCTGTTCTGATCTACAGGGACATAACAAGCTCCAGAAGTCTCCCTGCATCTGACCTGCTGCCTGGATCTGGACCTGCAACTTGAACTGCCTGAGCCCTGCTGGCCTTTGCAAGAGTGAGTCCCTTTACCCAAGAGGTGCCTCCCCGGGTCCTGGACATTTGGCTGTCATCAGAAGGCACTCCTCTGACTGAATCCTGACGTTTTGGGCTCTTCACGACCATAAATGGGCCAGTTCATGCCAAGATCTTGCTGCCTGGCTAAACGCAAAGCTCCGGTGAACCAGACTCTTCACACTGTAGTGACAGACAATATCGACCAGCTACACAAGATCTGCATTTCAAACTGCAGCATCAACAGACTGCGGTGAGTGGCAGTGCGAATCTCCAGCAACGACCGTCCACAACGCTCTACAGGTTCTTTGCACTACAGCAACGACCGTCCACAACGCTCTACCTGCTCCTCGCGGCCTCATCCATCACAAACGGATCTCTTTGCGTTGAACTTCAGAAGTTAACTTTTCAGTGGAGCAAACCTGGTCCCTGTATCCGGCCCGCGCTTCATTGCGGTCGGCCTGAACTTGTGACTTTCATAAGGTCTCGCACAGCCACATAACCGTGAGTGGCGCTTTGTTCTTTTAGGTGCTATACTTAACTGTCTCACCAATCTTTTCAATTGTATATCTCCGGTTCTACTGAGTGGATTTTCTGTAATTTTGGTGACAAATGAGTTATTAAATGTTACTCTATTTTTCTAAATTGGTGTGGGAATTTTCTTGTTTAGTGTTTTCACTTTATTGCTGTTTGTGTACTGCATAAATACTGTTCAAATTACCTCTAAATTAAGCCTGCCTGATTTTGTGCCAAGCTAATAGAGGGTTAAGCACAGGTTTATTTAGTGGCTTTTGTGGTTCACCCTGACCAGGATTGTGGCTGTTGCTTGAAAAGAGTTCACTCACACCCCCCTCAACCAACAAACCAATTTCTCACAATAGTAAGCATGACTGGTGTTGGGGGAGTATAGAATGCAAATTAATCAGTAGAATGATCTCTGGTAGTAGGCAGGGAGATACAAGGGGATCTCTTCCTTTATTGATTGAGTATGAGGCACTGTAGCAGTGGGCAGCGGTGCAGAAGGTCGCAATGACAAATGTCTAGATTAAACAGAGAGCGGTACATGGTTAGACCATAGAGGCTTTGGAGGATGTTGCAGGGGGTCAAGTCGCACTTGAGCTGGGTCCTTGCTGGAATTACCATTGGGAGTATTGCTAGTATCAAGGGAACATCGTTTGGTGAAACAGGATGAACATCTGGCGAAACCAAATAAAGTTTGAGAGATGAATGTCTCAAAATTGATCTCGACATCTAAACTCTTTCCAGCATGTCTCTCACAGGGCGAAGTTGATAATGCAGTGGTTGATCTTCTAAGCATCAACCAATAGTGTGATGGAGGCCACCCTAAGACTGAATGTCTGAACGTCAATTGAAGAGGTGTAGGTGAAATCTTCAACGTTACTACTGTTTGTACAGGTCAGTTCCATGGGTTTGTGTGTTGGTATCTGAGACTTCGACGTTGGTGCTGTCATCACACTTCTCAACACCAAGCATGTCCGTTGTCAGTTTTGTAAGGAGATCTCATTGTTTTGATGGACACACCAGACTCCATAGGCATAAAAAGAGAACATGGAGACTGTGGCGACCCATAACAGCACTTTAGAAGTGCTGGCAATATTAACCTCCATCCCATTCCATCAGGGTACTGGACAGTGCAATGACTTCCCCAGATCAAGAAGGCAGTGGAGTACTTCCAAGTCAGGTTGGAAAGAGACTGAGTGTTTGCAGTATGTAAAGAACAGGAAGCTTCATTGCCTGCTTAAAAAAACAATGGTAAAGCCAATAGGTCTGGTTTTCATGTGGTAAAGTAGGCAAAGAAAGCAATGCACCCAATCTATGGTTGTGGTGGTAATGGTAGTGATAATGGTGGTGGTCATTGTCATAGTGTTATTAATGATGGTGATACTAGTGGCAGTAGTGATGGTGGTAGTAAAGGTGGTGGTGGCCAAGGTTTGTACTCATGCCCAGAACCAAAACATAAAAAAAGACTTCTGCTGTAAAAACACATACAAATATGATTGATTTCTGTATACAATGCATGTATGAGATAAATAGTTGAATGTGTGATGATTGAGTGGGTTTTTCAAAGTAAAATAATGCTTTATCCATCAAACAGCCAATAGAATGAGGTGAGAGTATTGCTCATTTTCTTTTTTTGCTAACTTCTGCTCCTCTGTTCTAAACCTGTAAACTTAAAGCAAATATTCTGTCTCAGTTGATCAGTAGCTGGTACCCCACAACTCTGACATACCCTGCTCCCTCCCTCACTTAGCGCTTACCTGTCACATGCTAATAATGCTGTAATACTGCAAAAGATGATCCCACTAGACTGAAAACAGAAGAGCACTTTTCCCCTTCCTCTTACGCCGGCACATCACTTCTGTTTCCATGCTTGCTGCAAAAGAAGCATTAAGACCTATCAAAACTAGCGTCATTGGCATCTGTGATATCTATACATGGTTGTATCTGCATTCTGGTTATTTTCTTTTTATCTTTTTGTAAAGGTTTTATTAACTATACATTTCTACTAGTACTAGTTCTACTTCTATTTCCATATATCTTCATGTTGGAAAACTCCAGCAACTCCACTATGGGGCTAGCTAAGGCTTGAAGCAGACTTCTCCATGGCAGTTGGCTGTGTATTTACAGGACTGCCAGACATTAATTTTAAAAGTCCTGATATAAAAAGAATACTCTTAAAAAGGCATGTCTTCTTATGGACTAGGTTTCTGTCGTGTATATATCTGATAGAGACATCTAGCCACAGATTCCTTAACTTAGAATATCCCCCAGGCGGCAGTCTGGATCCGGAGATTTTTCAGCAATACCTATGCGTGCCGGGGACGGCGTTGCATGGCTCCACCCTGACGTCGTCCACGGATATGACGTCAGTGGAGCCATATAAGTCCCTCCCGGCGCGCTGACTTCAGTTTCCTTCTTTTCCGCGCCTGCGACGCGGATCCAGGAGAGGCGGTTCCTCTGGCCTGTGTAGTTTTAGGCCATATTGACGCCTTTTTGCGTCTGGGAACAGTGTGCCAATGCCTTCGGGCTTCGAATCGTGTGGGACCTGTACGTGGCAGATGTCGGCGACGGATCCGCATGCGAGCTGTATGTGGTGCTTGGGTGAGCACCACGACTCCGTGGAGTGCGACGCCTGTCGGAAGCTGAAGTCCCTGCGGGAACGTCGGATGAAACTGTTGTCCGCCCAGATGTCCCGTTTGGCGTCTGAGCGTCGCCGGTCTCCATCTCGAGCTGGAGATCCGGTCCGGCGCAGGTCTCGGAGTCGTTCCGAGGACGCCGCTCGCCTTCCTCAGGTAAGCATAAGAAAAAGAGATCACGACAGCCGTCGGCCTCATGTGGTCGTGACGTCTGTGCCCATCGCTCCCGGACTTTGCCGGACGAGGGCCCGCAGACGTCGGGTGCCCGCTGCTCCCGGTCCTTGCCGGACGAGGGCCCGCGGGTGTCGACCCCCACCTATCCTCCATTTCCTGGCGTTGGGGCGACCAGACCCCAGATGGAAGCCTATTTGCAGGCTTTGCAGGCCATCTTTGGGTCGACACTTCTCCCTGGCGCGCCTTCGGGCCCCAAAGAGGTGGTAGGGCCTCAGAGTGGGAGCTCGCCGGCGTTCGCCCTCGGCGCCACTCGAGTACCCTCATTCCGGTACCGGAGTCGCTGCGACGTCGGGAGTCGGCCCGGTGGAGCTTCCCGTTCATACGTCGGGCCGCACTGCGGCGTCAGGGCACAGTCCTGTGGGACTCCCTGCGTTGGCATCCGCTGCGGCCGCAGGGGGGGTTTATCCCCGAGCCGACGCCATTCTCCACCACAGTCTTCCATCACGGTGGATGTCGGGTCGACGAAGGTCGGCAGAGTCTCCTTCGGCAATCATCGGCTTCGAGGCGACGCCGTCTCGGCGTCATTCGACACCGGAGCCGGTTTTCCTCCCGCCTTCGTTGATGGTGGATGAGGCCCCTGGGGATTCTTCCCCCCCACTGTTGCCTACTTGTTCCCCGGAACAGGTGGATGTGGAACACCAGCAGGCCCTTGAGCATCCTCCGGCTAGGGAGCCTTTGGATCTTGGTGGACGTGTTAGCCTACAACCGTCCCCTAATTATGACCTGCTGTTGCCACCTAGAATGGCCACGAAGGCTAGTGCAGCGTTTGCACAAGTGGTTCGCAAGGCTGTGGACATTTTAATGTTCCAGCCTCCCTCTGTCTATCTGCCTTCTGATCCCTGGTTGGATCTGCTCCACAAGGGCCACGCAGATTTTGAGCCCTTGCTGCCTTTTGGCGCGTCGTTATATGACATTCTTTTGGGGACCTGGGCGAGGCCCTCCTCAGGGGACCCTGTGGAACGTGCGATAGCGCACCGTCATCGCCTGGCCCCAGATGACCCGGTCTGTCTGTCCCTGCACCCTAGGGCTCAGGGGCTGGTTGTCCAGGCCGCCTCAGCCTCGCCGTCGGCCTCTCCTCTACTACTCCCTCCTACTAGGGAGTCTCGTTGGTTGGAGACATGTGGTCGTTAATTGTTTGCGTCCACGAGCTCAGGTCTTCGGTCCTTAAACACGGCCTGCGTGTTTGCTCAGGTAACTTTCGCCCTCTGGGACTCAGTTGAGCGTCTCCTTCCCGCCCTCCTGGAAGGCCCTCGGGCTGACCTGACTCAAATACTCCAAGATGGTCGTGAAATGGCCAAATTCACTATTCGATCAGCCATGGACACCACTGACTCGGTGGGTCGGGCTATGGCCAGGTCAGTCGCTCTCCGTCGCCATGTCTGGCTGTGTGATGGCAGTTTTCCTGAAAATGTTCAGGAGCGTCTCCGAGATTTGCCCTTTGACGGGCCCATCTTTTTGACAGTTACGCAGATTCCGCGGTCCAGTGTCTCATGTCTCACTTTCCATAATTAGACTTGTTTTAAGGCCATTGTGCGCTCTTGTCTTACATTGGTTGCAGTATTGTCACTGCTGTTCTTTGGTTTTCGGCTTTCGGCTGTTTCTGTTCTTGTTTTCGTCTCCTCTGCCTACGAGCTAGTCTCAAGAGGTGCTCCCTTGCTTTTTATAGGGACGTGACATACCTTATGTGGGGTATTTGTTGATTATTGTATAACCACTCTACCTTCCCACAGGTAGTGCTCTTCCTGGGTGGTGTGTGTGTGTGTGTCTACTGCCAGGACGGTTCTCCTGGCTGTTGCGGTTCCTTACTGAGGTCCCTGTGGGGCCCTTATAGGGCTGTGTCTTATTTCCCGCTGGGGTATTTTTCCTCTCTTCATGCTGTGCGGTTGGCGGTGTAGTGGCGAGCCTCGCTGCCTCCCATGCAGTTGACCCGGGTTCGATTCCCAGCCAACGCAACTTCTTTTCTCTCTCCTTCCTGTTGGAGGACGTCCTGCACAGGTCACGTAGTCTCTTTGGAGCTACATGGTGGCGTGTCTCTCTCTTGATGCTTCCATCTCTCCTGTCTCTGTGGAGGTGGCTTCTCCAGAGTATTGTTGGGGTTACGCCACGACAGGCTCGTCCCAGCGCGTTTCCCTCCTCATTGCTTGCCTTGGCTGTTTTTCCAGCGTTTTCTGTGTTTCCGCCCTCTGTTGCCTATGCCAGCTGTCTCAGCTGTCAGCCAGTGGCTGGTGTTTTTCTGTTCCACTTCCGGAACACTTTCTCTCTGCTTTCAGTCCTGGCACGGTATGTGGGTACACACTGGGTTCGTTCAGTCATGGCGTGCCTGCTGGTCCGTCTTGCGCCACAGCGTTGGCTGTGTCCTACTATTTGTCGTATTGTTTGCAATTCAGTATCTGGTGTTGGGAAGCCCTTCTGTCCTTGGTTTTACCTCTGCTTTTGCCGAGCAGGGGCTCAGGCTCCTCTGCTCCTGGCTTCTGCTGATGTTCTTCTTGAACGTCTCTCGGTTTCGAGATGCTCATGGTGAATTTTACAGTATCTGTATATGTCTATATATACATGTTTCTGATGGTATATGTATGTACTTACTAGGCTTGGCATGTGTTATGTCCTGCTGTAGTTCACATCTGAAAGAGACACGTTAGTGACAGATTCCTTACCTTAGAATATCCCCAGGCGTCAGGCTGGATCCGGAAAGTTTTTTGCGTAGCAGTACCCTTGCGCGTCGGTAGGCGGCGTCGTGCGGCTCCGCGTCCGTCGTCGGGCGTCGTGATCGCCGGGATGACGTCGCGGGCAGTACTTAGGCGCCGCCCCTGCGCGCTGACGTCAGTTCTTCTTTTCCGCGCCAGTAAGCGCAGATCCGGGAAGAGCAGTGCCCTAGTCACTTTTTGACTATCTTTTTTGGTGAATTTTTTCACTGTTTCTTCAACGAGTCTTCACGACTCCTAAGGTGTCGTAGGGATGCCCGGCTTTAAGCCCTGCGAGGAATGTGGTCGCATGATGTCGATCACGGACCCGCACCTCGAGTGTCTCTTTTGTCTCGGCCGAGACCACGACACGAAGTCGTGTCCTGACTGCCGGAAACTTCATCCTAAGGCTTTGCGAGAGCGGTCTCGAAAGCTCCTTGAAGTCCGGCATTCGGCTCCGCGCCGCACCAAGCCCCGGTCCCGGGAGAGGTCGAGGGGCCGGACGCGGAGTCCCCGCCGTTCGTCGGATTCAAAGTCTTCGCGCTCCTCCGGTAAGTCGAAGCACAAGAAGTCTAAGCGGCGTCATCGCTCTAAGACTTCGCCTCGCCGGTCTCGCGACTTGGCTGAGGTCCCTGTCGGCACCGTCCCCGCCCCGCGGCCCCGGACGTGCCTGTCGAGTTACCCCCGCAGTACCCGCCCTACCCGGGCTCGGGGGCGACTCAGGCCGATATACAGGAATTCCTGTCGGCCATGGCCCGCCTCTTCGGGCCTCAAGGTCCCTCCGGTGCGCCTCCGGGCCCCGCGGGCCCTAATGGGGTTGCTCCGGCGTCGCCGTCGACTCCGGTCCCGGCGTCGCCTGTCCCACCAGCCTTCGTCCCGGCCTCGGCTCCAGTCCCGGCCTCGACCCCGGCTCCGGTGGGGCCGCAACCCCCATCGACGCCGGTTGACCTAACCACGCCTCCGCCGACGCCGATGTCCCCGGTGCCGCTTCCGACGCCGTCCGGGGCTCCGGGCGGCGTCGTCCCCCGGTTCTCTCCGGGTCCGGACATGGAGCCGGAACGGCGCCGCCCGACGCCGTATCCGGCGCCGATGAGACCTTGGGTCCCTGATGTCCCTCCTCCTCCATATTTTCAACCTGAGGAGGACCAGGAGAGCTGGGAGGGGTCTGACGACCCTCTCACACAACAGTGCGAGTTTGACCCGGACTGGGTTGAGGAACTTGGGGATGCCAGTGGTCTGGATACCTCCCTGACTCTGGCATGCTGTCTCCTCCCGTGGCAACGGAGGAGGGGGCTAATTTTGCAACGGTGTTGCGTAGAGCTGCTGGAGCCTTGAATCTCCAGTTGCCTACAGTGGTCGTCAGGTCTAACATCCTGACTGAAGTGCTTCAGCCGGCGGCCTCCTCTTCGGAGACTGTGCTGCCGTTCAACGAGGCACTGACTGACGTTCTTTTGGGTGCCTGGTCCAAACCCACCACAGGGGCTCCTCAATCAATCAATCAATCACGGCATTTATAGAGCGCGCTACTCACCCGGGAGGGTCTCAAGGCGCTGGGGGAGGGGGTAAGTTACTGCTCGAACAGCCAGGTCTTGAGCTGCTTCCTGAAGGAGAGATGGTCCTGGGTTCGCCGAAGGTGAGTGGGGAGGAGTTCCAGGTCTTGGCTGCCAGGTAGGAGAAGGATCTTCCTCCGGCGGTGGTTCTGCGGATGCGTGGTATGGTGGCGAGGGCGTGGCTGGTTGATCGTAGCTGGCGTGTGGGCGTGTAGAAGGTCATGCGGTCGTTGAGGTACTTTGGGCCCAGGTCGTGGAGGGCCTTGTGTGCGTGGGTGAGGAGTCTGAACGTGATTCTCTTGCTGACGGGGAGCCAGTGCAGGTCTTTCAGGTGCACGGTGATGTGGCTGTGTCGGGGGATGTCCAGGATGAGTCGTGCGGAGGCGTTCTGGATGCGCTGGAGTCTCTTTTGAAGTTTGGCTGTGGTTCCGGCGTAGAGGGTGTTCCCATAGTCCAGTCGGCTGGTGACGAGTGCCTGGGTGACGGTCTTCCTGGTTTCAGTGGGGATCCATCTGAAGATCTTGCGGAGCATGCGCAGGGTGTTGAAGCATGAAGATGAGACGGCGTTGACTTGTCTGGTCATCGACAGGGAGGAGTCCAGGATGAAGCCCAGGTTGCGTGCGTGGTCCGTTGGCTTGGGCGCGGTGCCCAGGGCCGGGGGCCACCAGGAGTCGTCCCAGGCGGAGGGTGATGAGCCCAGGATGAGGACTTCCGTCTTGTCTGAGTTCAGTTTAAGGCGGCTGTTCCTCATCCAGTCGGCGACGTCTCTCATCCCGTCGTGTAGGTTGGCTCTGGCGGTGGTGGGGTCGTTGGTGAGGGAGAGGATCAGCTGGGTGTCGTCGGCGTAGGAGATGATGTTGAGGTTGTGTCGGCGTGCGATGGCTGCGAGGGGGCTCATGTAGACGTTGAAGAGGGTTGGGCTGAGTGAGGATCCTTGTGGAACGCCGCAGATGACTTCGGTGGCTTCGGATCTGAACGGGGAGGCGGACTCTCTGGGTTCTTCCGGCGAGGAACGAGATGATCCATTCCAGTGCTTTCTCTCGGATTCCGATGTTGCTGAGGCGCTTCACTAGGGTGCGGTGGCAGACGGTGTCGAACGCCGCAGAGAGGTCCAAGAGGATGAGGGCAGCTGTTTCCCGTTGTCGGTTAGGGTTCTGATGTCGGTGGCTGCGATAAGGGCGGTCTCGGTGCTGTGGTTGGCCCGAAACCCGGACTGCGAGGGGTCGAGGATCCATTCGTCTCGAGGAAGGCGGCAAGCTGTCTGTTGACGGTCTTCTCGATGACTTTGGCCGGAAACGGAAGGAGCGAGATGGGACGGTAGTTCTTGAGGTCGGTGGGGTCCGCCGTTGGTTTCTTCAGGAGGGCGGTAAGCTCGGCGTGCTTCCAGCTCTCCGGGAAGGTGGCGGTGTGGAAGGAACGTGGCCCAACGCCATCGCCCTGCTCCGGGCGACCCCCTGTTTCTCTCCCAACACCCCACCCCTGAGAGCTTGGTTGTCCAAGCCTCTGCCTCCCAAACCGCCTTCCCTACCGCCCCTCCGGATAGGGAATCCAAGCGCCTGGATCACTTTGGGAAGAAGGCTTTCTCTTCCTCCAGTGCTGGCTTGCGGTCTGTTAATACCGCTTGCCTCTTGGGCCGATACACCCACTCCCTGTGGGATTCAGTGGCAACTGTTTTGCCGCAGTGTTCTGAGGAGGTCCAGACACTGCTTACCCGCGCCATTGCGGAAGGGCGTGATGCGGCTAAATATACCATCCGCTGTGGCCTTGATACCGCCGACTCGCTGGGCAGATCGCTTGCAACGACGGTGGCGCTGCGTCGCCACGCCTGGCTGAGAACCACTGGTTTTTCGGGAGATGTCCAGAATACACTCATGGACATGCCCTTTGATGGTGTCGGTCTTTTTGGTTCGAAGGCAGACCATGCGCTGGAGCGTTTCAAGGACTCTCGGGCTACTGCTAAGTCCCTGGGCCTTGCTGTTGTGCGCCCTCCGCTCACGTCTGCTTTTCGCCCCTTTCGTGGCCACGGAAGGGGCGCCCAGTCACGTCCGCAGCCCGGCCAACGGCCCGCGCAGCAAGCGCCTTCGCGTGGCCGAGGACGTGGATACCGCCGTGGCGGTTCGGGCAACCAGCGTGCGGGTCAGGCCACCACCTCCAACCCGTCCGCGGCCTCCAAGCCCTCCTAGTCCCTCCTTTCAGGTGCACAGTACGCCAGTCGGGGGCAGGGTCCGCCATCACCTTCACCTCTGGTGTCCCATCACCTCGGACAGGTGGGTCTTGGACATTGTCCGAAGGGGCTACTCCCTCCCTTCGAGACCACCCCCCAGCCATGCCACCTCAATTCCACCGCATGTCAGGGGATCACTTGGCGCTTCTACAGAAGGAAGTCACGTCCCTCTTGGCCAAGAGGGCCATCGAGCATGTTCCAACCCCAGAAGTAGGGCGTGGTTGCTACTCCCACTACTTTCTGGTGCCCAAAAGGACAAGGAGGACATGCGTCCTATCTTGGACCTCCGGAACGTCAATCGCTTCCTCCGGAAGGAGAAGTTCAAGATGCTCACCCTAGCTCAGGTCTTGACTGCCCTCGACCCCGGAGACTGGTTGGTAGCGTTGGACTTGCAGGACGCCTATTTCCACATCCCCGTCCTGCCGGCCCACCGGCGTTACCTTCGGTTCACGGTAGACCTCGAGCATTTTCAGTTCACCGTGCTCCCCTTTGGCCTTACCAGTGCCCCTCGGGTGTTCACGAAAGTGATGGCGGTGGTCGCAGCTCATCTGCGCCGGGCAGGGGTTTCAGTCTTCCCCTACCTCGACGACTGGCTGCTGAAGGCGGGCTCGTCCCAGGCAGTCGTCTCCCACCTCCAGACTACGGCCGAACTCCTGCACTCGCTGGGGTTCTCCATCAATGTGCCAAAGTCGCATCTGATTCCTTCTCCACAGCTCCTTTTCATCGGAGCAGTTCTGGACACGACGCAGTTTCGGGCCTATCCTCCCGAACGGCGAGTCCGGGATATTCAGGCTATGATTCCGATCTTTCAGCCTTTATCCTGGGTTTCGGTACGGATGACCCTGAGGCTGCTGGGCCTCATGGCCTCCTGCATCCTGCTGGTCACTCATGGCAGATGGCATATGCGGGCTCTGCAGTGGGACCTGAAGTTCCAGTGGGCGCAGCACCAGGGCGACCTGTCCGATCACGTCCAGATCTCGGAGGGGACTGCAAGACAGTTGCAGTGGTGGCTCTCGAACCGGCAATGGGTCATGGGCAGATCCCTCTCCCTTCCCCAGCCAGAGCACACAGTTGTGACGGACGCGTCCCTTCTGGGATGGGGCGGTCACATGGGAGAGGCGGAGATCAGAGGCCTCTGGTCTCCGGCGGAGTCCCGGCTCCATATCAACCTTCTGGAGCTCCGGGCGATCCGACTTGCACTCAAGGCATTCCTTCCCTCTGTCAAAGGGAAGGTAGTGCAGGTGTTCACAGACAACACCACCGCCATGTGGTACTGCAACAAACAAGGCGGGGTGGGGTCGTGGACCCTTTGTCAGGAGGCTCTGCGCCTCTGGACATGGCTGGAACATCAGGGCATGTTCCTGGTGGTTCAACACCTGGCAGGTTCCCTGAACGCCAGGGCGAACGAACCTCAGCCGCAGGTGCATGATGGATCACGAATGGCGTCTTCACTCGGAAGTGGCGCAAGGACTCTTTCTACAGTGGGGAGAGCCTTGGTTAGATCTATTCGCCACCGAAGAGAACGCGCAATGTCATCAGTTCTGCGCGTTGGAATTTCCAAGGCGGCACTCGCTCGGCGACGCTTTCGTCACGAGTGGAGTTGCGGTCTATTGTACGCCTTTCCGCCTATACCACTTCTACCCAGAGTGTTGAAGAAGATTCGGCACGACCGGGCCCAAGTCATTCTTGTGGCTCCGGACTGGGCTCGAAGAGTTTGGTATCCCGAGCTACTCAATATGAGCGTAGATCCCCGATCCGTCTGCCTCTTCGGGAGGATCTTCTGTCGCAGCAGCAGGGGACGGTCCTCCACCCGAACCTGTCCAGTCTACACCTGCTTGCGTGGAGATTGAGCGGCGGCAGTTGATTCCTTTCGACTTGCCTCCCGAAGTTTGTGATGTGATTCTGGCAGCCAGGCGTCCCTCCACTAAGGTGGTATACGCCTGCAGGTGGAACAAATTTGTGGCATGGTGCACAGCAAAGGCTGTGAATCCCCTTTCTGCCCCTCTTTCTGAGGTCCTTCTGTTCCTTCTCTCTCTGGCCCAACAGGGTTCTGCCCTGGGTACCATCAAGGGTTATCTTTGTGCTATCTCGGCCTTCCTCAGGCTCCTGATCAGCCCTCCCTTTTCAAGTCCCCTGTTGTTAACAGGTTCTTAAAAGGCATTACTCACCTCTTCCCTCCTGTTCCGTTTGTGATGCCTCAGTGGGACTTGAACTTGGTTCTTACCTTTTAATGTGCGCTCCCTTTGAGCCTCTACATAACTGTCCTCTTCGTCTTCTGACTCTGAAGACAGCCTTTCTGGTGGCCATCACCTCCGCTCGGCGGGTGAGTGAGCTCCAGGCTCTATCTTGCAAACCTCCCTTTCTGTCTGTTCATCCAGACAAGGTTGTTCTTCGGACGCGTCCGTCCTTCTTGCCAAAGGTGGTTACTGCTTTCCACATTGGGCAGACCATCACTTTGCCCACCTTCTTTCCGCCTCCGCATCCTTCCAGAGAGGAAGAGAGGCTCCACCGTCTGGACCCAAAACGTGCGCTCTCTTTCTATATTGACCGCACAAAACACTTCCGGGTGGATGACCAGCTCTTTGTTGGCTACGTGGGCGCCAAAAAGGTCGGGCGGTGCACAAGAGGACCATCTCCCGCTGGGTTACCTTGTGCATCAAGACCTGCTATTCTTTGGCTAAGAAGGAGCCTCCTGTTGGGCTGCGTGCCCATTCCACCAGGGCAACGGCTGCTACCACGGCCTTGGGCCGCGGTGTTCCGCTGCCGGTTATCTGTCAGGCAGCTACGTGGGCCTCGCTGCACACGTTTACAAAGCATTACTGCCTTGACAGTCAGGTCCGGAGCGACGGCTTCTTTGGCCGTTCTGTCCTCCAGGACTTCCTTGTCTGATCTTTGTTCGCAGACCCACCACCGGAGTTGGTATTGCTGGGGTATCTATTCTAAGGTAAGGAATCTGTCACTAACGTGTCTCTTTCAGATGCACAAGTTACTAACTTGTGTAACGATATATCTGTAAGAGACAGTAGTTAGTGACAGATTCCTACCGCCCACCCATCCTCCCCGTTCTGCGAACTGATTTCTAGGGTTAAGGACATCCCTTTCAGGGCCCTAGTATTTTTCAGACACCTATGTCAGCTTCTTGCATGGCTCTGCGTTCCTGGCGCGGAAAGTCGTGTACAGAACTGACGTCAGCGCGCAGGGGCGGCGCCTAAGTACTGCCCGCGACGTCATCCCGGCGATCACGACGCCGACGACGGACGCGGAGCCGCACGACGCCGCCTACCGACGCGCAAGGGTACTGCTACGCAAAAAACTTTCCGGATCCAGCCTGACGCCTGGGGATATTCTAAGGTAAGGAATCTGTCACTAACTACTGTCTCTTACAGATATATCGTTACACAAGTTAGTAACTTGTGCATCGGTGCCGTAGGTGCCTCTTGTGCGGGCTTGCCCTTCGGGGTTACCTTGTTTTATACAACAAAAAAAAAATACGAGAACACCATACAAATATATATCTATATGAATGTATTTGGTTGTGTTTCAATTGTAATATATGGGCATATCTATGCTTGTAGGTAGGTATGTTTGTATGTGAGGGTATACATATCATATATATATCCTACCTACACGAGAGTACATGTATGGAGTTTTTACCTGTTGCAGTCTCTGGGTTCCTTGTCCCAGACTCTCTCTTTCCCTCCGTTTCATGAGAGCGAGCACTCTGTTTGTGTCCGGCTTCTGCCGGTATCCTTTAACCAGTGTATCCTGATGTATGGCTGGTCAGTATGACTACCTGGTAATACGTTCGGTGTCTTTCTGCTACCGCACATGTGTTTGTCGTTGTTCCATTTCATGGACTTTTGCAGGTGGCGGTGTGGCTTCCACGGCCCACACTGTTTGCATATTTGTATCTCTATTGTCCACATCTATGCATCTCCTGGTAGTTGGGATGTTGTATTACTCTACATGAGAGGTCTTGGTCACTACGCATTGTCACTTTTGGCATCCTCTTTTGTGCATGCTCTTTTGGTGCGCTCTGACCGTTGGACATATTTGTACCTCCCCTGGGACCTTTCACTTTTGCAGGTCCATGGGATTCTGCGCACAGCTCTGTTTCTAGTACTTCTTTCAAAAGCTTTGGCTTTCTTCCGTTATGCACTGGCCGTTCTGGTTTCTGTGATTTTCCTTCGTCCCTTCCTGGACGGTGAAAGTCTTGTGCTGTCCTCTGACGGACTGTGGTGCTATTGCCTTTTCTTGTTCATGTCCCCCTTTCTGAGCTTAGGGGTCTAGAGTCAGCCATGCCGGCACTTAGTGTCTCCACCTGTTTAGTCAGTCCTTATTGACGGTTTCGCTTCCTTGGGAACCTTGTGGGGTTCAGTCGCAGACCCTCTTCCGCTGGGGTATGGCTTTGATATCTATTCTAAGTTAAGGAATCTGCGGCTAGATGTCTCTATCAGGTGAACGAGTTACTCACCTTCGGTAACGATGTATCTGGTAGAGACACAGTCTAGCCGCAGATTCCTTAACCCCCACCCATCCTCCCCGCTCTACAAGGTCCTTTTGAGGATGGGGTATTACTCATTGGTCTTTCTACCGCTGGTTTCTGTCTTCATGGGTGTTCGTCTACGTCACATCCCTCTCAGATCAGGATGTCTTGTTCTGTTTTGCTGGTTCCCCCCCCCCTCGTCCCCCCACCCATTCTCGCATTGGCTGTTGGGCCCTTTTTTCCATCCACGCTCTTGCCACCTGGTTCTTCCGATATGGAGATTGGTCATGACCTCCCCGTCCCTACCACCCCCGATGATTCTCTCCATTAGGTTGGGATCTATTTGATTATGCTACGAGTCAATTGATCATGTCTCTCTGTAGTATGTATGGTTGCACATTCTCTGTTGTCCCAGACAATGTTGTCAATTACCATGCCATTCATGTGGTTGCAGACTGCCTGTCGTTTATCATTGCTTCCATTCCCTTTGATGCTTGCCTCATGGGAGGGTATGGTTCTTCGCTTGTATGACGACTGTTTCTAGGGGCGAGTACTCTGCTCTCTCCCCTCAGTCCCTTTCAGTATGTGATGTTTTTCTTTGACATGCATCATGTTGTTTTCTCATCACTTTGTTCTGATTGGCAAGGTTGCTGCAACGATTTTTTATCTTTTTTGTCGCACCGTTCCCACACTCTCACAGTTTTAGTTGTGGCTCCGCATTCTGGCACGGAAAAGTTTCACAGTAGAAAACTGACGTCAGCGCGCCGGGAAGGCATTTACATGGCTCCACTGACGCCATATCCCTGGACGACGTCAGGTCGGATCCATGCGACACCGTCCCCCGGCGCGCAGAGGTATTGCTGAAAAATCTCCGGATCCAGGCTGGCGCCTAGGGGATATTCCAGGTTAAGGAATCTGCGGCTAGACTGTCTCGCTACCATATACATCGTTACCGAAGGTAAGTAACTCGTTCGTCAGTGTTGATACAGACATCCAAAAAAGCTAATTTTCTTCTCTGTTAAGCATGAAACAATCTTTTTCTGCTAGATAACTTCTCTGGTGTTGTCTAGAAGATTCTTAAAAAGTGCAGCATAAAGTGAGTTGGACAGGCAAAGAAAATAGACAAGTATGGGAGTCAAGTTCACTTGTATGGGAGTGAAGGTTCCTGAAGTCAAGACAGAAATGTTTGATAACATATTTGATATAGGATCATTTCTTACAGTATCCTGTAGTCTTACTCAATGCCTCCCCCTCAGTTCATCTAAAAAGCTTAATTACAGGTTTTCAGACAACATCTGAGGTATTGCAAAAGAACAAGCTATGTCACAAACAGAAAAGTTCTGCTGGGGATCTATTTGAGCAATAAGTCTGACAGATGAAAAATACAACTGATCATGGATGAGAGTTCTGAGCCTTAAAATAGTGCCTAACATCAAAGATAACAGACCTGGAAGGTGAGAGATGACCAAGAGTTTAAAGGCGGAATGAGGGCAAAGCTGTTGATAACAAGGCAAACATGAAATGGCTATATCATGTAACAACAGTACACTGTATAGTAAAGAGATAGAGGAGGAAGATATTGGTATTATTTACTTCAGTTAATGACAACATGATAGACTGATCATTCCTACACCAGATCTTAGAGAAGTATGGCTTTGCAACCGTATTCTCCTCTAGGATCCTTGTCAGCAACGCAAATCCCTCAGTGAAGCACAACTTCAATACCAATGATTGGGTTGAGTAATACGCAGAGGACACCAACATGGCTTCCGACCATCACTCCTCCTATTTAATCTTTGTACTGACCTTCTGTCTCAACAGACTACAAATTATAAGATCCACATGGTAACTTGTTGATTACTAAATCACATGTTTCCCAGAATCTAATTCTTTTTCTGGGGAGGCAAGAGAGCCTTTTATGGAATGCAGGAAATTGACTCCCTAACTATTACACTTTTCACAGGTGGCATTCTAAAACCCTATTTGTCCAGTCACTATCTGGCTAAACTCCAGCTTCATCCAGTGTCCCGGAGTTTTTGTGAAACTCTAGGAAACTGGTAATTTAGTGTTTTCACGCAGCACACAGCTGTAGTGTTTCATATAGCACAGCAACATACAGGAATTGTATGAGTTTGAGAAACATTACAACTCACAGTCAGGAGAACGAAGATGCCAGAACAAAAAGGGCCTAGTTATTCGGGTGAGATTCATCTCAAAATCTTTTAGCACCCCCAAATCAGCGATGGTAATATAACTCAGGCTCTGACTCGGGTAGAAGACTGGGGTTCCCTTAGCAACTCGAAAAGAAGCAGGTAGAAATGCTCCTACATGGAGCAATAATGAACAAGTACTTCGTAGCAAACTCCTCTCCAGCAGGCTTAATAGTAAATAATGAACCACAGATATTTCTTGAAGATAAACAGTTTAAAAAATATTGGTCCCTGAGAGCGTGGAGCTGCAGCAGAGATTGGTTGATCCTGATAATACTGCAAAACCTCTTTCAGAAGCCATGCCAGTTAAGATTAAAGTAAGCCAGGACCATTTAAAGAGTCAGACACAATTAAGCACCTTCAAAAGAAATTGGAGGAAGTAAATAAGGAAAACAACAAATAACATACTTCAATGACTTCCTGACACAAACAAAAGTTACCTAACTTCAGACAGACATTAAAATGTTTTCCAATGCCTGGGAAAAAAAACAGCCACCATCAAAGGGATCAGAGTAATTGTTCTTCCAACTCTGATTCAGAGGAGTGGAGTTGTGATAATTCAAACAAGAGTACAAAAAACATCAACCAAAGAACAGGCAGGGGATTTACCAATCGTTATTTCTACCCGACCCCACCACCGCATATGTATTTTTGGCCTAACCCATATGGACAACCGCCCCTAATGGCTCAGTTACCTTTTCAGCAGGAAAATAATACTTTATTAGGATTGCGGGGGGATGGTGGAGGGGGGGGGGGGGTGACCAGACTGTAAAGTCTGTTGGAAAGAACTGGAAGGGATGACAACCAGGAGCAAGACCAAAGAAACACAACAAGGGACCATGTAGGAAAGTGCCCCATGGTTACCCCCTCTTTTTGCTTGGTATTTAATGCAATTTTGACTGAAATGCACTGGGTTCCTGTCAGTATTCTTTCCTCAAAACAAGATAACTGTTCAGTTGTTCCTCAGTTGGCAAGATCTTTAGCACCGCTGTGAGTCCCTAGTAAATGGCACCCCTGGTACCTAGGGAGTACTAAGAAGGGTCCCTAAAGGATGCAGCATGTATTGTGCCTCTCTATGGAACCCACCACCAAACTCATGCAGGCTGCATGAAATGGTGCAAACAAAAGGGAAAACATGACATGGCACACACCCTGTGTGCCATTCCCACAGACACTGCATGCCATATATGTAAGTCACCCTTAAAGCAGGCCTCAGTAATCCTAAGGCAGGGTGCATATATTACATGTGAGGACATATCTGCATGAGCAGATATGCCCTTGTGCTGTCTAGTTCAATTGCAAGAGAGTACAAGTGAACAGGGAAGCCATCTTAAGTATATGTACTGGGCATTGGTCAATACGAGTTCCCCATCTACATGATGGCTTCACTAAAATCTATGGTGTTTGATATCAAGCACCTTGTCTTAATAAATCCATACTGATGCCAGTAGTGGATTTATTAAGATATGCACCCAGAGGGCATCTTAGAGGCACCCCCTGAATTCCCACCAGCCTCTTATTGTGCTGGCTGACTGGTAGCTTCCAGCCTGCCACCACAGACGAGTTGCTGACCCCCAGAGGTGAGAGGCCATGCTCTCAGAGGTCAGAAACAATGCCTGTGTTTACACCTCCTCCAGCAGGATAGCTAGTGAATTTGCATACGAAGGCCAGAAGCTTCAAAGCCTCTGCCAACCTTTGATATACGACCCCGGCTTCCCCCAGACCTGGGAGATGCCACCTCCTGCGCTAAGGCTCATCTGGCACCTGGAAAGGTGGGAAATTAGATATGCAAGTAGGCGTGGGGCACTACCAGGCTAGTCACACCCTCAAGGTGGGCTGTCTGATGTGCCCCACGAAAGAAGGGTTCCGCCCTTCTGATTTTGGTGGAAATATGAATTTTGGGACAGGGTTATGCCCACTCCCCACAGGAAGTGGTCATATAGGGGGTGTAGTGACGCCAAGGGTAAGTAAAGCATTGGCTACTACCCTTCACTCCCCTTAACGCCCCAAAATTGAGTATTTAGGTGGCCCCTGGCACCAGGAACTCAGATTAATCTGGCAAGCAAAGAAGAAGGACCAAGAAGCGAGAACTGCGGACTACTGGTGGACTTTGGCACTAAACTCTGCCTGCCTGCTCCTGTCCCGACAGTTGTGAGAACTCGACTCGTCCTGCAGCTGTGCATCCTCCAGAAGCCCCAGAGAGCCTCCAGCACTCCGTCAAGCAGTCAGCATCTCCCTTGAAATGGAGGAACCACTTCCCTGCAACCTGCAGGCATTGACCGCAACGTCCGGTTCACTGTTCTGCTGACCACCTGGTCCACCGACGCAGCAGCCACCCAGGAGGGGGTCACCGTGCTGCAAAAGGTGAATCCGTCTCCCCACCAAGTGAGAAAACGCCAGGACCAACCGGAGCTGCCCTGTACCAATACCCCGGTAGTCCAATCCGGACTGCAACGCCGCAAAAAACGAGCAGCTGATGAGCGACGTCAGCACCGCGGAGGCCAGCATCAAGAGTAGCCCAACTGTTCGGTTTTGTCCCCCTTTGCAGGTCTAACCGAGAACCATGGGTGCCTTTGATGCACGGTCACCAGTCGATCAAACCCTCTGCATCTGAGCTCCCCGGCCCGGGTCCCCGACAACTGACAGTGCTCACCTGACCCTAGGACCCCCACGAACTGAGCCCCCCCGTTAAGAGCTCCCGGACTTCCCCCAAGTCCCTCTCTGCAGCTTGTTTGTAGGTTGCCCCCCTCTTTTTCTATGGTGTAGCGTGCAATGCTACCAACCTGTCCAGCACCGCGGCCCCAGACACTTGAGGGCAGGTAACTTCAAACTGCTGGTGGTATTTTGGACCTTGGACCCCTAGCACCTTAAGTCCTTAAGGGGACCCCAAGATTCGAATGCAATTAACTGTATGCAGTATATGTTTCGTTCTCCATAGGAAAGCATTTACGTGTATAAACGCATAAGTGTGATATTTTTACTTACCTGCAAAAATTGATGAAAAGCAAAGTACTTACTTAGTAACGAAGTTCTTGGTGTTAAAATGAATATAAAAATACCTGTTATTTTTCTAAAATTGGTGTCGAGTTTCTTCTTGAGTGTGTGCCTTATTTATTGACTCTGTGTGTTCAACAAATGCATTAATACTACCGTCTGATAAGCCTAAACTGCCTGCCCACACTACCACTAAAGAAAGCATTTGGGATTATTAATTTAAGCCCTGTAACCCATTAAGGGTCGTCTGGATTTACCTCGCTTTGGTATACTACATAAAAAGCTAGCTTCCTACAGACCAGCAGCACCTAAACTTGGTAGTCAATCTAACCCCACTAATCCTAGTGCAAAATGAAATGAAAGTCCTGGCTAAAGACCTAGGGTTCGTCCCTGCAAAACAAACGGATACGTTCAAGTTATGGTGTGAACTCCGAGTTCTTTCGAAAAATCCAGGTCAAGTCTTTCTTTTCAGAATCCCGGATATTTCCCAAGAGACAACACACTCGAAAACCTCAAAAAGAAATCTTTTTTCAACCCCCCTGCAACTGCATTACCTCCCGTAGTGATGGTAGTCGAGTTAGCAGAGAGATAGAAGCACTGGATGAGAAGAACATACATTTACATAACCGTACCTTTAAGGAACAAAGATCTTTGATGAACCTCCAGAGTAGAGATTCTATTGTGTTCAAGCTAGCAGATAAGGATGGGAGATAGTAATACAAACCACAGAAGGCTACTGACAAGCATGCACCAACCTTCTTTCAGACCGCAGAACCTAGAAAGTCGTATCAGCAGACCCCACCAAAAAATTACTAACTGAAATCAAGAACATAGCGGAACAAGCAAGAGAGAGAGACTGGCTGTTGAAGAAAGAGGCAGAATTCCTAATAATTGAAAAACTTAAAATTCCATATTTCTACATATTACCTAAAATATACAAAAATAGAAGTCCTCCACCTGGATGTCCCATAGTATCCGGGATAGGCTTAGCCCTGAAGCCTCTGCTTGTCTTTGTGGAGTGGTTTCTCAGATCTCTTGTTACTGAGATGCCCTCCTACATTTATGATACAGAACACCTACGTAACACTCAAGTAAGAATTGCATATGACACAAATACAGAATACATGAATAGGCCTAGATGTCGAAACTTATTATACGATCATACTGTAGGAGGGAAGTGTAAGAGCCATAAAAGACTTGTTACAACAAAGGGCTTGTAGATGGGAAATGCAGATTGAATTCATCATGGTACTCGCCAAGTTAGCACTCAAGACTAAATATTTCAAGTTTGAGGAAACCATCTTTGAGTAACAACACAATACATCTATGGACTGCACCTTTGCCCCAAACATAGCTTGTTTATATGCACACTTGTTTATGAAAGGCTAAGTTTGGACAAACTACCCGTATCTAGACCAAATAAAACTTTGGCAAGGTTCATCAACAATGTCTTTTTAATATGGCATGGCTCAAAGGAGTTAGCCCATGTATTTTTGAATTGGCTCAAATTACAAAATTAATTTTTTAAGTTTATCCTCATTAATGAGCATTCAAGAACTTCTCTTTCGAGGCCTAATGATAAGAGCAGAGACAGGGACTCCTACAGCGAAAGTGTACTCAAAACCAAATGTCACAAACAGCCTATCACACTTTGATAAGTGCACATCCCCAGGCACTTAAAGGAAATCAAATGGTAGGTCAGTTTTTGTGAACTAGGCGCAACTGCTCGGACTTGAATTAATACAAAATTGAAGCAGAAGCACTCAAAGGAGCTACCTGAGACAATTGGTAGAAAGAGTAGAGAAGAGGGCTAGGTGCAGCCACAGGGAAACCCTATTAACAGATAAGAAAAAAGAGGACCCCCAACTGCTAATCTGTATGAGCACATTCACCAATAAATCTAACTCTATGACAAAAAATCACTAACATACATTGGCACATATTAAACAGCAACAAGCTACTTCTGGAGAAGCCTTAAGTTCTCCTTTAAGCGATACACTAACCTAAGAAATATTTTGATCCATACAAGACCTAAGATCCCTGACATACAGTAGTTTAGCACACGGGGGCATGCCACAGGTAAAAGGACATTTCCCATGTGGCTAATGTTCTGTATGTACCCACACTTCACATTCAACCATGATCAACCTGGTCCTAAAATATCCTTGGGAACAAAGGAGCCGCGCTAACTCTAACTCTATGAACTTGATCTACCTAATTACATGTCCCTGTTGGTCGAAATATGTAGGTATGACCACCAGAAAATAAGACTGAGAATCACTTCACACAAGAGACTATTCAGCAGACAGCTCCCTGACTCAACAACCGCATCACGTTGAGTCATAGTTACTAACATTTCACATAGTCAATAAAACCACTATGCAGACATGTCCCGCTAGAAAATAGTGATCACAATTATGTGGGTGGTAGCACCATGTACATATACTTGAGTGCACATACATAATGAACTTAATACATAGCAACTGAACAATCCACATGACTACATGGTAACAAAAAAAATAAACATTGTGCAGACATGTCCAGCTGAAAAATATAGCAGCATATTGATATACTAGGGTTCAAATATGTATTGAACCATCTACATAGTAACATAGTTTGTGTTACTAAGATGTGGACATATTTTTTTTTAAATGTGGTGATTCATATAATTATATCAATCGCGCTGGGTAAAAGAAAGTAGTTTGAAACAACTGTTTCAATTTTTAGCACTGACAACTGTTGTGAAGGAGGATTGTGAGGGTAGAATTACAAACCCCATTCTCGTCTGAGATCATGTTACATACACATATGTGCACACGGACACCAGGATACAATCTGAACCCCTCCTCCCCCGTCCTCTAGCAGGAGGGATTGGACGCACAATGGAAGAGAAAGTTGTACAAACCTGCAGAACCGAGTGGGGCAGTATCAAGTGAGACAGAGAACTGGACGTTAATCAAAACACACAGGTAAAAGATTAAGGGCCCAATTAAGACTAACGAACGCCACTTAATTTTCTTTTTTTGCCACTAGAGTTTGACTGTTCTGTCCTGGTAGGGTATTATTCAATTCCAATAAAGGTAAGGGCAAAGCAATCGTTATTGTACAATGTGTACTTTCACACCTCACGGATTGTGGTGTTTTTGAACTATTTGTAGTGAAACACAATATACACCTACATATTGGTTTTACACTCATCTTGTATATGTTATACCAAGTGCATAGTGATACGCTACTGGGGATACGCTACTGTATTTGTGTGCAAGTGTGCATGTTATGTCTCTTGTATGTCTCTATGATTAACTGTGTCAAATGCTTCATACAAAAGAGCTAATCACCTGCTTTTACTATGTTCTCCCCAATACAGGCATCAATATAAGCCCACAAAAAGAAATATGCAAGGAGGCACGTTTATGCATTTTATGTTATATGTTGCATATCGTTCTACCAAGACTCTGACATAAAACTATATGACTTCAAGTGAACATAAATAAGCTTATGGGGCATCCACAAAAGCTCCGACGGTAGTCCTGGACCCCTAGTGGCCTAACGAGGGCTGTAACATGCCGACTAACACTAGAGTGTAAGGATACTTTCTCCTTTGCAAACACCCACAGATGCAGATTTTATTTATACAAAGGCACCCAAAATAGCAGGATACTGGGGTGGCTTTTTAGGTATTTTTATTTCTATTCTTTCAACTAGGCGACCCCGTCTGCGATAAATATCCAGAGTGCTCCCTCAAAAATGGTTGAGCCCATTGTAGCTTAGAGGGACAGGATGAGACCTGATGATGGAGCATGGCACCAGTAGTGTGTGAGGGTCAAATGAATTTTTCAGAGGCATTAGTTGAAGCTGGAGTTCAGCCAGACGGTGACTGGACAAATATGGTTATAGGATACCCCTTGTGAAATACAACTTGTTGAATAAATACACAAGCTGACTTTATTTGCTTATGATCCCTTATTGATGTTGATAATCCCACATACTCACATTTGAGATTTTAAATGTAAACATTAACCTGATGTAGAACCAGGCAAGATCAAACAGTTCCACTATCTATCCATTACCTATTAGGGAGAGAAGCAGAATAGTTCAGTAGCCTCCCTTGACAAAGCTAACGTTTTAGGACTGCTCATTGCTATCAGGAATATCCTTTCAAGATGCAACCCCTTTGCATATATTTGTCTGACAGAATTGATAATTGTTCAAATGAATGTTTCATTCTAGCCCTTTGTACTTTTTTTTTAGGTCCTGCCACTTATGACAGAGCAGACATTCTGTGATCAAGTGCAAACAAAAAGATCTAAATTCATCAGAGATAGAAAGGCAAATTACCTGTTCAAAGCTTTAGCTACCTAAATTTTAGGTGGTCTGTCTCTCTCTTGTTCCATTTTAAAGTTTACTACCAAGTACCCCAAACGATTGTACTGGCAAAATGATCTAAAACAGAATGTGATAACCAGTGAGCCATTTGGATCAAGCAGTAGTCAGGAGGGTCCTTTGTTTCATACTGCAAACACTGAAAGATCAGAGACCTATTAGTAACTGATACTGATCTCCTGATAAGTGTAGGATTGTGGGGTGTAGGGTAATATCTAAAATGTTATTTAAGGTGAAGTTCTGATTAAATCCTTTAATCAATGCAAATTTCAATTCGACCTCCTAGAGTGGGACAGATTACACTTAGTATCAAACGTGCCCCATTCAAGAAATTAATTACCCCAGTCCTGGTTCTAGAAGGCCAATTTTGACCATACTTTGCTTACTTCTCTCACCTAAAGCTAACCCAAAGCTTTAGGTGCATTAAGGAACGGGAGGCTTCCCTAGGGAGAGGTGGACTGAAGCAGAAAGGTCACTTGAGAGATAATGCAAATAGTCCTAAAAAAAACCACACAGAATAGAGATGTAGCTGCTGTACATTTGGTGGAGTATGTATGATCTAAAATTGGATATTGAGATGAATTCCCGAGTGCAACAAAAGTTATATTGGGATACCCTGATATGATTGGTTAAGGGCCGGTTTTGGCCTCTGTTGTGAGACAGAAGGTCGTCCTGAAGAGCTAGCTGGATTGGAGGGCAGATGTTCGGTCTCAAGCGATTCAGGTACCACACCCTCCTGGCAAAATCCAGGGCTATTAAGATGACTTGGTAGCTGTCTGTCTTGACTTTCTTCAGCATTTAAGACAGGAGAGTTAAAGGTGGTAATGCGCACAGGAGACCCATGCCCCACTGCAGACAGACTGCATCTCCCAGTGACTCATGGACGAGGCAACCCTAGCACACAAACATTTTGACACTGCTCATACTCGGCAGTGGTGAACATATTTAGCCAGGGCAGGCCCCACTGTTCGAACATGCCTAGTGCCACACCTGGATGGAGAAGCCTTTTGTGGTCCACCAGCTGATATTGGTTCAGCTTGCTCTGTCTGACATTCATGGACCCTGCCAGGTGATTGGCCACCAGAAAGATCTGTTGCTGGTCCAGCCATCTATAAAGGCGCAAGTCCTCCTGGCACAAGATCCAGGACCCCACTCTGCCCTGCTTTTTTAAGAACCACATAGCAGTCATGTTGTTTGTGAAGACCTGCACCAGTCTCCCCCTGATGATAGGCAAGAACACTTTGAGGGCCAGCCTGATTGCACAAGCGCCAAGAGTGATATGGCACTTTGCTGGAGACCAGAGGTCCCTGATCTCAACATCTCCTTGATGATTCAACCTCTCCCCAGCAGAGATGCACAATGATTTCCTCTCTCCCCAGCAGAGACACAGCTGTCTAAACTGTGAAGTCTGGATGGGTAAGGCAGAGAGCTCTGCCTGCCTGCACAGAAGATCCTGAGCCGTCTACTGAGAGATCTGGTGGAGTTGAAGAGACAGTGCGGGCCCTCTATAACCTGATTTTCCACTATAGGGCCTACATGTACCATCTGGCATACAGGACAAGAGGGAGCACAAAGCTGGGAGCAGCCCAAGAAGCCTCAGAAGCATCCTCACTCATACCCAAGATTGAGACTGAAACATAGAGATCATATCCAGAATTTCTCAAACGTACTGTGGCATTAGAAAGGCCTTCAATGCATCCATATCCAGGATAGTCATCTGCCTTGGTGTCAGGTGGATCTTAATAATTTTTAAGAACAGCATCCAACAAGGTTTCAGGATTAAGAAGAATTATACAATATTCAAATTATATTATTAATATATCACACCCACAATAAATGTGAAGTTGACATTAGAACATTTAGAAAAAACTGATTTATATAACCGCATATTGCAGAACATATAATAGTCAAGTTCAAAAAACTTCATGGCCGTATGGATGTCAGCTGCGTTTCAACTTTGCGTAACTGAACAGGAAATAATTAGGACTAGGAAGTTTGTCTGAGCACAGGCTGAGAACTATGTCTCTGTATGACTACTAAAAAGAAAGAATCAAAGCAAATTTGAAAATAATGAAAAATACAAAAGTATCATGGTAATGGAGGCAACTAATACCTTAAATTAGTAGAAGCTAGAAATACCTAGAAAAAGAAAGGAGGAGGAAATGAATCCAAGTTAAAGGAAAATTTAGATTGTGTACTATTATGAAGGTGTGATAAAATTCATACCGGGAAAAACACACTGGAAAAACTCACAAGAAAAACACTGGTTATTTAGGAAACCTAGAAAGCTGGGCAAGTTAGTTAAACCTACAAGGGGAAAATATATTTGGCAAAAGGGGGACCCTGCATGAGCAGGACATCCCTACAAACCCCGGAGTCGATTCTCCAGGCTTTGTAAGTGCGGCCAGCCATTTTGATACAGATAGTGGCCATCCGTCATTATGCGATGGCTAACTATCTAGTGGCTGTGCCGATCCTGGGTTATGTTTGGTATCAAACATATTGGAATCATACCCCAACACCGTTACCAGTATTGGAGGTATGATTCCATTCTCTGGAGGGGCTCCTCCGGGAAGCCCCCCAGTACTCCCGGCAACAGCCTTTCAGGGTCTGCCAGCAAGCTAGTGCTGCTGTCGACCCCAGACACGATCCTGCCCTCCTGCTGCTGAGCTGAGCTCAAGCAGGGGAAGGTAGCACAATAGGTTTCCTGTCACCGGGAGGTGTGACCACCTCCCAGGCAGGACTTAAGTAAGTAAGTCCGTTTTTATATAGCGCAGCTACTCACCCTTACGGGTCTCAAGGCGCTGAGGGCCGTCGTGGAAATTAAGTGAGCTATTGCCCAGAGTCACATGGTGCTGAGCTAAGCTGCCGCCGGAGCCGGGGATCGAACCGTGAACCCTGTGCTCCGAAGTCAGCTGCCCTGGCCGCTGCACCACACCTCTCCACTTAGTGTATTGGGCTGGGGCAGGGGTGCTTGCCAGAGCCACCAGACTGCTTTGAAGGGCCCATTTGGTGCCCTCCTTACATACTCCAGTTTGGGCCAGTTCAGGGAGCCCTGGGCTCCCGCTCTGGCGCAAAACTGGACAAAGGACAAGAGAGTGTCCTCGCCCCTGTCCAGCCCCTCCTCTGGGGCTGGACCTTTCTTAGGGTATAAAAGGGCTTACTTGTGGGTGGGTCCTCAGATTTATTGTGGGACAAGACTCAAGACTGGTACCACGTCACTCTACAACCGTCTGGACACTTGCACTTCGCTGGACTTTGCCTGGAACCGAGACTGCATCAAGGAAGACTCCTGCTGCTCCTGGTCTCGCTGTTCTGCAAGTCTTCGTCATCTGTGTCTATGCTTCTTCCAGGATCTTTAGCAGACCTGGGGGCATCAAGGACACCCGAAGTAATCTCCCTTGGAGTGAAGGAGTCACTCCCCTGCATCTGCAGGCACCACAACAAAGCTGATCGGTTTGCTGCTCCTGACGTTCCATGGACTTTGAAAGGCTCAGCAACACAGGTTCAGCAAATCCCTCGAGGCCTGACCTGTCCTTTCTGCAATTTTGAGCCCAATATCCTTCGTCTGAACCCCTGGGACGAACCCCTGTGCACCGCGTTGACTTGACGTTGCCAAGGCTAGTTGGCTCTGCAATCCAGTGATCTTCGGGCTACAAGAAGCTCCAGCATCTCTTCCTGCCAAGTACAGTGTCCTCACCGCATCCTCTGCACTGTGGGCCTTCATCTTTGGTGAGCTGCTCAAAGTCCTCTTGTGACTTCTGTGCCTTCGGCCTGTGGGTTCTCTCGAGGGTCTCCTTTTGCTCCAGTGGGCTCCCCTGCTTGCTCAGTGCCTCCTCTGACTCTCCTGCTTGTGGTGAGTCCCTTGGACCTTACTGGTCCCAACGTTGCACCTGCTTCACTTTCCACGCCTGCTTGCAGCTGCCATGGCTTGTTGGTGCTCCTGTCGGACACGACCCCCTGGTTCTCGACTTCCGACGTGGGACAACTCGTGCACAGCTCCTGGTCTTCCTCAGCGTCGCCTGGTCCCTACAGCTGCAGTGACAAGGTCACCGTCAACTCTTCTGAACCATTCGACATCGGTGGGCATTGCTTTTCCGTGCCTCCTGGTCACCTCCGAGTGGCATAGACTCTGTTTGCTCTGCTTGCAGGTTTTTCACTTGAAGAATCCACCCTTGGATTCCACCGGACACTTGAAAATTCTTCTCCAGTGGCATCTTTCCTGACGTCCTCCATTGTGGTCTACAGCGGGGTCCGACGTCACTTCGCACCTATGCATCCTGGTGTAGGTGTCCTGGTTCCTGGGGTATCCACGGGTGTGGTGACTCTCCAACCTTCTGTCTTCCACAGAGTTTGTTCAGGGTCCACGGGGAAGGGTCATTCTTCTGCAAAACTGCAACCTCAGCTTTCCCGTTGACTTCTGTTGGTCACGCAGCTGTGTTTCTACTCTCCACACAGCCTCTGTGGGGTTCCTGGGTACTTATCTTGGGTGGTTCCTTGTGTCCCCAGCTCCTCTGAGTCTCCTGGTCCAAGCCTGACTTCGGTCGCAGTTCACATTCCACTTTTTTAGCATATGGTTTGGTCTCCCCCTTGAGACAACTGTATTTTGTGCTTACTTACCTATTGCAATTGAAGTATTATTGTGAATTTGTGTTTATATCTCCGGGTAGCAGATATACCAATGTGTTAGTGAGTGTTGTGTAGTAGCCATATTTTTATATATACACTGTGTGGTTCTTTTTCGTTTTACTTACACTGCATGATTATATCTGGTAAAACAAGCTGCTTAACACTCTCCACAGCTACCCCTTTAAGAGCTTTCTATGGTTATCAAAGACCACTAAAATCACCATAAAGATTGCCTGGATAGTGCAAGGTGCTTCACTTAAATAAGTGTGCACCATATACTAAGCCAGCCTCCTTCACCGCTGCCATCATCATTCACCCTATGCAAAAAGTTGTTTATTTTGCTTGTAATTTAGTTATGAAGTATTCGTTCACAAAAATATGTAGTTGTATCTGCTTTACAGTCTGATTTTGCTGTATGTGTTGAAAAATAATATCGTTTGTGGGAGCATTCAAACGTAACCTTTAACTATCAAAGAATAAACGTGCTTTAGTTAACAGAGGCTTTGCTTTTGACTTATCTAACAATTTCACCTACTTGCTGTCTTCATGCCGATTGCCATGTGTATCCTTGAAGGAGGAACTACCACTCAAAGGATAGTGACATGTTGTCATTTAAAGAGTTATATAAAGTCATAATATGTGGGCCTTACTATTGTGCTAAATGTAATAAAAAATAGTCTAAATAGTGTGAGGACTGTTGCTGTAGGTTAATTTGTTTAGGTTAAGTATGAAATCCATTTTGCAATACATTTTTCATTGAGTAATATAGCCCAGTGTGTTAAGTCCCCTCTGCAGGGGTCGCTATGCATTTGCAGTAGAAAGGTTGGAATTCAAGCAGCATTAGCTCAGGCCTTCATCTTTCTGAATTCATTAAATTGAGTCTCATTTTGTTGTTAGTAAACAGTATTAACTGTAGTTATAGCACTTTGAAGAAGGCGATATTGTATTTGTGGCCATACATAAATTAATCCATGATTATTATTAATTTTATTATAACTTTCATTGAACCAAATGCAGGACAACATCAGTGATATACCAGCAATAATTGCTTGGAATATCCTATAAAGAAAAAAAAAAAAGTAGAAGATATGTCAGTTTCGAAACGCTGTTCTGTAATGCAGTTGAGTTCAAATTAGAGCTTTTGCTCCTTTGAATTATTTAGAAGTTTCTTTCACATTGCAGATGTTAATATTAAAATGTCAACTGACTTGAAACTGAATCTGTTTAGTTTGCCAGATATTAACTATGTTATCTTTCTCGGATGGATTTTGAAATGGCCATAGCAATATTTAAGACAAAGACCAATGATATTAATAATAAAGTCCATGATATGTCAAAGTGATTGTTCAGTGGGGTAGAAAATAAATATAATTCTGTTTTAATTTTTTTTCTGTTTTATCCCACAGGCTGCAGTGTCAAGTTTTCAAGAAATGGCACCAGGAACATCATTCAAACCTGTAATAGGCGATTCATCTGTGGATCCCAAAAAGTAAATTTGATAACAAAATATTTCGGTTTTTTTGTTCACGCTTTTTTATGCAAGAGTACCCATCACAGACATATGAAGCAAATAGAAGGTCCATAAAAGCACGAGTAAGGCAGAGTGTGAGGGTTGAAGGAGGAACATAAACAAACTAAACATGCTGCATAATATAACAGCAGCACACAACATAATACTTTGCAATATTATTCAACCACCTGCAAAAATAACCAACTGGTGTCAAAATCCAAAATAGACGTAACCTTTTGCAAACTACCGTTTAAGTTCAGTTCCATACAAATTGCCCATTCACCTCTGGTCAATCTTCAGCACTGACCTCTATTTCAGCCATTTGCTACAACGTTTAGCTTCTCTATAATTATTTGGACTGACCTGCTGTGATTTATATCGATTGCCACTTTCCAGCTGATTGTAATTGGTCTGACTGTATTTGATTGAACATAACAGCCAATTTACACTAAACTGCATCACACTTTTTAGTTATTCTCGAAGACTTGAACACCTCAATACCATGGATATGTTGATATTGTATTATTGTATTGGGAGAATACTAGTGCCTGCTCTGTATCCTGAAAGATATGACTATATTGAGTCATAAATGATATGTTTCAAGGTACCACTGGTGATGTTACACTGCCAGCAGATGGGATAACCTAGTTTAGCAACTGCACTTAATGACTATTAAGCCATTTCTAAAAAAAGAAAATCACCCCAGTACTTCCCCATCATGTTTCCTCATTTGTCACCCATTTTATTTGACATCCCAAACCTAGTGTTTTTAACAGTTATGTACCCCTGTGACCCCTCTAGACATTGTGGACTTATCAAACACGCATCCTTATGGTGTTACAACCTTAATTATTTCACTCTAAAAGATCACAAACTAACTTAACTGTGACTAGTAAAAATAAATGCAAAAACAACAGTTGATGGACAGAATGCAGAACAATGCCATACATTCACCCCAGTATAGAGATCTGGGCCTAAATCCATCGTTTTTTTGCTCACCATGCCATTCCAGTTTGAACCCAGCCATATGCAAATCAGTCTTGACCCTGTGCCTCATGGGAACAGTCCAGCCCGAACTGCCAAGCCAGGTCCTCCCTGGACTGGAAACGAGCATCCTAGGACCGGTTTCGGGGTTTCACCCCTCTTCAGCCAGGATAGCTTGATTCCAGTGGCATGGAGAGCACGGGACCCACGTCTGGGCATACCCGTCCCACTCGGGGTGACAAATGCAAAAACAACAGTTGATGGACAGAATGCAGAACAATGCCATACATTCACCCCAGTACAGAGATCTGGGCCTAAATCCATCGTTTTTTGCTCACCATGCCATTCCAGTTTGAACCCAGCCATATGCAAATCAGTCTTGACCCTGTGCCTCATGGGAACAGTCCAGCCCGAACTGCCAAGCCAGGTCCTCCCTGGACTGGAAACAAGCATCCTAGGACCGGTTTCGGGGTTTCACCCCTCTTCAGCCAGGATAGCTTGATTCCAGTGGCATGGAGAGCACGGGACCCACGTCTGGGCATACCCGTCCCACTCGGGGTGACAAATGCAAAAACAACAGTTGATGGACAGAATGCAGAACAATGCCATACATTCACCCCAGTACAGAGATCTGGGCCTAAATCCATCGTTTTTTTGCTCACCATGCCATTCCAGTTTGAACCCAGCCATATGCAACTCAGTCTTGACCCTGTGCCTCATGGGAACAGTCCAGCCCGAACTGCCAAGCCAGGTCCTCCCTGGACTGGAAACAAGCATCCTAGGACCGGTCTAGGTCTGAACTGGGGTGGCGGAGTGAGCTAAAGAATGATGATGGATTAAACCCAGATCAGCAGACTGGGGGTGAGTGCTTGCAATGTTCAACACTCCGTCCATCATCCCCTTTGGTTTTGCTATGTTCACCCTAAGTTGGCAGGGTATGCCCAGACGTGGGTCCCTTGCTCACTTTGCCACTGGATTCAAGATAGCCTGGCTGATGACGGCTGTAAGCCAGAAACCGGTCCCAGGATGCTTGTTTCCGGTCCAGGGAAGACATGGCTTGCAGTTCGGGCTGGACTGTTCCCATGAGGCACAGGGTCAGACTGATTTGCATATGGCCATGTCTGAACTGGGGTGGCAGAGTGAGCTAAAGTTAGATTACAGGCAGTTATCAAATTCTGGAAAGGCCTCACAAGGTAAAATCCTGTTTTGTCAATATCAGTGCCATTTGGTCTCACCCAATATTCCAACCGTATTTCCCACCACGCATTGCAAGAACCAATCTGGGAAAATGGCAAAGGAACAAAAGGCGTATCATGGTGTACGGCTATTGGTAATAATCCGCAGACCCAACATTTCATTCTGTTAGTTCCCTGGTCAGTGCCATTCAAAGTCTGAAAAAAAGTGTTCTTGTGGAAGGTTATTCTATGGGATAAAAGTGAGGAGGATACGGTAAAATGGAAGTGCTATCGCACAGGCGTAGTATTAGGTATTATAGAATGTACCCGGTAATTGCTTTCAAAATACCATGTTAAAGCAAAAATCAAAATTGAAATAACTAATAGAATACAAATAATAATTAATCGTTTTGTCTTTTCCCTCACAGCATTATTTACAGGTAGTAAAACGCGTATTTCTTCCCTCTCAGTGGGGGTAGTATGGTGGCCAAAGGGATGAATCTCCATTCCTGCAGGTGATGGTCTGCGGTGTCCTTATTTTACTAACCTCACTGCACAAGTTAGTCCTTTAAAGGTGGCACTCTTGAGTGCCTGGCAGTTGGTACTTGTTCCGTCCTAAGCACTTTCCTATCTAATCCTTCAATTTCCTTGGTCGTAAGTCATACCATTGCACAGTCGGTTGTGGGTCAATTCTTTTTGCAATGTGCACTCCACAGTCAGGGCTCAGGCTGTCTCCTTCCGAAGGTTGCTTGGTCCAAAATGGTGGGGCTCTCTTGACGTTGGACAAATTAATCCAATTCTTATGACCATCACACCGCACTGCAGTTTGTGTCACCAACAATACTTTTACCGGCCCTTTCCATCTGGGCTGGAGACTGTTTTTCCTAACAAAATTCTTGGTCACCACCCAGTCCCCTGGCCTTATATCGTGTACTTCTCCTCCCAAAGACAGGGACCAAGTGTATCTGACCTGTTGATGAATAGCAGAGAAGCTAGTAGTCAGTTCCTTACAGTATTCCAACAGTGCAGAGTGAGACAAGTCACGAAGCTTAGATGGAGATGCAATCCCATGTATGTTGTCTGGTCTACCCATCACCACCTCAAAGGGAGATAATCTATTTATCTGAAAGAGACACGTTAGTGACAGATTCCTTACCTTAGAATATCCCCAGGCGTCAGGCTGGATCCGGAAAGTTTTTGCGTAGCAGTACCCTTGCACGTCGGTAGGTGGCGTCGTGCGGCTCCGCGTCCGTCGTCGGCGTCGTGATCGCCGGGATGACGTCGCGGGCAGTACTTAGACGCCGACCCTGCGCGCTGACGTCAGTTCTTCTTTTTCCGCGCCAGTAAACGCAGATCCGGGAAGAGCAGTGCCCTAGTCAATTTTTGACTAACTTTTTTGTGAAATTTTTCACTGTTTCTTTTCGAGTCTATCGACTCCTAGGTGTCGTAGGGATGCCCGGCTTCAAGCCATGCGACGCCTGTGGTCGAATGATGTCGATCACAGACCCGCATCTAGAGTGTCTCTTCTGTCTCGGCCGAGACCACGACACGAAGTCGTGCCCTGACTGCCGGAAACTTCACCCGAAGGCTTTACGAGAGCGGACTCGAAAGCTACTCGAGGTCCGGCAGTCGGCTACGCGCCGCACCAAGCCCCGGTCCCGGGAGAGGTCGAGGGGCCGGTCGCGGAGTCCCCGCCGGTCATCGGAGTCCAAGTCTTCGCGCTCCTCGGGTAAGTCGAAGCACAAAAAGTCTAAGAAGCATCATCGCTCTAAGACTTCGCCTCGCCGGTCTCGCGACTCGGCTGAGGCCCCTGTCGGCACCGTCCCCGCGGCCCCGGACGTGCCTGTGGAGCCGCCCCGCAGTACCCGTCCTTTCCGGGTTCGGGGCGACTCCGGCCGAGCTACAGGAATTCCTGTCGGCCATGGCCCGCCTCTTCGGGCCTCAGGGTCCCTCCGGTGCGCCTTCGGGCCCCGCGGGCCCTGATGGGGTTGCTCCGGCGTCGCCGACGACTCCGGTCCCGGCGCCGCCTGTCGCGCCAGCCTTCATCCCGGCCTCAGCTCCGGCCCCAGCCTCGATCCCGGCTCCGGTGGTACCGCAACCCCCATCGACGCCGGTTGACCTAACCACGCCTCCGCCGACGCTGATGTTCCCGGTGCCGTTCCTGACGCCGTCCGGGGCTCCGGACGGCGTCGTTCCCCGGTTCTCTCCGGCTCCGGACATGGAGCCGGACCGACGTCGCTCGACGCCGGCTCCGGCGCCGGCGCCGATGAGACCTTGGGTCCCAAATGTCCCTCCTCCTCCATATTTTGAACCAGAGGAGGACCAGGAGAGCTGGGAGGGGTCGGAAGACCCTCTCACACAACAGTGTGAGTATGATCAGGACTGGGCTGAGGAACTTGGGGATGCCAGTGGTCTAGACACTTCCCCTGACACTGGCATGCTGTCTCCTCCCGTGGCTACGGAGGAGGGAGCTAATTTCGCAACGGTGTTGCGTAGAGCAGCTGGAGCCTTGCATCTCCAATTACCTACTGTGGCTGTCAGGACCAATCTCCTGACTGAAGTGCTTCAGCCGGCAGCTTCCTCCTCGGAGACTGTGCTGCCGTTTAATGATGCACTCACTGACGTTCTTTTGGGCGCCTGGTCCAAGCCCACCACAGGGTCGTGGCCCGACGCCATCGCCCTGCTCCGGGCGACCCCTTGTTTCTCTCCCAACATCCCACCCCCGAGAGCTTGGTTGTCCAAGCTTCTGCCTCCCAAACCGCCTTCCCTACCGCCCCTCCGGATAGGGAATCCAAACGCCTGGACCAATTTGGGAAGAAGGCTTTTTCTTCCTCCAGTGCTGGCTTGCGGTCCGTCAACACCGCTTGCCTTTTGGGCCGATATACCCACTCCCTGTGGGATTCGGTGGCGACTGTTTTGCCGCAGTGTTCTGAGGAGGTCCAGACACTGCTTACCCGCGCCATTGCGGAAGGAAGAGATGCGGCTAAATACACCATACGTTGTGGCCTTGATACCGCCGACTCGCTGGGCAGATCGCTTGCAACGACGGTGGCGCTACGTCGCCACGCCTGGCTGAGAACGACTGGTTTCTCGGATGTCCAGAATACACTCATGGACATGCCCTTTGATGGAGTCGGTCTTTTTGGTTCCAAAGCAGACCATGCGCTGGAGCGTTTTAAGGACTCACGGGCCACTGCCAAGTCCCTGGGCCTTTCTGTTGTGCGCCCTCCGCTAACCTCTGCTTTTCGCCCCTTTCGTGGCCACGGAAGGGGCGCCCAGTCACGTCAGCTGCCCAGCCACCGGCCCGCGCAGCAAGCGTCTTCGCGTGGCCGAGGACGTGGATACCGCCGTGGCGGTTCGGGCAACCAGCGTGCGGGTCAGGCCACCACCTCCAACCCGTCCGCGGCCTCCAAGCCCTCCTAGTCCTTCCTTTCAGGTGCACAGCACGCCAGTAGGGGGCAGGGTCCGCCATCACCTTCGCCACTGGCGTCCCATCACCTCGGACAGGTGGGTCTTGGACATTGTCCGAAGGGGCTACTCCCTCCCCTTCCAGACCACCCCCCCAGCCATGCCACCTCAATTCCACCGCATGTCAGGGGACCACTTGGTGCTTCTGCAGAAGGAAGTTACGGCCCTCTTGGCCAAGAGGGCCATCGAGCATGTTCCGACCCCAGAAGTAGGACGTGGTTGCTACTCCCACTACTTTCTGGTGCCCAAAAGGACAAGGAGGACATGCGTCCTATCTTGGACCTCCGGAACGTCAATCGCTTCCTCCGGAAGGAGAAGTTCAAGATGCTCACCCTAGCTCAGGTCTTGACTGCCCTCGACCCTGGAGACTGGTTGGTAGCGTTGGACTTGCAGGACGCTTATTTCCACATCCCCGTCCTGCCGGCCCACCGGCGTTACCTACGGTTCACGGTAGGCCTCGAGCATTTTCAGTTCACCGTGCTCCCCTTTGGCCTTACAAGTGCCCCTCGGGTGTTCACGAAAGTGATGGCGGTGGTCGCAGCTCATCTGCGCCGGGCAGGGGTTCCAGTCTTCCCCTACCTCGACGACTGGCTGCTGAAGGCGGGCTCGTCCCAGGCAGTCGTCTCCCACCTCCAGACTACGGCCGAACTCCTGCACTCGCTGGGGTTCTCCATCAATGTGCCGAAGTCGCATCTGATTCCTTCTCCACAGCTCCTTTTCATCGGAGCAGTTCTGGACACGACGCAGTTTCGGGCCTATCCTCCCGTACGGCGAGTCCGGGATTTTCAGGCTATGATTCCAATATTTCAGCCTTTATCCTGGGTTTCGGTACGGATGACCCTGAGGCTGCTGGGCCTCATGGCCTCCTGCATCCTGCTGGTCGATCATGCCAGATGGCATATGCGGGCTCTGCAGTGGGACCTGAAGTTCCAGTGGGCGCAGCACCAGGGCAACCTGTCCGATCACGTCCAGATCTCGGAGGGGGCTGCAAAACAGTTGCAGTGGTGGCTCTCGAACCGGCAATGGGCCATGGGCAGATCCCTCTCCCTTCCCCAGCCAGAGCACACAATTGTGACGGACGCGTCCCTTCTGGGATGGGGCGGTCACATGGGAGAGGCGGAGATCAGAGGCCTCTGGTCTCCGGCGGAGTCCCGGCTCCATATCAACTTTCTGGAGCTCCGGGCGATCCGACTTGCACTCAAGGCATTCCTTCCCTCTGTCAAAGGGAAGGTAGTGCAGGTGTTCACAGACAACACCACCGCCATGTGGTACTGCAACAAACAAGGCGGGGTGGGGTCGTGCACCCTCTGTCAGGAGGCTCTGCGCCTCTGGACATGGCTGGAACATCAGGGCATGTTCCTGATGGTTCAACACCTGGCAGGTTCCCTGAACGCCAGGGCGGACGAACTCAGCCGCAGGTGCATGATGGATCACGAATGGCGTCTTCACTCGGAAGTGGCGCAAGGTCTCTTTCTGCAGTGGGGAGAGCCTTGGTTCGATCTATTCGCCACCGAAGAGAACGCGCAATGTCATCAGTTCTGCGCGTTGGAATTTCCAAGGCGGCACTCGCTCAGCGACGCTTTTTGTCGCGAGTGGAGTTGCGGTCTGTTGTACGCCTTTCCGCCTATACCACTTCTACCCAGAGTGTTGAAGAAGATTCGGCGCGACCGGGCCCAAGTCATCCTTGTGGCTCCGGACTGGGCTCGAAGAGTTTGGTATCCCAAGCTACTCAGTATGAGCGTAGATCCCCCGATCCGTCTGCCTCTTCGGGAGGATCTTCTGTCGCAGCAGCAGGGGACGGTCCTCCACCCGAACCTGTCCAGCCTCCACCTGCTTGCGTGGAGATTGAGCGGCGGCAGTTGATTCCTTTCGACTTGCCTCCCGAAGTTTGTGATGTAATTCTGGCAGCCAGGCGTCCCTCCACTAAGGTGGTATACGCCTGCAGGTGGAACAAGTTTGTGGCATGGTGCACAGCAAAGGCTGTGAATCCCCTCTCTGCCCCTCTTTCTGAGGTTCTTCTGTTCCTTCTTTCACTGGCTCAACAGGGTTCTGCCCTGGGTACCATCAAGGGCTATCTTTGTGCCATTTCGGCCTTCCTCAGGCTTCCTGATCAGCCCTCCCTTTTCAAGTCCCCTGTTGTTAACAGATTCCTTAAAGGCATTACACACCTCTTCCCTCCTGTTCCGTTTGTGATGCCTCAGTGGGACTTGAACTTGGTTCTTACCTTTCTCATGTGCGCTCCCTTTGAGCCTCTACATAACTGTCCTCTTCGTCTTCTGACTCTGAAGACAGCCTTTCTGGTGGCCATCACCTCCGCTCGGCGGGTGAGTGAGCTCCAGGCTCTATCATGCAAACCTCCCTTTCTGTCTGTCCATCCAGACAAGGTTGTTCTTAGGACGCGTCCGTCCTTCTTGCCAAAGGTGGTTACTGCCTTCCACATTGGGCAGACCATCACTTTGCCCACTTTCTTTCCGCCTCCGCATCCTTCCAGAGAGGAAGAGAGGCTCCACCGTCTGGACCCAAAACGTGCGCTTTCCTTTTATATCAACCGCACACAACACTTCCGGGTGGATGACCAGCTCTTTGTTGGCTACGTGGGCGCCAAAAAAGGTCGGGCGGTGCACAAGAGAACCATCTCCCGCTGGGTAACCTTGTGCATTAAAGCCTGCTATTCTTTGGCGAAGAAGGAGCCTCCTGTTGGGCTGCGTGCCCATTCCACCAGGGCAACGGCTGCTACCACGGCTTTGGGCTGCGGTGTTCCGCTGCAGGATATCTGTCAGGCAGCTACGTGGGCCTCGCTGCACACGTTTACAAAGTATTACTGCCTTGACAGTCAGGTCCGGAGGGACGGCTTCTTTGGCCGTTCTGTCCTCCGGGACTTCCTTGTCTGATCTTTGTTCGCAGACCCACCACCGGGGTTGGTATTGCTGGGGTATCTATTCTAAGGTAAGGAATCTGTCACTAACGTGTCTCTTTCAGATGCACAAGTTACTAACTTGTGTAACGATATATCTGTAAGAGACAGTAGTTAGTGACAGATTCCCACCGCCCACCCATCCTCCCCGTTCTGCGAACTGATTTCTAGGGTTAAGGACATCCCTTTCAGGGCCCTAGTATTTTTCAGACACCTATGTCAGCTTCTTGCATGGCTCTGCGTTCCTGGCGCGGAAAGTCGTGTACAGAACTGACGTCAGCGCGCAGGGCGGCGTCTAAGTACTGCCCGCGACATCATCCCGGCGATCACGACGCCGACGACGGACGCGGAGCCTCACGACGCCGCCTACCGACGCGCAAGGGTACTGCTACGCAAAAACTTTCCGGATCCAGCCTGACGCCTGGGGATATTCTAAGGTAAGGAATCTGTCACTAACTACTGTCTCTTACAGATATATCGTTACACAAGTTAGTAACTTGTGCTTTTCTGTTACTTTATTTCTCATTGAAAATAGTGCTAATAGTAAAGAATCCACCCAACTCAATTTACTAGATACACATATTTTTGACAATTTTCTCCTCAAAGTGGCATTACATCTTTCCACTAAGTCTGCTGATTATGCATGATATATTGAATGAAATGTTTTTCTAATACCTAAACCTTGGCACACTAAATCCATTATCTCATTTGAGAAATGTACCCCGTTATCACTCCAAAGGCTTCTGGGCAATCCGAGTCTCGGAAAATATTCCTTCAACAGTACTTTAGTGGTGCTAATAGCTGTATTATCTTTCAGTGGGAAAACTTCTAACCAATTGTTAAAACTGCATATCACAACCAAAACATTGTTTCCCACTACAAGGGGGCATCTGGATATAATCCATCTGGAGACATTCAAAAGGATATTCTGGCATTCGAAAATGGCCTTGGGGTACTGGTATTTCTTTTCCTACATTGTATTGAGTGCACACCATACAATTTTTACAGAAATTAACTGCTGTCTTCCTCACATTGCTGTTCTCCCATATTTTTAGGAGGGTGTCGGTGATACCCTCCGCTTGTGTAGGGCCATGTGACACAAAGCTATCTGGCAGTATCCATTTAGTAATTAACTTCCAATTAGCCCAACCTCCCAAGTGGTCACTGATAACATAGCCCCTATCCTTCAAACCTTTATTTTCTTGTTCAACAGCTAATGCTTGTATCTCCTTTACTTCAGCATAGAGGTCATAGGTATTTCCTTCATCATCCACAACCATTACTACATATGTCAGTGAGTTAACAGCTAAGGCACAGTTTTTGGCTACTTCATCTGCAAATTTATTTTCCTGTCCTACTGCATCTGTCACCTTCCTGTGTACGACACACTTCCCTATTGCAACTTTCTTAGTTAGAGTGATAGCATTCAACAACCTAGTGATAAGATGGCCATGCTATATTTTTGCCCCAGTGGACGTAATGAATCCTCCCTCTGTCCATAACCTTCCAAAATTGTGAGCCACTCCGAAGGCATACTGGCTATCAGTATTTATATTAACTGTCAATTCCTCGGACAATTCGCATGTACCGGTCAGTGCTATTAATTCGGCAGCCTGAGCTGATGTTTGCTCTATCTTACGTCTCTACTACTGTTTTACTTGTTGTGATGGAGTATGCTGCTGAGATAGTTCCATCTTTCTTCTTGAGACAAGAGCCATCCACATTGAGGACGGCATCTACCACAGGTAGTGGCATGTCAACCAGATCCACCGACCCTTTGTTTCAGTTTCGGTGACAATCACACAATCGTGTTGTACCTCATCCTGCTCCAAAGGAAGAGGCAGCAGGGTGGCTGGATTAATGGGGTCACATCGTTCCAGAGTAACATTAGCAGCCATAGGTGTTAACTCATAATGTGTCAATCTGGTATTAGTCAAATGCTAGGTCTTAGTTTTGTTCAACAGAATGTCTACTGAGTGAGGCACATATACTGTAACCTCGTGCCCAAGAATAATTGAGTCTGCCTGTTTTAATGCAGCAGTCGCTGCAGCAATGTTTCTAAGGCAGTTCGGTAGGCCTCTCGCTACTGAATCCAATGTTGAGAAAAAAATAGGCACAAGGTCTATTCTTCTCTCCATGTTTTTGTGTTAAAACAGCCAAAGCACAACCTTCGTTTTCATGCACAGATAAAGCAAAGTGTTTAGAATAATCAGGGGTACCCAAAACAGATGCATTGCAAAGAGCAACCTTTAAGGCTATATAGCATTTGTCATGTTCTGTTTCCCAGGGAACAGGATCTGTCACCTCTTAATGTGTCAAGGACAATAAAGGTTTGGCCAGCAAAGAAAAATGTGATATCCATTGATTACAAAAAGAAGCCATACCAAAAAATGCACGTACGGCCTTTTGTGTTGTAGGTGGTGCTATATTTTGAACCACTTTTATTCTGTCAGGTGATTATCTTCTCCCCCCTTTCGACAGGAGGTGACCTAGATAGGTGATCTCCTGTTGACAATACTGCAATTTAGCTGGCGAAACTTTATGTCCATGTGAAGCCAAAAATGGCAGAACATCATGCGTAGCTTTCTTACATTGATGTTCTGTTTCAGCATTATTAATCAATCGACATATTGCAATAATACTGTACCTGTCGGCATTAGGCAATTGTTCAATAGTTTTTTAAGAGCCTTATTATAAATGCTAGGACTCTCTCTTTGTACCCTTAAGGTACTCTAAAAAAATACGTAACACCTGCCTTCAAAATTGAAACTAAACTGGTACAGGCTATCTTTATGTATAGGGATACTGAAAAAGGCATTTTTTAAATCTATGACAATAAACCATTATGCTGAAGGCGGTATTGAATAGAACATAGCAGTAATAGCTGAAATAGACTATTAGTTATAGATTCCTTACCTTAGAATTACCCCCCAAGCGTCAGAGTGGATCCGGAGAATTTATTTTTCAGCACTACCCCTGCGTGTCGGTAGTTGGCGTCGGTCGACTCTGCGTTCGTCGTTGGCGTTGTGATCGCCGGAATGACGTTGTGGTATCTACTTAGATGCTGTCGCTGCGCGCTGACGTCACTTCTTTCTTTTTCCGTGCCAGCCAGCGCAGATCCGGAGAGAGCAGTACCCTTAGTCATTTTTTGACAAGTGTTTTTCGACTTTTGTTGACATCCTTTTCGAGTCGTTCGACTCCTGGTGCACGCATGGATGTCACATCGGCGGACCGGCTTCAAGCCTTGTGACTCTTGTCACAAGCTGATGTCAGTCACAGATCCGCACCTCGTGTGCCTTTGGTGCTTGGAGCGCGACCACGACCCGAAGTCGTGCTCTGACTGTTGGGCCATGAACCCGAAGTCTTTGCGGGAGCGGTCCCGAAAGCTTCTGGAGGCCCGGCAGTCAGCTCCGTGCCCCTCGAGGTCCCGGTCGAGAGGGAGGTCGTGGGACCGGTCGCGAAGTCAGCACCATCACTCCTCATCGAAGTCTTCGTCTTCGGGTAAGTCGAAGCACCAGAAGAAGGCGAAGAAGCACCGTCGCTCTTCGCCTTCTTCTCGTCCGTCGGCCGACGCGACGCGGGACGCTGAAGGTCGTTGTCCTTCGGCTCCGCCCGCGGAGCCTACTGGGACGGCTCTGAGCTTCCCTCCCTTTCCGGGAGCCGGAGCATCCCCTGCCCAACTTCGTGCATTTTACAAAGCTCTCCACTCCATCTTTGGGCAGCCCGACTCCGCTGGCGCACCTTCGGGCCCGCAGACTCAGCTAGGAGCCCTAGGCCTTCAATGCCGGCGGCTCCGTCCTCGGCGCCGCAGGGCCCCCAGGGATCCAGGCCTGGATCCGGATCGGTGCCGGTCGACCTCACAACACCTCCTCCGGCACCGATTCCTTTGACGAAGCCTTCGCCACCTCCGACGCTGGTTGTGTCCCCAGCCGGCGTCAACCCCGGGCTCCCCCTCGACTTGGACACGGAACCGGACCGACGCTGGTACCGGCGCCGACCAGTACTTTTGTACCACTGTTCTCCTTGGCGTTCCCTATTGCCCTGAGTGGCAGCCAAAGGAAGGTGAGGAGGACTGGGAGGGGTCTGTTGACCCTTTGGCAGACTAGCTGGAGGAGCCGGACTGGAGAGAGGAGTTAGGGGAAGCCAGTGGTCTGGATACCTTCCCAGACCTTGGCATGCTTTCTCCCCCTACCGTGGCCACGTAGGAGGGAGCCTCCTATGCTGTGTTGTTGCGTAGGGAGGCTGAGGCCTTGGGGAGTCTGTACGAATATCCTGACTGAGGTGCCTTAGCCGGTAGCGGCCTCTTTGGTGCCCCTGCTGCCGTTCAATGAGGCCCTCACAGGCATCCTTCTAGGCACTTGGTCCAGGCCTAGCACAGGGACTCCTGTGGAAAGAATGATTGCCCGACGCCACCGCCCGGCCCCGGGCGATCCCATTTTCCTCTCCCAACACCCTACCCCCGAGAGCTTGGTGGTCCAAGCCTCAACATCCAAAGGCGCGTTCCCTTCTGCTCCCCCAGATAGGGAATCCAAGTAGCTGGACCATCTTGGAAAGAAGATGTTTTTCTTCCGCTAGCTTAGGACTGCGGTCGGTGAACACCGCATGTCTCTTGGGCCTTTACACCCACTCTGTGGGGGATAGGGTTGCGCAGGTGCTGCCACAGTGTACGGAGGAGGCCCGGGTCGCTTGCAGAGGGGAGAGATGCAGCAAAGTTAGCCATCCGCTGTGGCTGGACCCCGCCAACTCGCTGGGAAGAAAAATTTCTATATCAGTAGCCCTAAGACGCTACATCTGGCTGAGAACCACTGGCTTTTCTGGGGATGTCCAATCGACTCTTTTGGACATGCCCTTTGATGGCCGTCATCTGTTTGGCGACAAGGCGGACCAGGCGCCCGAGTGCTTCAAGGATTCTAGAGCTACGGCCAGATCCTTGGGCCTCGCTGCCACCTCTTGTCCCATGCAGTCTGCCTTTTGACCCTTTTGTGACAACAGAAGGGGTTCCCTACCACGTTCCATCCAGGGCCACAGGCTGGCGCAAGCTACCCGGCCTTTGCGGGGCCGGGGACGTGGGATCCAACGCCGTGGGTCTGGGGGCCAGCGGGCAGGCCAGTCCACCAGTGCCCCCTCTGTAGCAGCCTCTAAGCCTTCCTAGTCCGACATTTCAGGGCCACCAGTTGCCAGTGGGCGGCAGGATCCGCCATTACCTCCCCCACTGGCACAACATCACGTCGGACAGGTTGGTTTTGCAGATAGTCCGAAGGGGCTACTCCCTCCCATTTCAGACTTCCTCCTCCTCCTCCTCCATGCCACCAACACTCCATCGCATGTCGGAGGATCACTTGGCCCTTCTCCGTCAGGAAGTTACGGCTCTCTTGGCCAAGGGAGCTATCGAGCGAGTCCCTGTCCCAGAAGTAGGTCGTGGTTGTTACTCCCACTACTTCCTGGTGGCCAAGAAGGACAAAGGCCTGCGTCCTATCTTGGATCTCAGGGACGTCAACCGCTTCCTCCGGAAGGAGAAGCTCAAAATGTTGACATTAGCTCAGGTCGTGTCTGCCCTCGACCATGGAGACTGGATGGTAGCGTTGTACTTGCAGGACGCTTACTTCCACATTCCCGTCCTGCCGGCCCACAGTTTACTGTGCTCCCCTTTGGCCTTACCAGCGCCCCTCGGGTGTTCACGAAAGTGATGGTGGTGGTCGCAGCTCATCTGCGCAGATCAGGGGTTCCAGTCTTCCCCTATTTCGACTACTGGTTGTTGAAGGCGGGTTCGCCCCAGGCTGTTGTCTCCCACCTCCAGACTAAGGCGGACCTTCTGCATTCGCTGGGGTTCACTGTCAATGTGCCGAAGTCACACCTGATTCCCTCTCAGAAGCTCCTTTTCATCGGAGCAGTTCTGGATACAGCGCAGTTTCGGGCTTATCCTCCCGAGCAGCGAGTCCGGGATATTCGGGCTAAGACACTGATGTTTCAGCCTCTATCCCGGATTTCGGTGAGATTGACCTTAAGGCTACTGGGCCTCATCGCCTCCTGCATCCTGCTGGTCGATCATGTTAGGTGCAATATGCGGGCTCTGCAGTGGGACCTGAAGTTCCAGTGGGTGCAGCATCAGGGGAATCTGTCCAATGTCGTCCAGATCTCGGAGGGCACTGCACACCAATTGCAGTGGTGGCTAACGAACCAGGTTTGGGTCAGTGGCAGATCCCTCTCCCTTCCCCCACCAGATTTCACAGTGGTGACAGATGCGTCACTTCTGGGTTGGGGCGGCCACATGGGTGAGGTGGAGATCAGAGGTCTCTAGTCTCCGGCGGAGTCCGGGCTCCACATCAACCTGCTGGAGCTCCGGTCGATCCGTCTTGCACTGAAAGAATTCCTTCTGCATATAGCGGTGTCTGAACTGGGGTGGCGTAGTGAGCTAAAGAATGATGATGGATTCAACCCAGATCTGTGACTGGGGGTGAGTGTCTGGAAAGTTTCAGTGCTCCGTCCATCATCTCCTTGTGTTTGCTCTGTTCGCCCTAAGTTGGCAGGGTATACCCAGACGTGGGTCCCTTGCTCACTTTGCCACTGGATTCAAGCTAGCCTGGCTGATGAGGGCTGATAGCCCGAAACCGGTCCCAGGATGCTTGTTTCCGGTCCAGGGAAGACATGGCTTGACAGTTCTGGCTGGACTGTTCCCATGAGGCACAGGGTCAAGACTGATTTGCATATAGCTGTGTCTGAACTGGGGTGGCGAAGTGAGCTAAAGAATGATGATGGATTCAACCCAGATCTGTGACTGGGGGTGAGTGTCTGGAAAGTTTCAGCGCTCCATCCATCATCTCCTTGTGTTTGCTCTGTTCGCCCTACTTTGGCAGGGTATACCCAGACGTGGGTCCCTTGCTCACTTTGCCATTGGATTCAAGCTAGCCTGGCTGATGAGGGCTGTTAGCCCGAAACCCGTCCCAGGATGCTTGTTTCCGGTCCAGGGAAGACATGGCTTGGCAGTTCGGGCTGGACTGTTCCTATGAGGCACAGGGTCAAGACTGATTTGCATATAGCTGTGTCTGAACTGGGGTGGCGAAGTGAGCTAAAGAATGATGATGGATTCAACCCAGATCTGGGACTGGGGGTGAGTGTCTGGAAAGTTTCAGCGCTCCGTCCATCATCTCCTTGTGTTTGAAGTTAGAAGCACTTCTCCAAAACTGTTGTGAGTCTCCCTTCTCTGTGTCCATTCCTCTACTCTCCCATACAGTTCTTATAGTCGGGAACCCATACTTATGAGGGTATAGTTTTTCATTACTAAGGGCATATCTTTGAAAGTGTGATGAGCGTTTTTCTTAGTTTGAGGCCCGTTGTCCATCCATGTGTATGCCATGTTCCTTATTATCTCTTTCTCATTCTCATCTAATTGAGGTCTAGTAATTATTGGGGAATCCATTTCCCATGACAACCTTTTAGTCTGGTATTCCTCCCCCTCCACTCCCCCCCACACCTTTGAGGAATACTTTTGGGGGCATGGGATAGACGAGGGCCACCTTCCGGAGGGAATGATGGGGAAGAGGGTCCTCCTGTTGCATCCAAAGGAGTAGGATTTGGGGTACTAGATCCAGACTGTGATGCAAAGGGTGTATGGGCAGTAGACAAATTCTACACTAGGGGTGTCAAATTAGTCGGTATGGGTGGTGGTACCTGAGGAGGTTGTTGTACAGGTACTGGCCCTGGGGGCACATTAGGTATGGGTGGTGGCTGCTGCGCAGTGTTATACGGGTGTGGTTGGTCAAGCAATTTGTCTAATAATGGATCTCCCTCCTCATGTTCTTATTAGATGTTCTGTATCCCAAAAAGACAATCTGTTTTTATACAAAATTCTCTATCTAATTGTTCCATACCTTCTTGTATTTTCCTACCATCATATTCTGACACATTAGCCTGCACAGTTCTATTTTGTTCTCGCTCTTTTTCCTTTTCTGTTTCAGTGCTAATGTTCGTGCATAATTCTCCCAAATTTTCAAAACCTCAAACATTCCAGGGTGAAACTTTTTCTTTATCAAACATTATTGCAAATACTGTAATTTCGCAAGATCAAAAGTTCCATTTATGGGAAACTGCAACTCTTCATTTGCCTTAGTATATTTATTCCATAAGTTGTTGTTTAGGTTCTTGGTTACTCCTTTTTTTACCATCAAAATCCAGCTCGGGCTGTCTTCAGCAGGAGTATGTACTGCTTCATCTAATCTATTCCCTGAGCCTACACAACAACAACATTTTGAAATGCATTTCTTCATATTGGTACAAAATGTTCTCATTTTATATTATCTATATTCCTCTAAATTAGCAATCATTCAGCAGAGAAATGCAACAGAACAATCTCACCAATATGTAGTTCGCCTTTATCATCCGACTGCCAGCTTTCAGGCAAAACGCCTTTTCCCAATAAATCAGTTTGGGGCCTCTGCTGGGGAAATCCTAATGTCGGAAGGCCTGTTTGGGACTTCAGATGGCAGCTGCTGAGAAACGTCGCCTCCTTGATGCAGGACGCCCATGATCAGTCGGTCCCAGGTCGCACCTCCGCGACCTCAGTTTCAAAGCTGCTGGATATTCTTCAGAGAGGTCCCATCTGGGGTGCCAGTTGTGAAAGTGGACTTGTTATCTTTTCCAAATCTTCCACTTCCGAAAGAAAACCAACAGTCAAAGGCTACTAAAGATACAAAATACTATTTATTTTTGCTCGAGCAGGTGCACTACTTCACAGCACTAAGATGGCCATGAAAGAGTGAACCACAAACAAAGGCTTCACACGTTACTTATACATTTACACCAGACTGAGTGCGTGTAGCACTAGTCCAAAGGTTAATCATAGGTACGCCTGGGGTTTACAAAGCAGACACTGATAAACACATTACTCATTATGCAGATAAGGACATTTGCAGCCCGCAAGGCAGGTCACAGATCATGAGGAACATTATTAGGTAAATAGTTCATATCTACACAAACATAGCAACCGTCAGCAAGAATAAATAGGTGAAAGGTTAAAGCTTGTTCCAACAAAGCAAAATATTGGTTTAAAGGAAAAGATGACAGAACTGATGTCAATTTTAAAATACAATTTTCCACAGGCCAAGGACAATATTTTCATTGTGTCTCTGTCTCCCTTTGGATCGTTTTTAGGCCCAGTCAATGCAAGGGGGCCTCCAGTTGGTTTACCATTGGAGGATCTGTCCTCGACACTTTCTGTGCCTCTTGATGTTGATTAGAGGCTTATTCCTTCCTCTACTTCAGCCCTGCCGACTCCAGCCTTGGCGCCATGCATGACTCCATCCATTGTTGCAGATTAATGCCACTGGCCTTGGTGCTAACATCAGAAAGAGAGCTGAAAGTTCCCCCGAACCAGACCTCTGCAATATGCACATTCAGAGCTTCAGACCTATTTTTATAGGGATAATGGCATTGACGATGACAACCAAGGAGATTATGATGGTGCGAATATTTTTGAGGACCTTCATGATGCCAGCAGTCTGGACACTTCGATAAACGTAGGCCTATCTTCTCCTAAATCACCCATGGCCTCTCAGGAATCCGCCTCCTTCACCACAGTAACAAGGAGGGCTGCAGAAGTTATGGACTTCACCCTGCTAACCCAAGAAGTGAAGACTAATGTCCTCACAGAGGTTTTGAACCTGGACCTTTGCTCCCTTTTAACAAGGCCTTGACAGATGTTCTGATAGGCACCTGGGCAAACCAGGCTCTTCTCTTGTCTCCAGTAAATAGACAGGTGGTGTGGTGACACTTTCTTGCTTCCGGCGACCCTGACTTTCTGCTACGACACCCCACTCTGAAAAGACTAGTGTCCAAGCATCGACCAGCCGCTTGACCCCAAGATAATTCTGTATGAATCCCAACAGGGAATCTAAGAGAATGAAGACATTCGCCAAAGGAATGTTCTCCTTCACCAGTCTTGCACTGAAATTGGTCAATACATCATGCTTCCGAGGCAAATATTTACATGTCCGAAGACATCCGGCCTACTCTATAGCAGCTTATCTTGGATGGACAGGATTCAACAAAATATTCTATAAGATCTCTTTTGGACACTACCAACTGTCTGGGTAGGGCAGTTGGAACCAGTGTCGTGCTCAGTCAGGACTCCTGGATTGTCTCCACAGGCTTTTCCAATGTTTACCAGTGCCACATGAACATACCTTTTGACTGCTCTTGGATGTTCAGGCGAAAGCGGACTCGCCCCTTGAACAATTTAAAGAGAGCAAAGCAACTGCCCACTCTAGGCTTAGCTCTGCCAGTTTGAAAGCTCCCCCAGTAGCACCACTTCTTTTGAGGATTCGGAGCGAGCTACCAGAGGAGGCAAAGACAATTCAGGCCTCAGCAACAGAGGCCAGGAACCACACTTCAAACCCCAAATTCTTTCCCCACAACCACCACAGAACCTCAGCGGCTCGATTGTTTGGTAGGTCGTGTCACCTTTCACCTCCCGAGATAGAGGAGCATAACTTCTGGTCTATGGGTGCTCCAGATTCTGGACCAGTGGGATATGAAGTGGGCTTAGCACCACAGGAACTTGGCAGAGTCAATAAATGTGCCAAAGGAGACTGCTCAAGATCTTCAGTGGTGACTGCTCAACCACAGGTGGACTGGTGGCAGACCCCTCTCCCGATCCCACCAAGAGCCAACTGTTGTGACAGGTGCATTGTTGCTGGGTTGAGGAGGTCATCTGGGAGAGGTGGAGATCAGAGGATTATGGTCTCCAGCAAAGGCTTGTCTCTGCATCAATTTGATGGAGTTACAAGTGATTCACTTGGCACTGAAAGCGTTCCTCCCAAGCATCGAGGGGGAACGTCTACAGGTTCTCAAGGACACCATGATGTCCGTGTGGTATTGCAACAAACAAGGCGGTGTGGGGTTGTGGGTCCTGTGCTGAGAGCTCTATGTCTCTAGAAGAGACTGAACGCCCAGGACATATTTCTGGTCGCCCAGCACCTGGTGGATCTTTAAACACTGGTACAAACAAACTCACCCATTATTGCCTAGCGGATCATGAGTACAGTTGCACTCAGCGGTGGCATATGGTATCTTCCACCAATAGGGAGAACCCTGGCTCTATGTATTTGCCACTGCAGAGAACTTACACTGCCCAAACCTTTGTGTGTTGGCGTACCCAAGGCAGTCTTCCCTTGAAGATGACTTTCACCAGCTTTGGAAATGGAGACTCCTGTGTGCCTTTCTGCCCATTCTTCTCTTGCCTAGATTGCTGAAAAAGATCAAGAAAGACCAAGCCCAAGTCATCCTAGTTGCTTTGAATTGGGCAAGGATAACGTGGTACCTAGAACGTCCGGCCATGAGCACGTCCTCTGATTTGTCTGCCTCTTCTGGGGGACCTTCTGTCACAGCAGCAGGGCTGAGTTTTGCGCCCAAGTCTACACTATTTACACCTCCATGCATCGATATTGAGCGCCAACAGTTGAGGGTGTTTGATCTCCCTCTAAAAGTTGTTAGTGTCATCCTGGCAGCCAGGGGTCCATCTACCAAATTTGTTTACAGGTGTTTTTACAGTGACATTCCACCCCTAAACACACTGTTATCGGATGTTCTTCTGTTTTGTTTGTCTTTGGCCCAGCAATGTCTTTTTGTGGTAAGAGCTAAAAGGTTATCTTTCACCCTTTTGGGCTTCCTTATACTTAATCGATCAGTCACCCTTCTTCAAGACACCCAGTTATGATGAAGGGGCTGACCCATGTGTTCCTCCAAGCACCTTTTGTGATGCTGCAGTGGGACCTTAATTTGGTTCTTATCTACCTAACGTGCACGCCGTTCAAACAGATGCATAGTTTTCCCCTTCACCTAGTAAGAAACATTAATTTATTCAGTAGTGATACAAGACAAGCTCATAGTGAACAGTGGACACAGTGGTGAGGACCTATAGTCCTCTAGAGCAGTCAAAAAGCCTTGACTGCTCGACACAGCTAGGGTAAGTGGGGCAGTGGAGGAGAGAAAAACCAGCAACAGGAATAGTTAAAGTAATATAGTCCCCTGGGAGGTGAATGTGGCCGTCTCAACCCCCATGTGGGTACAAACAGTGATATGGTCCCCAACACAACCAGTCACAAAATAAAACAGTGTAGTAAAGTTGGCTGGGAGGGGGGAATGGGAGACAGAGGGATCACAGAGAATGATTGGTAACTGAGAACAAGATACATAACCCATGAATAACATCGTGGTGGCAGTGCTAGACCACAACCGAAGCCAGAACCAGTTCCTAAGTACAACATTATGGTATGGGGTGTAAACTGAAACCCATATCCAAGTATCCTAAAGAGCCATGTGTAGGTATTGCAGGCAACGAGGGCAGGAACAGTTCAAGACCAGGTCCCTCCAATCATGAAGTGGTGTGTTTTGAGTGGACACACAGGGTCCCATGAGCTAGAGGGGAGGGCGACATTAGCTGTAAGGGAGAACCAGTGTTGGAGGCCTGGCTCGCCCTAATGGGTACGGGGAGTATGCAATATGATGTGGGTCACCAGTCATTGAGTCATGTCAGCGATAGCGGGGTGCTAGAGGGTTTGGGGGTGCGGTCAAGTGACGCCTTCTGCACAGAAGTGGACCTACATAGATACTTGGAGGATAACAGAGCAGGGGCATCAGAGATGGGCGAATCATATGCAAACAGGGTCGGGTAGGCAATTCCTAGGTGTCCATCCAGCCAGCGGGACCTGGACAATGAGAAAGGGGAGTAGCTCCTAGCGTTCGAGGAGGTCGGTAGGAGGTTATATCAATAGAGGGGCCTCCTCACCTGGAGGGGCATTGCCGGGGGTTCCCATACTCTGTCATACACCTCCATCTTATCAATTAGCTTCTATATAATCCTCCCGTGGAGAGCCACCTTATGGAGCTTGACAGTCCACTCAGTGGGAGTGGGGAATTTTAGGTGCCGGGAGTGGTGTATGATGCAGAGTTTAGCCACTGCAAGGGATGTGGCCAGCCAGTGCTGCACATGTATTTCCTGGTCCACTACCTCAGACAAGACTGCATTCCTTATCGCCATAACATCAGCCAGGCGAGTGAGTGAACTCCAGGCATTGTCCACCATACACTTTGTTCTTTCCAGACAAACTAATCCTCCAGACAAAAGCGGCATTGCTGCCTAACGCTATCACGCCCTTCCACATTGGGCACTCCATCATCTTGTCGGCTTTCTGTGCACCTCCTCCCCCCTCCAAAGAGGAAGAATCGCTCCACAGACTTGACCCTAAGAGGGCGCTCAGCTTCTATTTTGATTGGACTGGAGATTACCAACAAGATGACCAATTTTTAATTGGTTTCTCTGAGGTGATTAAGTCTAAAGCAGTGCAAAAGAGAACCATCTCCTAATAGATTGTGCTGTGTGTCAAGATCTGCTGTGGGATAGCCAAGAAGAAGCCCCTGGAAGGTTTGCAGGCCAATTCCACCAGAGTGAAAGCTGCTACTACTGCGCAAGTGTGTGCTGTGCCGGTTTTGGACATTTGCCAGGATGCTACGTGGGCGTCCCTCCGCACATTCACAAAGCATTACTGACTGGAAAGCTAGGTCCAGCAGGATGGGCATTTGGCCAGATCTGTTCTGCAGGTTGTCTAGGTATGAACCATTTCACAGACCCTACACCTGTGAGGCACTGCTTTGGTATTGATTCACAATGAGAAGAATCTGCGGTTAGAAGTCTATATCAGAGTAACAAGTCACTTACGTTCGGTCATGCCTTTTCTGGTAGAGACTATGTAACTGCAGATTCCTCACCCACCCACCCTCTTCACTGTACTGTGCAATTGTCTCATACAGCCCATTTATAAGATCCTTATTTGGAAGTCTGCACAGTGCCGCATTCTGATTTCAAGGACTCTACGTCTGACGGCGCAGCCTGAGGTCAGACAGAAACTGACGTCAACATGCGGAGGTGATGCACATATAGGGGCCTAACGTCACATCTGTGGCAAGATGGATCAGACCCGGAGCCCATTCGATGCCACCTGTTAACACATCAAGGGAAAGCTAGAAAGATTTTTCAGATCCAGTCTGGTGCCTGGGGAAATTCACAAGGTATGGAATCTGAAGTTATATAGTCTCTACTAGAAAAGGCGTTACCAAAGGTAAGTAACTTTTTTGTTTCTTTTAGTTATCAAAAAAGGCTATAATGGGGGGTGTTTGCTAGCTATTCTCTGAGAAGGCTGAATTATCGTCTTGTGTCGAGCCCAGGGAAACTGAGACAAAAGCATCTTAGGTGCCCATCCAGCCTTTGGTTCTTCTGGGGGAATACACAGAGAAGCCAGGGAGGGGCTCCAAGCTGACACTGGATTGCTGTTAGGAGAGAGAATGGGACCGGCCAAAGAGGTCTGTACTGCATGAGACACAAAGTGGAGTGGAGGCAGGCATGTAGGATTGTGTGTGCACACTGGGTGCCAGCAGGACAGCATTAGGAACCAAATCACTCACTTGCCAACTGTTGTGTCTAGTAGGGTGAAATAGGAGAAGGAGGCCTTCTTGTGTATGCATTGGCAACAACAGTTTCGAAATCCAAAAGCAAACATTGCAGGAGATGCGGGAATGGTCTGTGACCTATAACAGACAGAGTAGAATGATTAAACCAAGAAGGATGGCTATCTTGAGGTCAAACAGTCCAGTCAGCATACTGAAATAGACTTTCTCATCAAGAGAGTGGGTCATATTGATGTAGGCTGGGGCATATTGTTGTAGGCAGCCCACCGCGATCCAAGAGCATGGACTGGCCTATCCCGTTAGACACTCGCACACATATTGCCTCTCTCTACGCAGACAATGGCCTCCAGATTAACCATGCTAAGTCCCTTGTGTTCCCTCCCTCGGAGTACCTTCCCGGGCAGCCTGCCCAGATTTGTGTGGGGGGCCTTGCGTGGGCCCCGGAAACCTCTAAATATCTGGGGATTCAAATTATTACACAGCAGACGACTTTCCGGAGGGAACCTCGGCAGGGCACTTTTATTTTTATTTTATTTTGAGAGTTTTATATAGCGCTGGCTAGACCCGGAGGTATCAGAGCGCTTTACATTAAGTTCCACAATGTTACAGAAAACGGTAAACAAATTACACTTTACATAAAAATAAGCAACATATTGAGAGAGGGAGTAAAGGTGAGACAGATAGAGTGGAGGGGGAAGTGTGAAGGGGGAGGATGGGTGAAAAGACGGCAGGAGAGACGAAAGGAAGTCTGCCCAAAGACCGACTGGGTAGGTGACGTCCGAGGAGGGAATCCACAGCCCGTCTCCCCAATAGCTAAACAAGGTAGCTCCATCGGGCATCAGTCAAATAGCTATGTCTCAGCTGGCGAGGGAAAGGATTACAAAAGAGCGATAAGTGGATAGGAAAGTGTGGGAAGTATGAGTAAGGCAGGGTGAAGGCAAAGGTCAGTAGCTATAGACAGGAGAGGAGTAGGGCGGAGAGGGGTAGGGGTAGGGTGAAGGGGAAGGAAGCAAATATTGCTGGCTAGACCCGAAGGTATCAGAGCGCTTTACATGAGGATCAGAGAGTTACAGGTTACAAGAGTTATTAGCGTGTACACACTTCTTAAGGGGAGACAAAGGAAGAGGGGGAATGGTAACAGGGGTAAGAAATGCAGGTGGAAGACAGAACGGGGAGACGAGGAGAACAGTGTCCGATGTCCAGCTGGGTAGGTGCCGGCCGAGGGTGAACCAGAGCCAAAACTCCTCTATAGCTGCATAGGACAGCTCCACCGGGCATCGGCCACGGTTGCTCGGGCACCACGTAATAAACAGACAGTCATGGATTCCGCCCAGTGGGCATCGTCAAAGTTCCATTGAGAGCACCTATCACGGAGTCACTGGAAGCGATATCCGCCTTAACCTCCAGCTCGCCCCCAGGTCAGGGGTGATGAGAGGAGGGGTGGAAGGGACAGATTCCAAAGTCTGCAGAACTTCCCCACTGCGAGGCATTAATTACACAGGAGGCCTTAGACACACAGGCGCTAGATGTATTGCTGATTTGGCTGTCTGGGGTCCCGCTAGCATGATGGAGCAGGTGCTGTGAGGGTCAAACAGCACAGGTAAAAGCAGAGCCCCACAAGTGCTAGTCGCCATCTTGTATACATTCTGCACTCGGTTGTACTCAGTGGTGTTTGCCAGCACGGGATGGGTCACTGGGCAGTTGTAGCGGTGATAGTAACAATAAAAACAGAGCAGGGGCCTCCAAAGCAGAATGCAGGAAGTTAAAGTACCACCTAACACATAGTACATATTGAGGCAATAAGAGATTCAGACGCAAAACGATTGGGGAAATTAAAGCCGCCATTTTGGAGTCAGGCAGGGACAAGCAGTAACGCGGGGCCGAAACGCCGTGAGTGTAATTGTCAAAGTAGCGGACCACAAACAAAGTGTACCTTGAGCAGAAAGGTGTACAAGGATTCCCTCATAGGCAGCAGCCGCTCGGTGAGGGTAAAAGAAGTACTCTTAGGCTGAAGATATCCTCAGGGCACTGATATCCTTTCGCTCCCAGATCTCCTTCTGCATCACCCTCCCTCTTTCGTGGCGGGCTGACTAGCTCTTTCCAAAATGGTTATGCCTCCTAGACTGTTGGATTATTTTGTCAACTTTCCGGTCGCGATCTTAGGGTCCATTCTGCGGTGTTTCGATTCCATGCTCCTCGGGCTTCAGGCGGAAGAGAGTGACACTACGCACGCTGCAACTGCCCCCCCTTTGGAGGAGGTACGGCTGCCCCACACTTCACACACTATTAGGTGGCTACCCAGCTCCAATGTATGGTCCGCTAGTTGGCGGGCCACCACAGGGACAAGACGGGAATCCCAGGAGCAGGGGTTTGGGGGAGGGGGCTCCTCTCACTGCTCTTCCCGAGATGTCGGACGAGGGGCCCCTTTCCCTGGCTCCTCCACATGGCCCACAAGTTCTTGCTGCGGGGCTTCCCGGGGGCAAACACTACACGACCATATACCCCATTACTCCCGCTCTGGGGACTACCCATGGGGGGGGAGATGGACTGACCGGACGACGCCTGGGGGTTTGGCAGTGCTTACACAAATGCGTGGTGCCTCAGCTGTTTTTGCCTGACCTTTTCCTTTCATGTTTCTTTGCCCATTTATTTTCTAATTTTTCAAATTCATTCCATTTGCTAATACTCTTCACTAATTCAACAATGTGAAATCGCATTCTTGAAGATTGCATTGTCGCAATTGATTCATCATCCAATTGTACTCTAAAACTTTTGTTCAATGGCATGCTTTTTGAAAGAATGACCTCATATTTATTTGAAAATTCAGTCAGCTTGTCATGCATTGTGGCTTCTCTCCTAGTGATTTCTTTACAGAAATATATCAGTTCTTTTTCTTGATATTGATTAATATGTTCAAAATCCAAACGTCCTCTAATTAATTATTTCCTCTAATTCTATTTTTAATTTTGGGACATTCAATGGTCTTTCCATTTCCGCATTCTGACTAACTTCTGAACCTCCTGCACATTCTGTCTTGGTACTAGCTCTGTCAGCTTCCTCAAACCGTGGGGTAAAAATACCATCCTGAAACAAATTTGTCTCGCCCTGTGTCATCTGTGTTGTAAAGTCTAATCTATGTCCTTCTCTTAGTTATTAAATAGACTGTGGGCGTGACCATACAACAATCTGTTAATTCTGTGAGCTAAATCATGTCGCTGGTGCTCCTCCAACAGCTCCTTGAGCTGCTGTATTTGGATAAAATCTAATTGGGGCATTTGGCATGCACATTCCTACTGGCTGTGCTGTAATCGCCAGAGTTACAGGTGCTGGTGCAGTACTTGTAGGCATTGCCGTCTGAACAGTCCCTACTTGAGCTGGTACGTTATTTTGTATGACTGGTTGTGCCATTACAGGTTGGGCTACAACAGGCTGAGTAATTGGTAATGGTCTATCGATTTGCTATTCATCCGTATCAACAGGGGCTGTATCCACTGTCACATCACTAGTCGTTGGTCTTTCAGTATCAGTCACAGGACCCACATAATCGTCCAGAATGTCTTCTGGTGAATCAGTATCAGGGATTTTGTTTCCTCTTTAATCTATTTTTCCTCTTTAACTTTAGCATTTTGGGATTTTGCCTACTTTTCACTTGTAATGGCTGGAATTAATCTAGTTCCTTCCACTACGCTTTTCTCCATCTTTACTGTTTTTCACCCTATACAACGTCTGCAAAATGTTTCACAGCTTACTTTGTTCATCTTTGGTATTTCTCTCTATTTTGAGCCATTTTCTCCCAAGCGTTCAAGGCTGCAAATTATGTAGGTATAGGAGGTGGCACCATGTCGCAAAGTTTCTCTTAATTTATCAATATTTCTCAAATTAAAGGCGTTAGAAATGGGGTTTCTGGTTGACTAGGGTATGCACCTAAGCCAGGCAGAACCCACCACTCTAGTCAGGGCAAGGGAGTTACATGCTGAAGATAACCCCTGCTCACCCCCTTGGTAGCTTGGTAGAGCAGTCAGGCTTATCCCAGAGGCAATGTGTAAAGCTTTTGCGCAACGCACTCACACAGCAGCGACACACTAGGCACACCACAAAAGAAACTCCAATCAAGGTTATATAAAAATAGCCTTTGTATTATCCATAAAAACACATTAGAACACAATAGCATATATTACACTGTGCCACCAGGCACTCGTCATGCCTTCACACAGGATCACATAAATCACTTGGCCAGTCGGGCCACTGTCATGAACATCACAGGGATTACATAAACCACTTGGCCAATCGGGCCACTGTCACAGTTAGGGTGCCCAGTAACTACTGGTAGGATTGCACTCAGCACAATGCCGTAAGCATACACACCATCAGCAGCAGAAACCCATGATAGTGCTCCTGCGCTCTTTTTACATATGCTGTGGTGCTCCTCACACAGAGACTGGGCACAGCAGCATCTGTGCGCTCACAACTGGGATTACCATACTCCCAGTGACGTTGTCCCCAAGGCAGCACATTCCTAAGCGGGGGCCCTATCCTGGGTTCGCCCCGCAATGCCTCTGAAGAACAAGTGCCCCCGATAGTGCAAGGCAGCTGCCCACAGACACGTAGTGCAGCTGCCGAAACCAATACAGCGGGGGTGGGGCTCGGCCTACTCTACCCAGGCCAACAGGACTGTTGGCCCTCCAGAAATGCTGGCAATCAAAATGCCCCCAGCAGTAAAGCATGGCTCCCCCCAACGGTCTGATTTGCAACTGTGGGCCCCATGCGGGTTCACCACCCGGGAGACCTTCACCTATCTCCACGCCCCACCGACCTGGTGGCTGCCGCTAACCTGCGGCTCAGCGGCCTAAGGCGATGCAGCCCCCTCTGGGCCGATACTACCCCACAGGACCCGGGAGCCGGCTTGTTGTTCTCCCTCCTTGGAGGGAACACGTCGGCTGGTGCTGCAAAAGCACTCTGTCGGGTGCTGGCCGCGATGAGGGGATTCTTTCTCGCGGTGACGCGCAGCCCTCCCTCCGCTGACGTCCGGACTCGTCTGACTCGGGGTTGCTCCGGCAACCAGAGGGTGGGGCCATTCTCCTTCGCAGCTCCCATGTCGCTACGGCGACCTGCGGGGGCCACGCTACCTCCGATTTCCACCGCCACCTGGCAAGGGCAGCACCGGAGGTGGGGGCTCAGCCCAGAACTCCGGGTCCAGCAGCAGCGCCAGCTGGTTACTTTTCAGGCCTTCCCTTCTGGAATTAGTTGGACAGTGCAGTGTGGCACGCGCTGCAGGGCGGATTAAAAAAAACTGCTCCTCACGTGCTTCTGGTGTGCAGGCACAGCGCTCCACACGCATGACTGCAGTATAAGCCCACACGTGGGGCTCCAGCAAATAAACTCCAGCGCGCACTCAACCCAGCTTGAATTTATCCAAGGCCAGAGGCACAGCCCTGGTAAATCCCAGAAAACAGGACCCAGGCAGGCCAGCACACCAGGTCTCTTTAGCAGAGCAGCAGTCCCTTCAGCTGCCCAACGGGCTGCAGGTTCACTCCGACAAGTAGGGAGTCCCAGATGGCGGTTCCTCCTGGCGCACAGCAGTCCTCTTCTTCTGTTCTTCCAGCTCAACAAACATGGGGTCACAGCCCCAATATTTATAGTCCACATTTGTCTTTGTTCTCCCCTGGCACAGAGCTCTGAGCCCAGTCTAAACCAGTTCTGGGGGCACTTTAAAAATACAATTAACAGTGCACAACACCCTCCTTTCTTAGTGTAACCCTTGGCTCCAGAGACACCACAGGGGGGCGGAGCCATCATTGTGGAAGGCAGGCACAGCCCTATTCAGGTGCATCTCCTCCCACCACTCCAAATGCAGGCCAGGCCTATTCAACCTAGCGCTGAGTCACCCAGGCAGGGCAGGACACACCTCAACCTCCCCAGGGACTGGCTGGAGTGAATGCACATCCCCGCTCCCCTGTTAGTCAGAACCAGACGGTCAATACACATCAGGCAGGCACAAAGACACATAGCACACAGAAATGCCCACTTCTAAAAGTGGCATTTCTAAAATAGTAATAATAAAACTGATTTCACCAATAAGCAGGATTTCTCACTAATATTCCTAACATACCAGATTTGATCACGCTACCCCTCTCATGTCAGAAATTACCACTGAAGCACATATCAGAGAATCCCCAATGCAAACCTATGAGAGGGCAGCCTCACAGCAGTGTGTAACCAAATAGGCTGTTTGTCACTACCAGGACATGCCACACAGTTAAGGCACATGTCCTACCTTTTACCTATACTGCACCCTGCCCAAAGAGCTAGCCAGGGCCTACCTTAGGGGTGATTGATATGTAGTAAAAGGGGAGTTGCAGACGTGGCAATCACTTTATATGCCACGTCACAGCGGCCTGAGACAGGTTTGAAAGGCTACTTTGGTGGGTGGCGCAAGTAGCGCTGCAAACCCACCAGTAGCATTTAATTTACTGGCCCTGGGTATATGATAGCCCACTGTACAAGGGACTGATAGGTAAATTAAATTAAATATGCCAAACAGATGTAGACCAATCTTACAGAGTTTACAATAGAGAGCACATGCACTTTAGCACTAATCAGCAGTGATAAAGTGCCCAGAGTCATAAAACCACCAACAACAGGTCAGAACAAATACAGGAGGAAGGCAAAAAGTTCTGGGATGATCCTGCAAAAAGGGCCAAGTCCAACAAAAAGTACCCCATCTAGGGAAACTCAATGGACCCTCTTTCAATGATCTTGCACCATTGGTGAAACCATAGCCATGTGTGTAACCCTTCCTCAATCATCGTGTGGTAAGCAGGCGTACCCTTAGGAGGTGCCCCTTCACATTCCCGAACAGCAATAGCCACATCACCTCTAATTATACCTTTAATCGCTTTGAAGAATTTCATGATTCAGGGTTTTGATTTTGTTGCGTAAACGTCAGGTTCAGCAAGCCCTTTCTTCAGTCTAAGCAAACTCTGTAAACCAACCAATCAATAACAACGCGTCTCTCCACACTGTCTATGCAATCTCAGCGCTGTGTTTCACAGTAAACAGTCAATTAAAGCATGGCACATTGTGACGTCACAACCTGCTCCGTGCAGCGCTTCACCCTCCTTTACAATAATTTTGTACACACAAAATTTCAATGCTAAAATTCTGTGCAACATAAATAACAGTCTTTGTTTGCTTCTTCTAAAGAAATCAATAGGATAATTCAACAACTGGAATTTGTTTTTTTTTACACCCTCTGACTTTTCATCAAGCAAAAGAAAGTTTGACGCACTCCAATTAAATCTCGGCCAGTGGGAAATAACCTAATCAGTGCAGAGTCACCTGTGGGCATCAGGTTCCGCTAACACTGTCACCTGTGCGCATCAGGTTCGGCTAACACTGATCAATTTTACTACAATCACAACAATTTGTTATGGTCCCTATCTCAATTGTGCAGTCGACGATGTCTCACGACCTTCACTTCAAAACATTAGCAGGTAAAAATACGAAAATCTACTCTTTATTCATTTCTCTATCCCGTGGTCTTAGACTATTTCTTAGTCCGATAAACTCTGCATCCTTTTTGACAAAAGCACATGAAAATCAACGGATCACAAGCTCATTAATTCAATTCAACACATCAATGTTTTTTCAAATTACAAATCACAATTACCAACACAAATTGCTATTTGTAGGAGGCGGGCTTAGTATATTGTGCTCACTTATATAAGTGTAGCACTCTGCACTAATCCAGACAACCCTTATGGTGATTTTAGCGGTCTTAGAGAACCTTAGAAAGCTCTCTAAGTGGTAGCTGTGGAGAGCAGCCATCAGGCTTAGTCCAGAAGGAGTGTAAAGCAGCTTGCTTTACCAGATCTTAATCTTATTGGTATAGGTTAAGTGAAAAAGAACCATACAGTGTATGTATAAAAATAGGTATTTATATAAGACACTCACTAACACACAATGATATCTCCTACCCGGAGATATAACACAATGCATGCAATACTTTGCAATAAAAACAGGTAAGTAGCACGAATATGCAGTGGTCGCCAGGGGGGAGATCAAACCATATACTAAAATAAAGGGATGCGAATCGCGACTCAAGACTTTACCCAGGAGACGTAGAAGTGCTGGGGACTCAAGGAACCACCTGAAGTAAGCACCCAGGAACCCCACGGAGGTCGTGTGCAGTGTGGGAACACGACCGCGTACTCAATTCAAGTCAATGGGTAAGTCGCAGTTGCAATTTTAAAGACGAAGGACCCTTCCCAGAGGACCCTGAAGAAACCCCGTGGAAGACAGAAAGTTGGAGAGCCACCCCACCCGTGGATACCAGGATACCTACTCCAGGGAAGCCGGGTGCACAGGTGTGAAGTAGCGTCGGAAACTGCCGTCAAACTCAATGGAGGACTTCAGGAAGATGCCACTGTTGAAGAAGGTGAAAGTGTCCGGTGGAACCCAAAGGTAGATTCAAGTTGAGAAGAACCCGCAAGCAGAGGGGGCAGAGTCTAAGCCACTCAGGAGTTACCAGGAGGCACGTGAGACGACTGACCACCAATGTCGGGTGATGCAGGAGAGTTGACTATGACCTTGGAGCTGCAGCTGTGTGGACCAGGCGACGCTGTGGAAGACCAGGAGCCGTACACAAGTTGTCCCACGCCGGCTGATGAGAGCTGAAGGGTTGGTGTCCGTCGGGAGCACCAACAAGCCTTGACCACTGCGAACAACGTGACAAGCGAAAAAGGTGCAGAGTTAGGACCAGCAAGGTCCAAGTGACTCACCACAAGCAGGGGAGTCGGAGTAGGCCCTAGCAATCAAGGGATCCCACTGGAGACAAAGAAGACCCTCGAGAGGACCCACAGGCCGTAGGCACAGGAGTCGCAAGAGGACCTCGAGCAGCTCACCAAAGATGCAGGCCCACGGTGCAAGAGATGCAGTGAGGACGAAGATCTTAGACGTAGAAGATGCTTGAGGCTGGAGCTTCTTGGAGCCCGAAGATCCCACTCGCCTCTCTTCTAAAAGACAAAACAGTTCATGGTTAGGTTTGTCATTCCACAAATGAAATCATCTTTTCTCACATATTCTACTTTACAAATCTTATTCTCAATCAAACATTTGACTAAGATTTTAACTACATTTCTATTGCATTTAATAGGTTAGGCATCTAGGGGAGGGGCAAAAACTGTCCTTTCTACCGGATCAACACATTTTGTCATTGAATTCTTCACTTATTCACATTACTAAGAATGTTGACCTAAGGTCAGGAAAAAAAACTGAAAAGTAAAACTGCATCCTAAAGAATTCCTTACTTGACATATGTAGCTATGGAAGCCTAGTGCTCCCATTTGCCTTTATAAATGTGGCTTCTCGTTTTAAGCTTACACATTATTTCTACACGTTAATTGCACAAAGTTGTCTTTATTAAAAACGCCCTATCATCTCCTACCCACTACCTATATGGACTCAAAATCTTTTTTTCTGGCTATCCTTTTAGAATGCTGTAAACCTTTGTAGACCGCTCTAGTATGTTCAGGTGCCCTACGATCATCAAAATAAAGAAGTGATGGAACAAACTTGCAATAACAGGATAATACCAAGTGGCAGTTGCCATGACCACAGACAAAAGCATCTAAATCTTTCAACACAATCCTTCAGATTTTAGCTCTTAGCAGCCACAGTTGTGGCCTCTACAAAGCCTGACGAGGGTATAACGTGAGTACTTTCTGTCCCTGTTAGCTTTTAAAAGCCCACCATATTTATAACCTTTGTATACACTTCCTTCAATCTTGAGATATTTTTGGGTTAAATCATTTTATAGTAATTATTACTTGACATAGAATCAAGAGAGGGTTTGTTTTTACACCTCAGTCCTCATCAACCAGGTCTTATAATGATAAATCAAAGTATCAAATGAGAAACAGTGAACTTTTACATTGAATTCCCCAGCATCCCATTCCCTAGGCCATCAGCTTAATTACAAGCTCATTTTCTGGAACAGGAAAGTCAGACTTATGAGTTTCTGTTTAGGCATTACATTTGATGCATTTCCTACATATTGGAGGTGTGATCACTTTGCTGGAATTATTTTCAAAACTTCAAGGTATGTTGGGAACAAAAGTTCCTGACATTCAGAAATCCGGTATTTCAAAAAGGATTCCCAATCTAATTCAAATGCATGAGCTTTTCCTTCTAAGGCCAATGTATTATTTTTCATGTCTAATAGACAGGGCCCCTAGAATGATGTAATTTTGCAGTGGCAGCGTTTTCTGCATAATTATGGATTTGACTCACATTTTCCACGTAGTCCATCATCCCTGGCATAATCTGCAGATTTGTAATAAAACATTTTTATTTCTACCCCCTTTGATATTATTATTCATGTGTATTCTCTCTATGAACAGCACCCTGGTGAGAATGGCAGGAGCTGAGACAGATGGTGACCTTGCCTAGTGCCTTTGTTTATAGCAAAGGGGAGAAGAGACCCCTGTTGATCCCGAGAACTACACACGCCGCCTTCTAACATGCCAGAATCCAGACTCTATATAGTTCCCAGCCCAAAAACGTTTTAGCATTTCTCCAAGGAATTTCCGGTTCACCCAGTCAGATGTTTTTTTTGCCCTTAAAGCAGAAGATCATGCTTGTGTATTCTATGAAGCTATAGATATTTTTAAATAGCTGCAGTAACTTGCTCTGATTTAGGGAAATTTTATGTTTCTTCATGTTCCTGTATACATTAAATTATATTGTGTTTGTTTTGTAGGTGGATAAAATGATAGGAAAGCCTTATTTTCCCCAATTTTATTCTCCTTTCTGTATAAGCCTACTAGGTTTACTTCCTCTCTTGGAGTGGGATTGGTCCTCACTACCAAATCTCACCTGCATTTGGGTGGCAAACCTGCCTATTTTTGAGAGCATTGAGAAATCTAACTTCCCTGTGTTTGCTCATCTGTGATGGAGTTTCAGGTACCTTCTTAATAAACTGCTCGCCCTTACTTATTAATTGCTCATTCTGAGGAGCGATGGGTGGTTTCCCTAAATTTGGATCAGATGAGAAAGTTGAAAGAATTAATACAGTATGCTCTTTAACACTGATTATCTTCCTTAAAGTCTTTTCCTCCTGTTCTCCAGACCCTTCTAAATTGAATATTATGCATCCATCTCCAAATAGTCTTTGAATTTCTGGATAAAACCATTCCTAGCTATCCTGGGCATAATAGTACTTTGAAAATGGTTAATGCTCTCCTGATTGCTGTGCGAAAGAAAAACCATACAAAGAATGAGGTTACCATATCCACAGTTCCACACCTTTCCTGGTCCCTGTACCTTACATCCGTGAGATAGATCAGCAAGTTTATATGTTCTGCGGTCCCACTCAAACTGTATTGATTAAGAATGGCGCTGGTTCAACAAAGCACTAAATCGACTCTATCTTGGCCAAGCAAGAGACTGTCCACAATAGTGGTTTGACCAATGAATTTTTGTTTGATTAGTGTGTAGTAATGACAAAAAATTAATGTCTGATATTCTCCCATTTTATTATATGTATTTACTGTGATTCTTTATAATAATGAGCATGATTTTGTGAAAAATCTTGATGTGGCTCTCTGTATAGAGAGATATTCTGCTTTGTAGAAATCCATGGTTTCATTATATGTACTTTTTTAGATAACTTTTTTAACTGATTTTTATAGAATAAATATTCATACATTGGCTTTTGAAAGCAATTAGCATTCTTTGGTGATATTGGCATGCTTGGGATGAATGGTGCATGATTTGACATTGGTTTGTTCAACCATATCCAAAGGGAATGGTTTATTTTTGATTAATTGTTTAAGAATGAGCCAACATTTATAATATGGGAAAACATTGCTTGTAATATGTAGGATTCTTTTTCTCAGAGAAACCCAATAAATAAACATGGTTAGAAAAAGAATTGGGCTACCATAATTTGAACGATACAATGTTTCACCCCAGGTTTGCAGTAAAGTGGGGCAATTTATAGGAAATGTTAAATTATGTACTGCTGGAGCCCCTAGAATAGCGAAATATTTGCTGAGACCCATATCTGAAAATCTTTCCGGGTTAGAAGGCAGTTTTGGGTAAGGGTAATGGTGCAGTAAATAAGGTATAAGACTGCAATTTATACAACAAGCACCAAATTTTACATCGTGGACCAACTACAACCTGCGACGCCTCTGTCTTTAACGCAGCGGGCTGAAGTTCAATCCGCAACGCCTCTGCCTTCACCGCCACGGGCTGCCGTTCCCTCCCTCCTCCTGTCAGGCACACTGCGGTTCTACACCGCTCCCCACTGTTACTGTCTTGGCATCGAGGGGGTGTCCTGCGACACCTACACATAATCAGCATCGGGCCGCAGTTCAGCCTGCGGCTTGTCTCCCCACATATCGGGCACACCACGGATTCATGCAGCGGCCTGTTGCTTTTGCTTTGTCATCTCCAGAACGCGACAGTTCCAGTTTTGGAACTGCGACTGCCTATACAACACGCTACTGGGGAAATATTACACTTCCCTCACACCTGGGAAAACAGAATAACATAGTCTAGCAATCATCATATGTCGGGAAACTATTTTACTGCTAGTGTTTTCCCATAATCCCACAGTTTTGTTACCAGAATCCCTTGGGAATGGTTTTCTTACACCATTCTAAGATGGCAACTTTTCTGATCTTTTTCACTACTATTTTCCTATCCAATGATGACTGTTCACTTCCTGTATATAAGGGACTGAATCTTTCATCTCCTTGCGTTGCAACACTCCTCGCTCCTGCTGGTGTGTCCTCGCTCCTGTTGGTGTATCTTCATTCCTGTCGACGCTTCCTTTTCCATATTGGATTTCCATTGGTTTCTTTGTTCTTGCTTGGACTCTTTCTGTTTCCTGGTTTGATTCTTCCTCGCTGGTTAATTTTCCTTCCTGGCTCCACCCCTGGTTTCCTTCTGTCATTTTCTTGCCATTCCTGGAGTCTCCGCCTGCTTTCAGAGGGTTTTTCCCTTTTGGGTTTTATCTCTTGGTGTCTCCTTCTGGAAGGCACTGTCTGCCCTGGCGTTACATTATCAGCAGCAGCATGGCTACCGGAAAGGGTCGCTCCTACCTCGGACAAACCAGAACCTTCAAGAACTGGAACCGGAAAACATCTCTGCGCACCCAAATTGATGAGAGGTTCAGAATGTGACACCAACATGGTTAGTCAGCCAATTAGAAAGACCAGAGGACAGAATTGATGTAGGAACAAGTTTAGCTATTAGCATATGGAAGACTTCTACAGAAATTAATTTGTAAAATTTGCAGATATGAGGGTAGCAGAAGCAACTTATGCACTTCACAAGGCTAGTAAAAGCACAGGAATCAACTGGAATGCTTTTTCCAGAGAATCCCAATGGATACCAGAATACAATGAGTTGAAACAGATCTCAAACTACAGTGAACTGAAGTGCTAGTAACTTACAAATGGTATATAGCATCAAAATCAAGATCCAGATGGGAAAGATGCATGGAAGTAAAATGACTTTCCAAATGGAGCAGAGTATGCATCCATGTTAAAAAGATGTTGAATATTGTGCAATGAAGTTGTTCCAATGTATTGTTTTACATCAGATGTATATAAGCCCTCCAACCTGTCCCTGATCTCAAGCCACACATAAGATAAACAACTAGATTCTTGACTAATGCCACAGTCCATGCACCCTAAAAATGTTTGTGCACCAAATATGTGAACACTTATAATAAACCAAAGAGGAGTCTGAAATAATTGAGATCTTCTTGGAAAGAATAAATGTGTGAAAAACAAAACTAATAATGATAAACCTACACATGCATGACTCTAACATTGATACTAACTGAAAGAGGTATAGATATTATATTTAAGATCTGAAAGGAACCTACTGTGAATAACTGCATAGGTGACATGGAGACAATGGTCACTGTGAGTTGGTAGTATTGCGACAGACAGCCATGACTCACATGACAAAATGGCATGAGGAAATGGACTACCATAACCACTAGCCCAACTGACCCACTGTAGAGATATTAACATACTACTTTTAGCAATGGCAAGAGAGTACGAGGAGGATAGTAAAACCTAGAGTACAGATTGATTAGGCAGATCCATGGTGGAAACTAAGGAAATGAGGATTGTACCTGTGGTCTTGATGCTGAGGGATGGGGGGGAGAGGGTGGTTGAATAAGCATGCAAAAACGATTAATGTTAAATTGTTAATCCATTTTGACCTTCCTTTATTAATTGCAAGAAAAAAATAAATCAATGATGAACACAAAATGTGTTCCTGCAACACAATGTTGCTTGGTCACTTCTTCACAAGGGCATGTTGTCACCTGAAATACATCCTCACTTCATGATATCCAACAAGGGATTTAGGCAGATGAGACTTTCTGATATTAAACAAACAGAAATAATGAATAACTGGTAGATTAAATGATATTTGTGCTGAAATATAATGTTAGGTTTTTATTTTTGCTTTACTAAACAATGTTTCTCCTATTTGACAGGGTCACCAGAGTGGTTTTGTGTTCTGGCAAACATTACTATGCTATACTTAAACAAAGAGAGTCAATGGGTGACAAAATCTGTAACACTGCTGTTGTCAGGATAGAGGAGCTTTGTCCTTTTCCACTTGAAGCTCTGCAACTGGAGTTAAACAAATATGATCATGCCAAAGGTTAGTTGATGCTTTTCTTATTTTTGCACTTCAGTTTGTTGTCATTTATAAGTTGCACCAGACTCCTGTGCTTGACCATAGCAAATATTGGTATCATTGCTAACGGATCGTTGTCTGTGCAAGTGTCTTCTTACTCCGTTACATTCTTATTATAAGGTTCAGTGATTTTCTTCTACATGTAAATTGCATAAGTTGCATCTTTGTATCAATCATTAGATTTATTTGGTTAAATATTAACCATAAAAATACAGCAACACATACAGTACAAAATCAAAACATTGAGTCACAAAACAATATGATAAGTTATCTAAATTTTTGAGAGCAGCAGAGTTCATTTCTCTAGAACACAAGGAAATAGTCAATGTGCCAACCCGAATCCGAAAACCAGTTGGACTTCAACCCTTACGCAATTCACTGAGCAATATTTGCATAAGGTGTGTTTTAGGTACTGATCAGTCCCATGTGACATGGCAGAGACAGTTAGTGGAGCACCAAATCCTCTTTCATGAATGAATAACTCATTCAAGGACTACTAGAAAATGCATTTCAAACATTTATTTTAAAACAAAAACCCTAATTTAGTGCACACAATATGAACTGTAACCACAATGAAAATAAACTTTACGGCAGCAAGCAAGTTTGAGTAGTGTAAAAAGCCACAAATTTTCCAAGATTATTACTCTGTATTCTATAGTACGACACCCTAATTTGCCTCTTCTACGCGCGATACTAATTCTAGCACATTAGCAAATAAAAGCTTATTCTGAATTTCAAAGAGGGTCACACCCTCGCATCCGATTTCAGAACAATAAGTTCTATTTTCAGGTCGCAAAGGCTGCTAAGTCTGATTGTTTTTCAGAAGCCTTCAGTTGCATTGGGTGCTTGATTTTGTGGTCCCACTGTGCTGGTGTGAAGGTCTTCTCAAACTCCTAACTTCCAGTACACAGTTTTATAAGATTGTTCTGAAGATGGTTGAAGACTTTAAGAATAAACAATCCACAATGGATGGTGTAGTGTCCTTTTTACTCTACTAGGCAGTATTCTTTTAGAAAGACAAAATGAAACATGTAATCATCCACCTTCTAGAAACTGTGATTTCATAAGGATTAGACATAAAATGATCAGCATTAATGATTAAATATCACATATTTATTGATGTAACCATGATTATCATATCTACAGGAAAAGACCAATATGAAAAGAATGTGTACTTGATTTAATCATATGTATTTACTGATTAATCAGTTAGTGCATGTAGTTCACAGAAAGGGAATTCAGGCCCTAAAAGGGAAAAAAATAATAGTGACAAAAACAATACATGAGCAAAATAATCCTCCTCCACAGGTGGTTTGTAAGTGTGAGATTCACATAATAAATACCCATCTGATTACTTTCAGTAGGCGGTATTTGAACAGCCATCTTTAAAAATTGGCCCACAGCATAATATGTTAGAGTTGAAGAAAGCAATTGTAAATAAAATAAAGCTGCTTCACCGTTAAGGAGTCTCTCTACTCACGGTAACTTCACGAGCTATTTATAATGTGCTGGTATATAGCAATCATGAAAAATACATAAAATGCATCATGACTTGAGTGAATACGTTATCACAAGGGCTTAATTGTATTTTTTTGCCAGAGGCCCATCCCTTAGGAAAAGATCATGGATAGTGAACAATACATACAATAAACCTAGATAAAACTTTCCATTCATAGACTTTCCAAACTCAATTCAAGTGAGGCTCTAAAGCAGGAATATAGTTTTATAAAAGATAACAACCTGTCTTCAGACTTGACAAGTCCAGAGTCCTCCCTAAAAATGGCTCTTCTCTCCATGAATGTTTTTTAACCCAAGGTTTCTCAGATTTAGTAGTATTCCATGGGGTATACAACAGATTAGGCCACTTAATTCGGAAAAAAACATTCCTGATGTAATTTAACCAGTTGAGCTTGCCTGGCACCACCATTTATGCAATCGCGAATAATCTCCTGTATTACACAGGCCACTGAGTTGATCAAAACAGAAACCCACTGAAGAAGGGACACTGGTTTTATAGCATCCTCTAAATAATAATTAAAACCTAATTCTTTGTGACAAATCTAATGTGAGGTACCCTGAGGAAGACCCAAAATTGATTCTCTTCAATTTGTAGGCTTGACATTTGGGATACCTCAGCTAATACCCTAGTCACTATTACCATGTGAGACAATTGAAGTACATTGATTGATGTAATCTTAAATCATTTCAAGGGCTTGTTTCTTATTTTAGAGTTAAAATCAAAAACCACCCTAAAGTTTGTATACAATTTGGTATCGTAAGCTGTATATAGATATATATGGGAAACAGCCTTTGCAATGAGGTTTTTACCACGTTGTGCCTTTACCATGCATTTTTAAAATGCATGTTTTTACCACGTACATGCTTTTACAACACGTGCCTTTACCACACATTTATGGTAAGTTGGGGGGGCCTCTCCCCACAAATACATTGTTTTTAAATATATAAATAATGCGTGGTAATGGCATGCTTTACAAAAACATATGTCTTCTAAAATGATGCGGGGTACAAAATGCGTTGTAATGGCATTCAAAGTATTTCCTTGCGTTGTGCCGTCATACAACTACCTACATATATATCAACCCTCCAGGGAGACCCATCATATCAGCCATAGGGGGGCTGTCTGAAACCACCTCCAAATATATTGACCATTTCCTTCTGGAACATGTCAGGAATTTACCGTCATTCATACTTGACACAGGTGACTTCCTTAAGAAAGTTTATGACATCACTTGGGATGAAACCTATGTCTTTATGACGTTAGACGTTTCATCCCTGTACACCAGCATTAGAAAAGAACAAAGATTGAGGGCCACCAAATACTTTATAGGTGCCAGACCCATCAGTGCATATCAACACACCATGATGTTACTACAAATGATGGAGTGGTGTTTGGACAACAACTTCTTTTTGTTTGACAAGCATTTGTACAAACAGATCCAGGGGACTGCGATGGGCACCTGCTTCGCCCCCAGCTATGCAAATTTGCATATGGGCTGGTGGGAGGAGCAGGTGCTCACCTCAGAATTTGCTGACGAATGGACTGAGAACATTGTCCTTTGGGCACGCTACATCGACGATCTCTTCGTACTTTGGAGAGGCTCTCTCGAATCGGCCAGGGACTTTGCTGATCGTCTAAACATCAATGATTTAAACTTATCTTTTACTAGTAACATCAGTAGAAGTGAAGTCGAATTCTTAGACTTGAAGGTCTATGTGCACAACAATCGAATTCACACCAAGACTTTCCGCAAGGAAACTGCAGGTAAATCTATTCTTCATGCGCAGAGTTTTCACCCGCTGAAACTGAGGCAAAGTATTCCTTATGCCGAAAACCTACGCATGAAACGAAACTGCAGTGAAACCCACTCCTTGAGGGAAGTACAGGCTGAGTTGGACCTTAGATTCCAAGCGAGAGGCTACAGCCCAGCCTTGTTGAAAAGCACACAGACCAAAGTAGAGCCATACCCAGGGAAGCGCTGTTATTCAAAGAGAAAAAGAGCAAAGCTGACACTCAGGGTACTGTAAGAATGATCACGGGCTACAACACATACCATCAGAGAGTGAGGAACATCCTCCATTCCCATTGCAATCTGATACGCAGTGAACCGATTATTGGACCATCCATGCCTAAACACCCACTCCTCTCTTTCAGGCGGGCTAAATCAATGTGGGGAGAATTGTGCTGTAGCAGTCCTGAGATGGTCAAATCGGATTCATGGCTCACATCCTCCCCTGGTTTTCACAAATGTCACAAATGCGAGGCCTGCACCATTGGCCAAAATAGGAGTGAGTTTCACAGCCCACTGCATAACACTTCCCTCAAGATCCGTCACTCCTAATTGCAGAAGTGACTTCGTGGTATACGTGCTACAGTGTTCATGACCTAAGGTATATGTAGGCAGCACCAATCACATGGTACACGTAAGGATCCTACAACACCTACGTGCAATCACAAAGGACGTCAAAACTTACCCCGTAGCACGACACATTAACAAGATCCATGGGGCAACAGCGGGGACTTGGTGTACTTTGTCATCGACTCTGTCCCCAGTCACATCAGGGGTGGCAATAGGGAGTAAAATTTGCACAGACTCGAGTCCCGGTACATAATTATGCTTAATAGCAAGATCCCTAACGGTCTGAACTCAGACGAAGAAATGTACATTCATTTGTAACAAACATTTTCCCATGTATTTTTGGGATCTCTTCCTGCATCCTTTCAGCCCATTTCTAGTGCTCTCAGCCGCACGCAGAATTTTTTCTGCAGGTCACTTTTAGTTATGTATTCACACTTGGGCTGGCTTTGAGGTTCAATATTCATTTTATGCATTCACCATCACTGTTTTAATAAGTTTGCATTAAGAGAACAATTAGAGGCTTGGCTGGCATGTCCTTTCTTTGTCTTACATACTTGCCTTGTCTGAAGTTGCATGATTTGGACACTTGTCCACAACACAACTCCCAACAGCTATTTAGTAACGCATATAATTAGTCATGTGGATTATAAACGCCCAATTGGGTATGACACACATATATATATTTTTCGTTTGGGAAATCATAGCCCTATTGCCTAACAAACCACATTTTCGCAAATCTGTCAGCGTTTATTCATTTAGCTGTAACGCTAATTCGCGACAATGGCAACATGCCCAATAACATGAATTTTTCGTGTGACCAATGCTTGTGATATGCCGTATATTGTGTTCTCTTTTATTCTTGACACAGGCAGAGTGTGTTTTAGATTGTAGCTGAATGGATTTCCTCAGATCAACTGTAACACTATGCACTGTTTATTATTTTGTCACAAATATTATTGCCTTTTGGGTGTTTGTTTATTTAATATGCTACACAAAGACTAGTCATATTAATTGTTCTATGAGTTTACATGTCATGAAATTTAAGACTTCTTCACTGTCTGTAGCTGCTTCAAGCCCAGTATGTCTTCTGTTGCCACTCTTAGCCTTGCAGCATCAAGTGGTATTTAAGGGCCTCGCTATGTCATCAAGGTGGCTGTGTCCACCGAAACGCATCGTCCAGCGTTCATTTCTGCCTAAAATATATTGTAATCAGCTGCTATTGTAATCAGCTGCTATTAAACAGTGCACCATTGTCTATCTTTCCCAAAGGATCGAATTGCTGATAACATTTATTTTCTTGTTGTGGAAAATACTCATTATTTTATTCACACACCCCACAACCTTCACAGTTGTACAGGGATCACCTAGAAACAAAGCAATTTATTTGTGGAATCATGAATGTGTAAATTACTTACGGGGGGCGTGGCCAGTGTGCCAAGATGGCAGACGCAACTTAACACAGCTGTGCATCCCACCCCTATTATCCTGTGTAATCCTCCGTACATACTACTTCTCTGAACGCCGCAGAGAGCGAGAAATCTGCCAATAATCGGTGTCTTGACGTGTGGTGTGCAGCGCTGCTCTACGCAGCCCTTCAGCGGAGAAAACAGGCAGACGGTTGCAGCCGGCGTGGAACTGCGGCTTCTGTGCAACGTGACAGCAAAGCTGTGTTGCCGGACTGGGGTCAGGAGAAGACGTGCAGCGGCATACACGTTCAGGCCTACTGACCTGGCCTGGACGCTGAAGACGGAGAGGACCCTGGGGTCGAGTGGGACCCAGGCACTCAAGTGACTATGCCGAGTGAAAGATTAAAGGAGGCGCCCTCGGTGAGGTCTCCAGCGCATCGATACTCGGCATCGGTGGGAGACATACCCCACCACCTAACAAGCACCCAGACGCAGATAATGGTGGCAGCCATATTGATCGCGGCCCGCGAGAGACGGTTAAGCTGAACGGAGCGAGGCGATGGCTGCCTGCCACTGGGACCGAAGGCGCCTCCACAAATCAAAAGTGAGCCTGGGAGGCTACGTGGAGACCCACATGATTAGTGAGAGACCCGGGGGCATGAAGAGCTGGGCAGGGTCCAAAGGCTGTAACGGGCCTAGGCCCAGCCGTGATGCAGGATTGAAGGCCTTGGCCGAGGGGTGCTATAAGAGGCGGGAAGGCCGGAGAACCAGGAGGCAGCGAGCGCACAGAGCACGCTCTTCCCACGCTGGACCGTGGCCAGCTAGTACCAAGGCAATGATATGTCCTACGGGCGCGGAGCCCTAGCTTGAGACGGGTGCTGCTGGAACCAGAAACGAGTGCTCTCTGCCATACTGCGCAAGGACTCTGATCGTGTTGGCCCCGCCAGATAACCGTTAATAACGGGCAGGGTCCCCCATTCCCCCCCCCCTCCTCTGCAGCTGGGAAGTGGCAAGAGCTTGACCACTGGACGTGGGACCGAACACTACCCAGCGCAGAGCACTATTACAGCTGGATTGAGCAGACATTGAGACCTGCGTAGCACCGCTCATCCCCAAAGCGACATGGGCTTGACCTGGGGTAGAAATTCAGCACGAAGTACGCAGTTGCCCCATAACTGAAGAGAGCACTGAACAGATCAAGGGCATAACCGGTTGGTCACCAGTACATGCAAAGAATCTAGCTCAAAGCCACCACATGCTCACCGCCCAAAAGTTAGCCATGGGCCGCCTACAAACGCACAATCCTCAAGCAACAGCACGCTGCAGAGTGGATGAGAATTACCTGCAGACGACCCCTTAGAGCGCAAAGCGCTGCACCTCTCGTTAGCTACCAAATTGGATATGGTGCTAAAAACTGTTGAGAAGATAGGAGCTACCCTTCACCAGACCCACATCTCTGGAATCCAAAATTGACAAAGTCACATCGGACTTCACCTTACTGTGTGCAGACCATCGTAAACTGGCTTACAAAGTCCACAGCAATAAACACACCCTGGCAGAATTGCTACCAACTATTCGTGAAAAAGCAACAGTGCTGCAGAATCTATTGGATAGAGTGTGCACTTGAGAGGATAGGCTGGAGGATGCAGAGGGCCGCTCACAACGGAACAATATAAGAGTGGTAGGCCTTCCGGAGGGCGAGGAAGGTCAGGACCCGGTAGCCTATGTTGAAACCTGGCTGAAAGACCTGATACCTGGGAACGCACTGTTGCCTCACTTCGTAGTGGAACGCGCACACAGGGTGCCAGCTCGTAAACCACCGCTGGGCACCAGTCCACGACCACTGCTGTTCAGGCTGCTGTATTACAGTGACCGGGACATTGTCCTGAAAGAAACGCTTAAGCTGACTGACATCAAGATCCAAAATGCCTGTGTCATGCTATTTCCTGACTACACAGCACAGCTAAAGAGGCAACAGAGCTCCTTCCTAGCTGTGAAACACCGCCTTGGGGAGTTGGACATACGCTACTCTCTGCTATTTCCGGCCCGGCTGCGAGTGGTGGCAAAAGGCACTGCACACTTCTTTATCACACCATCGGAAACTTGGGACTGGCTGGAAGGCGCTGGCCTGGCAGGGTGGCAGCTGTCGTCGGGAGGCGGAACAGAGACATGCCACGAAAAGGGAGGTTGTCGCAGGGGCAGGAACAGAGGAGTGGGCTGCCCTGATCCATCGTTGGCAGCCCCTAACCTGAAACAGATCGTAACGGAAAGGAGAGAAGCCCAAAACGTGGCAGCGGCGATACATGATCTGACGCAAGATATCGAGTCAGCTCCGTCCCAGGACGAAGAGGACATTATTCCTGACTGGTCGGGAGATCCAAGTTCTCCGGCCATGCCTGCCGTTACGCAGCAGACCTCAGACGATATCATATGACTGGATGTGAGAGGATATATGGCTAACCAGTCACTCTGCAAACCACATTGAATGCGGTGGGATGTCCCCGCCATAACACAGATCAGTGCCTATGTCACAAGGGTCATGGTTTAATTTTCATGTGGGCACAGATACAGAACCCGAGAGGAGCGGCGCTGTCACGCCACAATATTCCACAGGACACCATTAGGCGAGCTGAAACACATTTAGCATTATGCATGAATCAACATAGGGGTGACCTAGAGTGGGTACTACACCACACACACTCCTCTATCAAACACTGACACATTTGGTAATTGACACCATTAGGCGACCTAGTATGGGCAGGCTCACGTTTCGGGTCCGCTCTTGTGAAGTTGCACATTTTATAGTTACATCCCCCGTTTTTCTTTTCCTACTAATGGAGCAAGCAACTATCAGCCGACCTAGGCCAGCATTCGCATACTGAAGCGCGTATTCCATGAGCTGTGAGAGTTATTACAAATCCCTGATATGGCACGAGTAAACATTGTCACCTGGAATGTTAGAGGCATACACACGCCTTCTCGTCAATATTCCATTTACTCATATCTGCAGCGCAGACTAGCTAACAGAGCACTCTTACAGGAAACCCACTTGACGCAAGTAGAAGCGGATCGTCTCCGCAGATGCTGGCAGAGGCTTGTTTTTAGCGCTAACTACTCATCGCAGGCTAGGGGGATGCTAATATGGGTAAAACCAGGAACCCCATAGCAAGTAGACTAAGTGGAGGGCCGCTATGTATTCACGAAGGGCAGGTTGAATGGCCGTAGCATTCTGGTGGATTCCGTATACACCCCTAATTCTGTTCAAACTGCATTCCTACGTAAGCTAACTGATGTTCTGGCTTCGATGGAGTGGGATCCCCTGGCTGATAGGAGGTGACTTCAGTTTGGTTCTTAATGTTGACCTGGATAGATCGTTCCCACCTCTGACGCGTACCACAGCTTTGTCAAATGCACAGGCGCTTAATGCTTGGCTCGCTCACTGATCCTTGATAGATATTTGGCGCACCAGTAAACCAGACATGCGTATATGCTCCTTTTATTCCTCTGCACATGGGCTACATGTCAGACTAGACCACATGGTGTGGTCGCCTTCACTGCTTCCCCTGATCGGTCAAATAGATTACTTAGGACGCACACACTCTGATCATAACCCTCAGTATATGCAGCTCACATGGGACGCAGGCCCACCTGGCATCTCAAACCAGCAACATGACACGAAATACATCCTGAAATGACAGACACTACACGGTGCTGTACGAATACACTATTCAACATGATCAGGCACACTTGGACGCCTTTCTAGGCTCGGTGACACTGCCAACGATCACGCCGGAACTGCACAAAGCACTAATCGCACTGATAACTCTGGACAAGGTTCACGAGGCCATTGCAACACTAGTGATGGGTAAAACCCCTGGACCGGACTGGTTACCTGCTGAATACTACAACGTTTTACGCTGCGACCTTGGTCTAGCGGCTACACACCCTATACACTTGCTGCCCTGGAATAATCAGTCCTCCCTCCGTCCCTTCGCGAAGCGTACCTGGTCTTGTTACCGAAACCTGACAGGGACCCTACTAACCTGAGTTCATATAGGCCTCTGGCTCTATTGAACACTTACTATAGGATCTTGGCAAAAATCTTGTCTCATTGCCTAGCATCCCTAATCCCAAAAATGATACATGCTGACCAAAACTGGTTTGTGCCAGCCCGAAAAACTTCCCTAAACCAGAGGCAATTTTTTTTTAGAATAGCTGCATACTCCACCGGCCGTTGGCCTTACTCGGAATGCCTGGTCTAAGACCTTGAGAAGGCCATGGACTCCCTGGAATGAGAATACTTATTTACTGTGCTACCACGCTATGGGCTTCGAAGAACCTTTCTCCACATGGTCAAGTTACTATACAGGGAACCAGTGGCGAGAGTACAAACAGGCCCCTACATCTCCGCTCCGACCAGGGTGCGGAGGGGAACCAGGCCGGGGTGCCCGATGTCCCCATTGCTCTTCTCATTGGCTATAGAACCACTAGCAGCAGCTATTAGGGCGAGAGGTGCAGATTGGGGCATCACAGTAGGGGATGGAGTGCATACCATCTCACTGTACACAGATGACCTTCTAATATATATCTAAGATGTCAGAAAGATCCCACCCTCGCTAGCGCACACCTTAGGACATTTTGCCGCCCTGTCTGGACTGAGAGTAAAAGCAGCAAAATCAAGTATCTATCCTTTTGATCACACCTGCCCAGAACCGAAGTATGAACTCAACGAGTTCCACATTGAATGGCGAACTGACGTGTTACGTTACTTAGGAATAAGAATTTACTGTCAACCCGTGGACCTTCTGGAGGGGAATCTAGGGAGGGCATTGACAGCCATCCGATCCCAGATGTCTTTCTGGGGCACGCTCCCACTCTCTGTCATGGGTCAGGTGGCACTAATTAAGAGGGTGGTATTACCATGACTCCTATACTACTTTGTTAATTTGCCCTTATACATCTCACCATCCTTTTTTCGCTCCCTAGAGAGCACCATCAAGGATTTCCTATGGGTGAATACTCGCTGCAGAGTGGCCATAAAAGAATTATACCTAATGACCAATCGGGGAGGGCTGGCACTGCCTAACATGGAACAATATTATCTTGCTGCACAATTACAATGGTTAGCCCGATGGCTGGCAGATTTCCGTGCACAAAAGTAGCAACATAGGTATGGGACATGCAGAATTGCTGCATATGCGAGTGAGCATCATATTTACATTACCATACACATGCTTAGGCTACGCACTAGTAGACTACGTGAAAGATGTCCAGCGGAAGCTACTGTAATAATATGCAATATGTACTGTAAACGTCTACCTTGTTACTGTATAAATGAGCAAAACTTTAAAAACGTAATGAAAAAGATTTAAACAAAAAACTGAATGTGTATATTGCTTACTATGATCTTCTTTATTCAGATTTTTCTTCCTTATCCCAATACTTACTAATGGAGTTGAAGGCTCCACCTAGAGCTATCATCTGTCCCTATCCAAGCTTCCTTCTTTATCTACAGATGCTAAATGCACTCCACCTCCTCCCACATAAGTACCACTCCTGCCACTCTCACTTTGTGTTCTTTATGTAAGTCCATAGACAGATTATAGGTGAAAGGGCAAAGGGGGAACGTGTATACTGGGACGAGTAAGAAAATGGGAGCAATGAATATTACTGCTAAGGTATTCACACATTACATCATCTCATTCCTTGTTACATTCCTTACTAATTGAGGATATACCAAAGGAGTATATCTTCATCACGATCTGCAAAATTAGACAGGAGTGCTGTTACAAAAGTATTTTACTATGTACACTCCTGAAGAACAAAAGATGACATTGGACTAGTTTACCCAAAAATACCTCTTGAGATACCTGTTTTTGCAAGAATATTTGAAGCCAACATTGACCCATTACCTTGTGTTAATTCCAGTTTGTAATGAGAAATGAACATAGAATAGAAACACCTCACCAGCACATTCTGCCCATGAAGTCTGAATAGGATCTGGGAAAACCTTTCCTGTTTTCTAGTATGCCAAAGAGTTTACAATCTTTATCCAGTGGCTCAAAGTTGGTTTAAGAGTTTTGCAACCTCTTTTTGCAATAACAAAATGAACAAACAGGCAGGCCAATTCTGTTCTGCTGATAAATTATGTTATGTGTATTTGTATAGCACACAAGGAGGGTATCCTGGGACTGAATATGTGTACAAAAATCTTTACTGCCTTAACTGTATCTAATAGATGCAACATTAAATCTGATTTTAAGACTTCTTAGTGGATTCCCAACTGGATTCCTTTAGTGAGAGAGACCCATGAAGAGGTAGCCAAGACTTGTCCTTTCAACCTCCCTGCTGATAGACTCAGATGATGGTAGAGGTTGACGTAAAGGGAAAGGGACTAGAGACCAGATCCATTACTTTGCTACTGTTATGAGATGCTGCAGGGAAACTCAAGGCTTCTTGGTCGATGTGGGAAAACAAGACCCACTTCTTGCCCATTCTCCGAATTTTCACTAAGACTTGGAGAATGAGCATTGTAGGAAAGTAGGATCTGCTTTCATGGTTACCCCCACTTTTTGCTGGTGTCATTATGTTTTTCTGACTAGTCTGACTGGGATCCTGCTAACCAGGACCACAGTCTCTGTGCTTCCTCCCTAAATTGGACATGGTGAGTACTTGGGTACACGTCCAGATTGTCTACTGGTGTACCCAGATAAGTCCCTAGTATATGGTACTAAGGTACCCAGGGCATAGGTACACCAGGGGTCTCCTTAGTATCAAGGGGCACGTTTTGTCAACTGTTGAGAATTTTTGTTATTTAGGTTTAAATTTTAGTTCAACAGGGTCATGGACTGCTCATCTTTCTCAGGCCTGTTCTAAATTAAATAAAACCGCGGGTACTGTTTGTAACCTTATTTGACCGCAAATTAGGGGGACTGTGCTTCCACCATTGAAAGTTTACAACTCGCAATGTATCAGTATAGCTACCTATGGAGCTGGAGTATGGGGTTTCTGTAAATTCTGTTCTCTTCAGGCAGAGGAAAACCTCTTTTTGCGAAGGCTGCTAGGCACCCCGCTGTCCATTCCCAGTCTTATTACCCACTTTGACTTAAACCAGGGTTTTATTGAGGATAAGATTCAGCTGGCTCCACTTTTATTATGGATCAGCATTTGGTTGAACCCAGCTGCTAAACTGTGTAAGGACATGATATCTGACTGCCAGACGTTGGACAAGGCACGCTCCATACCCTGGCTGAGTTATATACAGGACACCCTCTGTTTCCTCGACTTATCCTGGTGGTTTACTGAACCCGGACGTATCCCTAAAAATGCCAAGCTGGAGGTGAAAACATTATTTAAGGACTACTGTGTAAATATGAGGCTGAAACACGAGTTATCTAAACCCTCGGTGTTGCACTACTATAGTCTTTTACACACAAATGTCCCCCCCTTGTATCTGTCCCTTCATCTGTCAAGATGGGAGGGATTGCTTCTTTTCCGCTTCAGAGCAGGGATAATTTATTGGTCCTTATTTTTAGACATTTTGAAGATTGATAGGGTAAAATAGTCTCCTTCTGACTCTGTGATAATCATTCTGCACAGTCACTATTGCACTTTATGTTCTTCTGTAAATTGCACAGCCTGGCACGAAAGCACTTTTTGAGACCCTTGTTACGGAGGCTAGGTCTCCGCCGCTGTAGACCAGCTCTTACAATCCCTGCGTTCAACCGAAGTTGTATTCATTGTCTGTGCTTTCTTGAAAGCAGCATTTAGGGTTAGACGCACCCTGATGGGCTAGTCTGTCAGATTTTTTTCGTGCAGTTTATCATATAGAGTTGACAGGGAAGTTGGGTCTACTCCTGGGGGATAGTAGGAGCGCATGGTGGACCCTATTTGAGGTTTTTGTTCTCTCTCTATCTCTTTCTCATGCTCCCCTATTTACACCTACTGCTTTTAATATTGCAATGGAGCACTGAAACCTGTTTTCAACTTGCACTTTACTGTCCATTTCTAGTATGGTTATTTAACATATTACTTGATGTGTTGCTGAACCTTAAAAATTTCTTTATTTATGCTTTCATTTTAAAACTGTTTTAAATGTATGATCATTTTAAAATTTTTATGTGTGATTACACCTGTGTGTAATATTTTCATGTACTTTTATGGCCTGTTCAGACCGAATAAAGTTATATTGAATTGAATTGATTTAGAAACTTCAGCCTGGTCTGAAGTAGAGTTCAGGACTCATGCAGAAATGATGGGCATTTCTGCCAGTGTCTTTGCTGTAACCAGGGCTCAGGCCAAACAGCTCAGCACTGAGGGAGCACTGGATCCTGGAAAAATGGACCAGATTGCTCCAAAGAGAAGGAGCAGGAAGGGTAAGGAATTATCCTCCCAAACTCCCAGTGAGGATCAGTCTCCTGAGGGGGATGACCTCAGTCCCTGTGAAGGAACTGTCCTAGAGGAACTTGGGCCTGACCAGGCAGAGTTCTTGGGGGCAGGGGGCCCTTCCAGGGCAGACTTGAGTTTGGAGCAGCAAGCCTGCCCCTCTCTTGAACCCCTCAGACAGCAAGCTGCTGCTGAGGAAGCAGGGAATGTCAGTGGGTCCCATAAGATCTATTGGGAAGATGGGCTTCTGTACTCTGAAGGTAGAGACCCCAAGCCTGGTGCCAAGAGGTTGGTAATACCTCAGAAGTTCAGGAGTTTTCTCCTCTCCCTGGGACATGACATTCCCCTTGCAGGACACCTTGGGCAAAGTAAGACTTGGGACAGGATTGGCCCTCATTTTCATAGGCCCCATATGTCAGAAGACACCAAGGAGTTTTGTCGCTCCTGTGTCACTTGCCAAGCCAGTGGTAAGTCAGGTGGCACTGCAAAGGCCCCCTTAATTCAACTTCCAGTTGTTGGGGTTCCCTTTGAGAGGATAGGGATTGACATTGTTGGTCCCCTGAACCCTCCAATTGCATCTGGACACAGTGTTATTCTGGTGGTGGTGGACCATGCCACTAGGTATCCAGAAGCAATTCCCCTTAGAACCACTACAGCTCCTGTAGTGGCCAGGGCCCTCCTGGGAATCTTTTCCTGAGTGGTTTCCCTAAGGAGGTCTTAACAGACAGAGGTACCAACTTCATGTCTAGTTACATCACTGCAATGTTGAAAGAGTGTGGAGTAAACTATAAGTTTACCACACCCTATCATCCACAGTGCAATAAGCTTGTTGAAAGGTTCAACAAGACACTTAAGGGTATGATCATGGGACTCAGAGAAAAGCTCAGGCGAAAATGGGATGTCTTACTACCCTGCCTTCTCTTTGCCTACAGAGAGGTTCTTCAGAAGGGGGTTGACTACAGCCCATTTAAACTTCTGTTTGGACATTCAGTTAGGGGTCCATTGTGTCTAGTTAAGGAGGAATGGGAGCAACCTCTCAAACCTCCTCAACAGGATATTGTGGACTATGTCCTTGACCTGCGTTCACGTATGTCTGAGTACATGAAGAAAGCAACTAAAAACCTGGAGGCCAGCCAAGAGCTGCAGAAAGCCTGGCATGACCAACAGGCTGACCTGACTGTTTACCAGCCAGGCCAGAAAGTGTGGGTGTTGGAGTCTGTGGCCCCAGCAGCTCTTCAAGACAAATGGAGTGGCCTCCACAGGAGAGGTGTGGTGCAGCGGCCAGGGCAGCTGACTTTGGAGTACAGGGTTCACGGTTCGATCCCTGGCTCTGGCGGCAGCTCAGCACCGTGTGACTCTGGGCAATAGCTCACTTAATTTCCACTACGGCCCCCAGCGCCTTGAGACCCGTAAGGGGTGAGTAGCTGCGCTATATAAAAACGGACTTACATCCTTAAAAAGAAAGGTGAGGTCACCTACCTGGTTGACTTAGGCACTCCAAGAAGTCCCCACAGGGTGCTTCATGTGAACCGCCTAAAACCTTGTGTGGATAGGGCTTACATGAGCTTGCTCATGGCAACTGATGAGGGACAGGAGGAAGAGAGTGACCCTCTCCCTGATCTCTCTCAGAACCCTGTTGATGGGTCAGTTGAAGGAGTAGCCCTGGCAGGCAGCCTCACTGACCAGCAGCAAGCTGATTGCAGGCAGGTCCTCAATCAGTACAAACATATGTTTTCTCTGACACCCAGTCAAACCACCTGGTGTACCCATGAAGTGGACACAGGTGACAGCCTGCCAGTAAAGAACAACATTTACAGACAGCCTGACCATGTCAGAGACTGCATCAGGACAGAGGTCCAAAAGATGCAGGAATTGGGGCTCATTGAGTCTTCAGATAGCCCCTGGGCTAGTCCAGGTACCAAAACCTCACACCAAGGGTGGAAAAAGAGTCGAGAGGGGAGGAGACATTTATAGCAATTGCCTCCCTTGTTGCGCGTTCTCTGATACTTCAGAACTGGAGGTCCCCCAAAGTACCCACCTATTTGGAGTGGTTTAATAAAATGATACGTACAAGGAAATTTGAAGAAGCATATGCTAAGAGAGTGGGTGCTATTAAAAGATTTACTACTGTCTGGAAATATATGGAGAAACTGTAGATCATCTAGTTTAGTGGGGTTGCAAGACAATGTTAAGCTTCTAATGGAATAAAACAAAAATGCACTTTAGGGGGATGGACTTGATTGTTATCAGGGCTGGTAAGCACTGCACTTTATTATATTGTAACTAGTTGCATTTTAGCAATTCTGTGTCAACGAATAAGCCCCAGCACCACATACAGATCTTAAGTTGGCACGTTGCACTTTATGGAGAGGCACACTCATAGAAGCCTATGTCAATTTTAATGTTGTGATCTATATTTGTTAAATTTCGCATGCTGCATTTTATATATTTATTGTGTTTAAATTTATATCCAACACAGTGATGTATATTTATCACATTGACTGCATTAATTTTCTGTTTTATATATGTCTCTGCTCAATAAAAAAAAAAGGGTGGAAAAAGAGAGATGAGGTTTTGTGTGGACTACAGAGGCCTCAATGCAGTCACTAGGACTGATGCCCATCCTATTCCAAGGGCAGATGAGCTCATAGATACTTTGGCCTCAGCCAAGTTTCTGAGTACATTTGACCTGACTGCTGGCTACTGGCAAATCAGACCAGCTGAGAATGCCAAGCCAAAAACAGCATTTTCAGCCCCCAATAGGCATTATCAATTTATTGTGATGCCCTTTGGTCTGAAAAATGCACCTGCCACATTTCAGAGGCTGGTGAACAATATCCTAACAGGTCTGGAAGCCTATAGTGCAGCATATCTAGATGACATTGCTGTCTTTAGCTCCACCTGGGAGGATCACCTGGTCCACCACAGAAATGTTCTGGAGGCCCTGCAAAAGGCAGACCTCGATATCAAGGCCACCAAGTGTCAGATAGGGCAGAGCAAGGTTGCATACTTGGGCCACCTAGTAGGTGGAGGCCAAGTTCAACTCTTGGAGAGAAAAATCCATACCATCATGGGCTGGGTTGCTCCCACTACCCAGACTCAGTTCAGAGCTTTCTTGGGCCTGACTGGGTACTACAGGAGGTGTTTTAAGGTATATGGGTCAATTGTGACTCCCCTTAATGATCTCACCTCCAAGAAATGCCAAAGAAGGTTCAGTGAACAGTTAGCTGTCAAAAGGCATTTGATGACATGTAGCAGGCCATGTGCACTGCCCCCGTTCTGCAAAGTCCTGACTATTCCAAATTCTTCATTGTCCAGACAGATGCATCTGAGATAGTGGTAGGAGCTGTTTTGTCACAACTGAATGCATAGGGCCAGGACCAACCAGTAGCTTTAATAAGCTGCAGGTTGACCCCCAGGGAGAAACGTTGGTCAGCAATAGAGAGGGAGGCCTTTGCTGTGGTCTGGGCCCTGAAGAAGTTGAGACCATACCTGTTTTGTACTCACTTCATTGTTCAGGCAAACCATAAGCCCCTCTTATGGCTTAAACAGATGAAGGGTGAAAATCCCAAACTTTTGAGGTGGTCCATTTCCCTACAGGGGATGGACTATTCAGTGGAACTTATGCCTAACCATGCCAACGCAGATGGACTCTCCAGATATTTCCACTTAGAAAATGAAGACTCAACTGGGCAAGGTTAGTCTCATCTCCTTACGTTTGTGGGATGGTTGTGTAGGAAAGTAGGGTCTGCTTTCATGGTCACCCCCACTTTTTGCTGGCTCATTATCTTTTTCTGGCTAGTCTGACTGGGATCTGCTAACCAGGACCCCAGTCTCTGTGCTTCCTCCCTAAATTGGACATGGTGAGTACTTAGGTACACTCCACATTGGCTACTGGTGTACCCAGATAAGTCCCTAGCATATGGTATTAAGGTACCCAAGGCATAGGTACACCAGGGGTCTCCCATGGACTGTAGCATGTGTTATGTCACCCATGAGAGCCCACTCTAATTGTGACTACAGGCCTGCCATTGCAGCCTGTGTAAGCTGGTGCTAGCACCACTTACGACACATATACGTTTCCTTATATCTGAGGTCACTGCACTTATAACCTATAAGTCACCCCAAATGCAGGCCTTTCAATCCTGAAGGCAGTCTGCTCGGTTCTAAGTGTGAGGGTGCCCCTGCATGAGCAGGCCGCCCCTACAACCTTCGGAGTCCATTCTCCCGGGTTGTAAGTGCATCATCCAATAAAACATATAGAGTGGCCATGCGTCATTACACAATGACCTTGTCTAAACTGGCTGTAACGAACCCTGTCATGTTTGGTATCAAACATGTTGGACTCATACCCTTCACACCGTAAACGGTGTGGAAGGTATGATTCCAAGCACTGTAAAGCTCCTCTGGGAGGCCTGCAGTGCTCCTGGTACCAGTCTTCCAGAACCAGAAAGCAAGCTAGGGCTGCTGCCTACCTGAGACATGTTTCTGCTCTCCTGCTGCTGAGCCAAGTTCGAGCAGGGGAAGGCGGAACAATAGATATCCTGTCACAGGGAGGTGTGACCACCTCCCAGACAGAGTTTAGTGCATTGGGGCATGGTGGGGGTGCTTGCCAGCGCCACTAACACTGCTTGAAGGCACATTTGGTGCCCTCCTTGCATACTCTAGTTCAAACCAGTTCAGGGAGCCCTTGACTCCCGCTCTGGCGCGAAACTGGACAAAGGACATGGGAGTACACTGTCCAGCCCCCTCTGGGAGGGACACCTGAATCGTCCCAACCCTTTTTCTAATGGTACTTAAGGGCTTACCTGTGGGTCGGTACCTAGATTCGTCATGGGACAAGATTCAGATCACATACCACTTCAACTTCGACCCTCTAGACTTCGCTGGACTTCGCTCTGGGCAACGAGACGGCACCGGGGAAGATTCCTGCTGCTCCTGGTCTCATCGTCCTGCTGGTCTTCTGCAATGTCTAGGTCCGTGTTCCATACAGGTTCTTCACCAGACCTGTGGACATCCAAACACTCCTGAAGGAATCTCCCTTGGAGTGAAGGAGTCACACAGCTGACTGGTTGGGCTTCTGATCCTGGGCTCCCATGGACTCCGAAAGGCTCAGCAACACAGGTGGTAGCTCTGCAACTCCCTCGAGGCCTGCACTGTCTTCATACCGAGTTTGAGGCCAGTATCCCTCGTCGGAACCGCTGGAACAGCACCCCTGTGCACCGCGTCGACTTGCTGTTGCCAAGGCTTGTTGACTCTCTCCTCCAGAGATCTTCGGGCTCCAAGAAGCTCCAACCTCAAGCAACTCCTGTAGCAAAGATTTTCGCCCTCACCACTACCTCTGCACCGTGGGCCTTCTTCATTGGTGAGCTACTAGAGGTCATCTTGCGACTCCTGTGCCTCCGGCCCGTGGGCCCTGTTGAGGGTCTTCTTTGGCTACAGTGGGCTTCCCTGCTTGCTTAGGGCCTGCTCTGACTTACCTGCTCGTGGTGAGTCGCTTGGACCTTGCTGCTCCCGACACTTCATCTTTTTCGTCAACCAGGTTGTTTGCTGCTGCCAAGGCTTGTTGGTGCCCCTGCCGGACACTGACCCCCTGGCTCTCGACATCCGACGTGGGACAGCTTGTAAATGGCTCCTGGTCTTCCACAGCGTTGCCTCGTCCGCACAGCTGCAACTTGAAGGGCACCGTCAACCTCTCCTGCATCCCGACATCGGTGGGCATTCGTCTTCCGTGCCACCTGGTCACTTCTGTGTGGCATAGACTCTGTCCCCTCTGCTTGCAGGTACCTCTCATCTTGAATCCACCTTTGGATTCCACAGTAATCCTTCGTCTTCTTCTCCAGCAGCATCTTTCCTGAAGTCCTCCTTTGTGGTCTACGGCGGTTTCTGACGTCACTTGACACCTATGCACCCGGCTTCCCTGGTGTAAGGATCCTAGTTCCTGGGGTATCCACGGGTGGGGTGACTCCAACCTTCCATCTTCCACAGGGTTTCTTCAGGGTCTTCTGGGAAGGGTACTTTTTCTTAAAAACTGCAACCGCGTCTTACCCATTGACTAACATTGAGTACGCGGTCGTGTTCCCACTCTGCGCACGACTGCCGTGGGGTTCCTAAATACTCACCTTGGGTGGTTCCTTGAATCCCCGGCTCTTCTACGTCTTAGGGGTCCACTCTTGTCTTGAGTCGTGGTCCGCATTTCACTTTTTTAGTATATGGTTTGTTGTGTATTTGTGCTGCTTACCTGTTTTATTTACAAAGTATTATGTGCATTGTGTTATATCTCCGGGTAGGAGATATTGTTATGTGTTAGTGAATGTCTTATAATAAATACCTATTTTTATAAATACGCTGTGTGTTTTTTTTTCACTTAACCTATACCAAAAAGATTAAGATCTGGTAAAACAAGCTGCTTTACACTCCTTCTGAACTAAGCCTGAAGGCTGCTTTCCACAGCTACCACTTAGAGAGCTTTCTAAAGTTGTCTAAAACCACTAAAATCACCATAAGGGTTGTCTGGATTATTGCAGGGTGCTACACTTACATAAGTGACCAGCATATACTAAGCCAGCCTCTCGCAAGCATAATCAGAGGAAAAGGCATAAAACTGAATTTTTAGCCAAATACTCAGCAAAGCAACCTTGCCTAATGCTAGAAGTGCCTTGAGCTTATTGAAAAATTGAGGCAGTGGGATATTCTGGCCAACTGCAAAAAGATCTAGTTACAGGATCTCGAATCGTTAACAAATATCCTGAAATACAGGGAGGCTGATTAAGACTGCATGTCAGGATGGGAACGCCTGGCTTAGATGATCCACCTGGACGATGTCTATCTCCCAAATGAGGACTTCCCTGATTGAGAGAAGATTTTTCTCTGCTCATGAACAAATCCTGACCCAGTGCCTTGGAACCCGCCCTGAATTGACAGTTTAGATAAGCTTTTCTCAACATATGGTCTGTATAAATTATTACTGCTGAGCCATTGAGCCTGATACAGTTTCCAAGACACATTTGTCTGAAATTGACTTGCTTCACTGGTATTGAAACAGAGCTAAGAGACCCCTCACAAGCTGTAAATGTCCATCTATCCTGGCATAGTCAGGAAGGCTGCTTAGGATTTCTCTTGGTACCTGAAGGAGCTTAAAAGGAATTACTATTATACAAATTCGAAGCTTTGAAGCAAGATCTATTAAATTAGAGTTCCTTTTTCCTACAGCTATAGCTCTTAAAAGGGTTTCCTGCTCCTCTAAAAATATCTAAACTAAAGAAGAAATGGCTACGTTTGCTTTTGATTTTTATTGTTTAAATCTTTTATTCTTTTGTGCCAACTTGCAAGATAAATGACATTTTTTATATAGTGTATCTGAAAGAGACACGTTAGTGACAGATTCCTTACCTTAGAATATCCCCAGGCGTCAGGCTGGATCCGGAAAGTTTTTTTTTGCGTAGCAGTACCCTTGCGCGTCGGTAGGCGGCGTCGTGCGGCTCCGCGTCCGTCGTCGGCGTCGTGATCGCCGGGATGACGTCGCGGGCAGTACTTAGGCGCCGCCCCTGCGCGCTGACGTCAGTTCTTCTTTTTCCGCGCCAGTAAGCGCAGATCCGGGAAGAGCAGTGCCCTAGTCACTTTTTGACTATCTTTTTTGTGAAATTTTTCACTGTTTTCTTCAACGAGTCTTCACGACTCCTAAGGTGTCGTAGGGATGCCCGGCTTTAAGCCCTGCGAGGAATGTGGTCTTATGATGTCCATCACGGACCCCCACCTCGAGTGTCTCTTCTGTCTCGGCCGAGACCACGACACGAAGTCGTGCCCTGACTGCCGGAAACTTCATCCGAAGGCTTTGCGAGAGCGGTCTCGAAAGCTCCTTGAAGTCTGGCAGTCGGCTCCGCGCCGCACCAAGCCCCGGTCCCGGGAGAGGTCGAGGGGCCGGACGCGGAGTCCCCGCCGTTCGTCGGAATCCAAGTCTTCGCGCTCCTCCGGTAAGTCGAAGCACAAGAAGTCTAAGCGGCGTCATCGCTCTAAGACTTCGCCTCGCCGGTCGCGCGACTCGGCTGAGGTCCCTGTCGGCACCGTCCCCGCGGCCCCGGACGTGCCTGTCGAGTTGCCCCCGCATTACCCGTCCTACCCGGGTTCGGGGGCGACTCCGGCCGAACTACAGAAATTCCTGTCGGCCATGGCCCGCCTCTTCGGGCCTCAAGGTCCCTCCGGTGCGCCTTCGGGCCACGCGGGCCCTGATGGGGTTGCTCCGGCGCCGCCGTCGACTCCGGTCCCGGCGTCGCCTGTCCCACCAGCCTTCGTCCCGGCCTCGGCCCGGCCCCGGCCTCGACCCCGGTTCCGGTGGTGCCGCAACCCCCATCGACGCCGGTTGACCTAACCACGCCTCCGCCGACGTCCCCGGTGCCGTTTCCGACGCCGTCCGGGGCTCCGGGCGGCGTCGTTCCCGGTTCTCCCCGGGTCCGGACATGGAGCCGGACCGGCGCCGCCCGACGCCGGTTCCGGCGCCAATGAGACCTTGGGTCCCTTATGTCCCTCCTCCTCCATATTTTCAACCTGAGGAGGACCAGGAGAGCTGGGAGGGTCTGACGACCCTCTCACACAACAGTGCGAGTTTGACCCGGACTGGGTTGAGGAACTTGGGGATGCCAGTGGGCTGGATACCTCCCCCGACTCTGGCATGCTGTCTCCTCCCGTGGCAACGGAGGAGGGGGCTAATTTTGCAACGGTGTTGCGTAGAGCTGCTGGAGCCTTAAATCTCCAGTTGCCTACAGTGGCCGTCAGGACTAACCTCCTGACTGAAGTGCTTCAGCCGGCGGCCTCCTCTTCAGAGCCTGTGCTGCCGTTCAACGATGCACTCACTGACGTTCTTTTGGGTGCCTGGTCCAAACCCACCACAGGGGCTCCTGTGGATAGGAACGTGGCCCGACGCCATCGCCCGGCTCCGGGCGACCCCCTGTTTCTCTCCCAACACCCCACCCCTGAGAGCTTGGTTGTCCAAGCCTCTGCCTCCCAAACAGCCTTCCCTACCGCCCCTCCGGATAGGGAATCCAAGCGCCTGGATAACTTTGGGAAGAAGGCTTTCTCTTCCTCCAGTGCTGGCTTGCGGTCTGTTAATACCGCTTGCCTCTTGGGCCGATACACCCACTCCCTGTGGGATTCGGTGGCTGATGTTTTGCCGCAGTGTTCTGAGGAGGTCCAGACACTGCTTACCCGCGCTATTGCGGAAGGGCGTGATGCGGCTAAATATACCATCCGCTGTGGCCTTGATACCGCCGACTCGCTGGGCAGATCGCTTGCAACGACGGTGGCGCTGCGTCGCCACGCCTGGCTGAGAACCACTGGTTTTTCAGGGGATGTCCAGAATACTCTCATGGACATGCCCTTTGATGGAGTCGGTCTTTTTGGTTCGAAGGCAGACCATGCGCTGGAGCGTTTCAAGGACTCACGGGCTACTGCTAAGTCCCTGGGCCTTGCTGTTGTGCGCCCTCCGCAAACGTCTGCTTTTCGCCCCTTTCGTGGCCACGGAAGGGGCGCCCAGTCACGTCCACAGCCCGGCCAACGGCCCGCGCAGCAAGCGCCTTCGCGTGGCCGAGGACGTGGATACCGCCGTGGCGGTTCGGGCAACCAGCGTGCGGGTCAGGCCACCACCTCCAACCCGTCCGCGGCCTCCAAGCCCTCCCTAGTCCCTCCTTTCAGGTGCACAGCACGCCAGTCGGGGGCAGGGTCCGCCATCACCTTCACCACTGGCGTCCCATCACCCTCGGACAAGTGGGTCTTGGACATTGTCCGAAGGGGCTACTCCCTCCCCTTCGAGACCACCCCCCAGCCATGCCACCTCAATTCCACCGCATGTCAGGGGATCACTTGGTGCTTCTACAGAAGGAAGTCACGGCCCTCTTGGCCAAGAGGGCCATCGAGCATGTTCCGACCCCAGAAGTAGGGCGTGGTTGCTACTCCCACTACTTTCTGGTGCCCAAAAAGGACAAGGAGGACATGCGTCCTATCTTGGACCTCCGGAACGTCAATCGCTTCCTCCGGAAGGAGAAGTTCAAGATGCTCACCCTAGCTCAGGTCTTGACTGCCCTCGACCCCGGAGACTGGTTGGTAGCGTTGGACTTGCAGGACGCCTATTTCCACATCCTCGTCCTGCCGGCCCACCGGCGTTACCTTCGGTTCACGGTAGGCCTCGAGCATTTTCAGTTCACCGTGCTCCCTTTGGCCTTACAAGTGCCCCTCGGGTGTTCACGAAAGTGATGGCGGTGGTCGCAGCTCATCTGCGCCGGGCAGGGGTTTCAGTCTTCCCCTACCTCGACGACTGGCTGTTGAAGGCGGGCTCGTCCCAGGCAGTCGTCTCCCACCTCCAGACTACGGCCGGACTCTTGCACTCGCTGGGGTTCTCCATCAATGTGCCGAAGTCGCATCTGATTCCTTCTCCACAGCTCCTTTTCATCGGAGCAGTTCTGGACACGACGCAGTTTCGGGCCTATCCTCCCGAACGGCGAGTCCGGGATATTCAGGCTATGATTCCGATCTTTCAGCCTTTATCCTGGGTTTCGGTACGGATGACCCTGAGGCTGCTGGGCCTCATGGCCTCCTGCATCCTGCTGGTCAATCATGCCAGATGGCATATGCGGGCTCTGCAGTGGGACCTGAAGTTCCAGTGGGCGCAGCACCAGGGCAACCTGTCCGATCACGTCCAGATTTCGGGACTGCAAGACAGTTGCAGTGGTGGCTCTCGAACCGGCAATGGGTCATGGGCAGATCCCTCTCCCTTCCCCAGCCAGAGCACACTGTTGTGACGGACGCGTCCCTTCTGGGATGGGGCGGTCACATGGGAGAGGCGGAGATCAGAGGCCTCTGGTCTCCGGCGGAGTCCCGCTCCATATCAACCTTCTGGAGCTCCGGGCGATCCGACTTGCACTCAAGGCATTCCTTCCCTCTGTCAAAGGGAAGGTGGTGCAGGTGTTCACCGACAACACCACCGCCATGTGGTACTGCAACAAACAGGGCGGGGTGGGGTCGTGGACCCTTGTCAGGAGGCTCTGCGCCTCTGGACATGGCTGGAACATCAGGGCATGTTCCTGATGGTTCAACACCTGGCAGGTTCCCTGAACGCCAGGGCGGACGAACTCAGCCGCAGGTGCATGATGGATCACGAATGGCGTCTTCACTCGGAAGTGGCGCAAGGACTCTTTCTACAGTGGGGAGAGCCTTGGTTAGATCTATTCGCCATCGAAGAGAACGCGCAATGTCATCAGTTTTGGCGCGTTGGAATTTCCAAGGCGGCACTCGCTCGGCGACGCTTTTCGTCACGAGTGGAGTTGCGGTCTATTGTACGCCTTTCCGCCTATACCACTTCTACCCAGAGTGTTGAAGAAGATTCGGCACGACCGGGCCCAAGTCATTCTTGTGGCTCCGGACTGGGCTCGAAGAGTTTGGTATCCCGAGCTACTCAATATGAGCGTAGATCCCCGATCCGTCTGCCTCTTCGGGAGGATCTTCTGTCGCAGCAGCAGGGGACGGTCCTCCACCCGAACCTGTCCAGTCTACACCTGCTTGCGTGGAGATTGAGCGGCGGCAGCTGATTCCTTTCGACTCTGCCTCCCGAAGTTTGTGATGTAATTCTGGCAGCCAGGCGTCCCTCCACTAAGGTGGTATACGCCTGCAGGTGGAACAAATTTGTGGCATGGTGCACAGCAAAGGCTGTGAATCCCCTTTCTGCCCCTCTGTCTGAGGTCCTTCTGTTCCTTCTCTCTCTGGCCCAACAGGGTTCTGCCCTGGGTACCATCAAGGGTTATCTTTGTGCTATCTCGGCCTTCCTCAGGCTCCCTGATCAGCCCTCCCTTTTCAAGTCCCCTGTTGTTAACAGGTTCTTAAAAGGCATTACTCACCTCTTTCCTCCTGTTCCGTTTGTGATGCCTCAGTGGGACTTGAACTTGGTTCTTACCTTTTAATGTGCGCTCCCTTTGAGCCTCTACATAACTGTCCTCTTCGTCTTCTGACTCTAAAGACAGCCTTTCTGGTGGCCATCACCTCCGCTCGGCGGGTGAGTGAGCTCCAGGCTCTATCTTGCAAACCTCCCTTTCTGTCTGTTCATCCAGACAAGGTTGTTCTTCGGACGCGTCCGTCCTTCTTGCCAAAGGTGGTTACTGCTTTCCATATTGGGCAGACCATCACTTTGCCCACCTTCTTTCCGCCTCCGCATTCTTCCAGAGAGGAAGAGAGGCTCCACCGTCTGGACCCAAAACGTGCGCTCTCCTTCTATATTGACCGCACAAAACACTTCCGGGTGGATGACCAGCTCTTTGTTGGCTACGTGGGCGCCAAAAAAGGTCGGGCGGTGCACAAGAGGACCATCTCCCGCTGGGTTACCTTGTGCATCAAGACCTGCTATTCTTTGACGAAGAAGGAGCCTCCTGTTGGGCTGCGTGCCCATTCCACGAGGGCAACGGCTGCTACCACGGCCTTGGGCCGCGGTGTTCCGCTGCCGGTTATTTGTCAGGCAGCTACGTGGGCCTCGCTGCACACGTTTACAAAGCATTACTGCCTTGACAGTCAGGTCCGGAGGGACGGCTTCTTTGGCCGTTCTGTCCTCCAGGACTTCCTTGTCTGATCTTTGTTCGCAGACCCACCACCGGGGTTGGTATTGCTGGGGTATCTATTCTAAGGTAAGGAATCTGTCACTAACGTGTCTCTTTCAGATGCACAAGTTACTAACTTGTGTAACGATATATCTGTAAGAGACAGTAGTTAGTGACAGATTCCCTACCGCCCCACCCATCCTCCCCGTTCTGCGAACTGATTTCTAGGGTTAAGGACATCCCTTTCAGGGCCCTAGTATTTTTCAGACACCTATGTCAGCTTCTTGCATGGCTCTGCGTTCCTGGCGCGGAAAATCGTGTACAGAACTGACGTCAGCGCGCAGGGGCGGCGCCTAAGTACTGCCCGCGACGTCATCCCGGCGATCACGACGCCGACGACGGACGCGGAGCCGCACGACGCCGCTTACCGACGCGCAAGGGTACTGCTACGCAAAAAAAAACTTTCCGGATCCAGCCTGACGCCTGGGGATATTCTAAGGTAAGGAATCTGTCACTAACTACTGTCTCTTACAGATATATCGTTACACAAGTTAGTAACTTGTGCTTTAGCTGTTCAGCAAGAAGCAGTGTCGTAAGAAAGAACGAAACAATAAGGAAGAAAAACCCCTTCCCCCTCCCAACATTCTTTTGAATCTATTACGTTATTTGTCACAATTCCACACATACCTATGGTTCTGTCGCAGAACCACTAGTGTCAGATAGATCAGGGAGCTGCAAAACTCGCAGATATTTAGGTCATGTCAATTCCCGAAACTCTTGAGACAAAAGAGAGAGAGAGGGTTTCCAAAGGTCCCGATATGATGTTCCACTGTTGTTAGAGGCGAGTGTAATTTTCACCATCCCGAAGACATACCACAGGCGATAGAACCACCCCAGCTGAGTCGGTGTGTGTGCTATCCCCCAGTGCGAAAGTATATTTTGTAAGGCAGCCCCCTAGGCGATCCCGATTTGCTTACCTCGCATGGATTTCAGGGGGTAGGTGAGCGGGTTGGGTAAACCCAATAAGATATAGGAAGGGAATCGGGAAGTTGAGTGTCTCGGTGACGATCTATGTCATCTAATGTTTGTGTCCAGTAATCTTGGATCTGAGGACATTCCCAAAGCAAATGTACCAGGCTCCCCACCTCCCCTCCACCCCTCCAGCAACCCGAACGTTTGGTTGGATCGATGTTGTGTAGCCGCTCGGGGGGTGAGATACCAGTATGTTGTAATCTTAGTGAGTGTTTCAGTGAGAGCTGTATAACGGTCGGTATGACGAGCCCTGTAGTATATATTCTCCCATTCTTTGTGTGTTAGCTGTCTCCCTATGTCTCTCTCCCATCTTGTTTGGTTGGTCTTGTGTGTATGTATGTTTCGTGGGCAGCAGCAGCATGGAATACATTATTGAGATAAGTCCTTTTTCTGAGGTTTTCGTGATCAACCACTTCTCGTAGTCGGTAAGATATCTCTGTGTGTTAGCTTTATTGTCTGGGTTTAGGAGCCAATGTTGGAGTTGTAAATACTGTAAGCGTTCTGTCTCAGGGAGCTCAAAGTCTACTCGTAATTGTGTGAACTGGATTAGTCCTTCGTCATCAAACATATGTCCCATAGAGCGACATTTAGTCTGACGCCAATTGGGGATACTCCCGGATGATTCCCAGGTGTAAAGTCTGGGTTATCAAACAGGGGTGTTAGCGGCGAGGGGAAAGATGTAAGTCCGCTGCGGGTGCTGCATTGGTCCCAGGCATACATAGTTGTCTTAGTGATAGGTGAGAGGTATAAGCTCTGGGGCCTATGTGCTTTCTTTAGAAAAGGGATCTTCTATAGCGAAGTTCACGCTACTGCCCGGTCTTGAAAAAGCCAGTATCGTTCTGATTCTTCCTTGTTACACTCCGCTAAGTATCTTAGCTGGGCGGCCTGGAAATAGAGTTGGAGGTTTGGAACGCCCTAGCCCCCCGCGGTTGTGGATAGAAAGCTCTGTTCTCTCCGCATTTGTGATTTCTTCCCTGCCCACACGAAGCAATGTAATTCGGTTTGTAGTTTATTAATTGTCCCTGCTGGGTTGTTAATTTTTTTTTTTTTAACAGACTTTATTGAGTTTTTAAACAGACATTCAATATGGCCCAACAATACTGTAAATTGTGTACATTCAAGTGCGCTCCGCAATGATCTCCAGTTACTTATCTAGAATGGTCCAGCAGGCATGCCGGGTTGTTAATGGAAGTGTTTGGAATAGGTTGAGAATTTTGGGTAGAATGGTCATTTTGATGGCTGTGATTCTCCCGAGCCACGATATCGGGGAGTGTCCCCATCGCCCCAGTTCTGATTTAACGTGTCTGTATAGAGACTGGTAATTGATTATGGATGTCTTATGTAGTGAGGGTGCCAGTCATATCCCCAGGTATGGCACTGCTTCTTTCACCCATTGTATGGGAAATTGCGTAATTCCTCTGCTATGGTGGTTCTACTGGACTTGTCTTCTGCGTTCAACACAGTTTCTCATCCTATTCTGCTTGATAGACTCAGCAAGATTGGTATTAAAGATCAAGCTTTGTTATGGCTCAAATCCTTTATTGGAGACTGGACCTAAGCAGTTTTTCCTGGCTTTCCAGGAGAATGAGAAGGAAGCATTGTGTTCCTACGAGCTTTGCCTCGAGTCAGTGGTTGAGTGGATGAATGAAATCTGTCTTAAGTTTAATTCTGAGAAAACAGAGATACTCTTTTATTGGCACCACGACTCCCCCTGATTCCAGTAACTGGTGGCCGACAGAGTTGGTGGTTCCCTCTTGTACGGCACCTAAAGTGAGAAACCTGGATGTGCCAACCAGTAGTGTGCTAGGAGACACTTTTGCAAAGTGAGTGAGGGCGGGGCCTCCGACGAGGTCTCAGCAATCCCTCTGTGGGAGACTTAACTGGTGGCAACAATAGGGGTTCTTGGCCCCCAAGGACACTCAGCAGCCAAGGGGACTTTATCCCGCAAACAGTAGTGCCCCAGGAGACGTGTTTGCAGAATGGTTGAGAAAGCGGGCGGGTCCTCCGCTGAGGGGGACTTACAGGTGGTAGCAGGAGGAGCTCTTGCCCCCTAACTATTCTCAGCATCCAAGGGAACTTAATTTGAGGTGGTGGAGTAATTCTTCACCCACTCACGGAGCTCTGTGGAATTTGGCGGAGTTTTTCGGTAACTCTGCGAAATTTCACCCAGGCCTAGCAGAAAGATGAAAAATAAAGGTCCGCAACACGCTGAAAGAAGCTAAATAAAGGTCATAAGTGAGCAGAAAAAAGTCAGAAAACGAGCAGAACCCACTCAGGCACCCATGCACCCACTCACAGAACAACTCAGACACACACACACTCCCTCACACACCCACAGAGACATTTGTGCACTCACTCACAAACTCTCTCTCAAAGGTTACAGGTTACAGTTAGGAAATAACGTTAAAAAACCATAGAAATTCACTGAAAAAACCAAAGGTTACAGGGACGTTTTAGTTAGGAAATAGAATTATAAAAACCTTAGAAATTCACGGAAAAAAACAAAGGTTACTGAGATGTTATAGTTAGGAAATAGAATTAAAAAAAATTAAACATTCACTGAAAAAACCAAAGGTTACAGGGGCGTTATAGTTAGGCTCAGATTTCACTTGTACAAAACCATAGAAATTCAGCAGTTATAGTTACCCGAGCTAACTAAAACTTACACCCCCACAATGCACTACTTATGACCTCATACATTACATCACTTATGACATGATCAGTGGCATCACGGATGCCATCATCCACAGAACCACTCACATACCCACTCATAGCCCCATGCAGCATCTCATACACCCACACAACCACTCACATACCCATTCACAAACCCATACAAATTTTCATGCACCCACTCTGTCATGCATAGAGCCACACACTCACTCGTACAGGTACTCACACAACCAGTCACTCACCCATACTGATACTCGCACACCCACTAACTTACTCATACAGATACTAGCACTTGTACGCAGTCACTTAAACAGTCACTGAGACAACCACGTAGTCTCCGATAGAGCCTCTCTCACACTCACTTACCCATACAAGGACTCACACACCCACTCACTCACCCTTACAGCCACTCACACACCCACTCACTAACCCCTACACCCACTTACACACCCATTGAAACACCCATACAGCCACTTATGTACCCTCACACTCACCCATACAGACACGCATGCACCTGCTCACTCACCCATACAGCTACTCATGCACCCTCTCATTCACCATTTAAAGCCACTTACACACCCACTCACTCACCCATACACCCACTCACTCATACTGCCACTGACCCAGCCACTCGCTCACCCTTACAAAAACTCACACAACCACTCACTCATCTGTACAGTCTCTCACATACCCACGCCCTCATCCATACACCACTTACACTCCCACTCACACAGCCACTTACTCACCCATACAGCCACACACACATGGAGTTACACAGTTACACAGACACTCACTTAATCTATGTTTTAAAATAGAATCACTCAGTAGTACACAAAGTAAACTAATTTAACTGTTCTGATACCTTAGCATATAGGTTTAACACTCAGAAACTTTTAGAAAACACTCCCAGTCACTGGATGATGTCGTTAGTGATGTCATCAGTGATGTAATTTGAGATGTCATCAGAGATGTCACTGACCATGTCATACGTGATGTAATATGTGAGTTCAAAAGCAGTGCATTGCGTGGGCGTAAGTTATAGTTAGCTCAGGTAACTATAACTGCTGAATTTCTATGGTTTTGTACGGTTGAAATTTGAGCCTAACTATAAAGTCCCTGTAACCTTTGGCTTTTTCAGTGAATTTCTAAGGCTTTTTAAATTATATTTCCTAACTGTAGCGTCCCTGTAGCCTTCGGTTTTTTCAGAGAATTTCTAAGATTTTTTAAATTCTATTTTCTAACTAATAATAACTAAAGGACTTTTGGGGGTTAACACCCCACTAAGGACATAAACTTGAAGTATATTGATTAATAACTTTTGCTATGTATAGCACTCCCGAGCCTGTAATGGCATACAACCCTCGACAGTCTGGTTCTTTTGTGTCCAGACAAACAGTATTTTGGTGTCTATTATCTTCATTTATTCTATACATTAATTCTTTATGTCATACAGATTGGGTCTGGAGTCAAGAAGAACCGCAAAACATGGGCCCCTGGACTTTTGTAGCACCAAGGTTCGAAAGGCAGTTGGCACGTAAGGTATGTATTTTAATTCTAATGCGCTTTACCAACGTAGAGAAAGCTTATACCTTTAAAGTTAAAAAATGTAATATCATATGTCATCACTGTCTGTTCAATTATAGTTTCTGTTATCAATCTGTGTCATCTATATATAATGCATTTTTCTGCTTCTCATATATAATCTGACTCTGCAGTCAATTAAAATAAGCTTATCACTTAGCCATGCCCCCTTATACGGTTTAATTTCTTATGGCGAATTAGCTTGTTTGTCATCTTAATACATGCTATTTTCCCATTTATATTGTATATTATGGCCTCTCCTCTAACTATACCCATTATGCTAATTAAAGAGCCATGTCTTGTGTGACAGGAAAGTTCTCTGTTATCATCGGACCTGCATTCACTCAACTGCTACCAAACTGCCTCATTGTTCTTGTGGTTGCCATTAGTTGATAATCAATCAAAGAGAGAGGGTGGGACTAGGAGAAATTTAAGGCCCAGCACCCATGCTCCCATCCAGAAGTATGCATGCGAAAGGAGGGTAGCTGTTCCTATAGGAAAGAGAAAAAGGCGCAATTGGAATGTATTGTGAAGAGGGGAATCTTCCTTGTCGGAAGATAGAGCCCTCACACACCCAAAGTGGGTGTCATTTTTCATCATAGGGCTTTTCTCCTCGTGGGGCCGGCGCTGCAATGCCCCACGTGCGCCACGAGAAGGCTATTTGTCAGAGGGCTTCTCTTTTTGCCGTATTGATGGGTGAGGGAATGTGGAAGTAGGGTAGTGTATCTAGTGAGATGTGATTTAAAACTGCCTAAGGGGTACCGTTTGGTTTTATTTAGAGGGTCCCCTTGGTAGGGTTAACAAGCATTTACAATGCAATAGGTCTCGCACTGACATTATTTTGAGCTATTGACATTGTAAATGAAATTTTTTTTTGTTTTGTTTTTCTTTTGTTTTTCATACCATACACAACTATTTTGTTTTAAATTATGTGGTTCATGGCACTCATTTTTGGGTTTACAGCACTCATCAAGTAAATCCCACCTCTATGATGTTGTGAGAGTTACAAACCGGGAAAAAGAATCACAACACTATAGCATTGTTTCTATTGGAGGAGCCTCGGTGGATCTGCAAATCCTAAGACTGCAAACATTTTAAAAATGAGGCTTCTGAATGAATTCTGGAAAACGAGAAAAATTCCATTTCTTGTGCTGTAAACTAGCACCTGAAAGAAATACTACCAAGCATTGTTTGCAAGTTTAAAGTTATAAAAAGCATCAACCCCCCTAAAAATCAGTTCAAGAAAATAGTTTAAAAATTGAAAAGTAAAAAAATTGCATAAAAATGTGTAACATAACGAATTAACCCAAAAAAGGGTTCCAATATTAGAACGTTAAAAAAACTCACACAAACAACATGATGTATGTTCTGTAGGCATGAAGATGCATGGGTGTGTACATATGCACGAGCTGATCAAAGGTACTCTAACAGAAGTGGGGGTATACAGTTTGGCTTAGGCGAAATGTCGTCATTTAGTGTATTGTAAGATTCTGCTTGTTTTACGTGAAATTCCCAAAATAACGTGATTACACCAACTACTTTATGTAATTATGCGCCATCTGATGTTAAAAATTAACCTTGAATGCGCCATTCACAGTAAAAGTTCTCCACGGACAGCAGGCTGCAAGTGTCTGTTGTACGCGGGAGCTTTGCTACTTTTTTGGGGTGCAAAATGCGTTCTCACATCAAAAACTTATAAGAGGGAACATTTCGCTCTAAACTATAGGGCTAAATTACGCATTTGCATCTTGCCTAATTACAAGAAAGGAATTTAGGCAAAATTTCCACACCCGTAGTGAACAAGGCACAAGGTAAGACACGTGCCAATGAAGGGGGACACCCACAAGCTGGCGGGGGGGGGGTAGCATTATCCAAGCACAGAACTCAGTGCTGTAGCTGGAAGTACCACCAGACATCACACACTCTTGCGTGCACAAAATCATATCACTAGAAGCGGGAAAATATGTTTTGTGAATAAAGTAAGTTTCGTGCCCTCAGTTCAGTCTAAGAAAGTGAGCACGTTTTAAATAGGTCTTTATTGCTTTATATCAAGTAGATTTAAACAATGCACACGTGTTGTCTTCATTTAGAGTATTTGTACAAACATCAGTAAAGGTAACATACAGCGCTTCGAGGAGGAGTGTAAGAAAGTTGGCACGTCAGCATTAAATACCACACAGCAAACGAACTGCCCAAAATTTGGGGATAACTCGTACTCTACCTAGCGTCAAGCTGTTTTTTGACTCTGATATTTTGGAAACATTTCAAACCTAGGTGACTCGCAGCTGTTCCATCGCATGAAGGAATATACTACATCCAAGCCAGTGGGACAAACTTCTTGCTGAGCGGGCAGATTCCTCAGCCTTTCAGACAGAAGCAATGATACTCCCTCCCTGCCCCCACCCCCTCCCGTCAGACTCTTTCAGGCTTTGTTTACGTTGCAGGGCTGACCACTAACGCAGACACCAGCTGCAGATGCTTGCTCTGGAGTACAGAGCCTCCGCTGTCTGGAAGCAACATGTGGTTTCAATTTATCGTTCCCGGCAAGAATTCTACACACTTTCAAAAACATGTAGTAGTAGGGCTTAACCCTTCGAGGTACCTCTCAAGAGAAGGAGGCTGATGAAGGGCCAGCCGGTCTACAGCTCGCTCTGCTTTTTTTTTTGGTATTTCAATTCTTTATTACATTTTTAACAATAATAAGCAAACAATGATCAATAATCAAATATCTGCACAAGAACGTAAAATGCCAAACATACAATATAAAATACAAGCAGGAATAATACAAAAAAAGAGAAAGTAAACTTAAGGAAAAACAGATCAAGTACTGCATTAACGTGCAAAGATTACTTGATGAATCAAATGTAAAGGAATTATAAGAAGAGGCGAGAGAGAAAATGGTATGCAAATAATATATGTAACAGCCTTATTGTATTGTAATTGCATTTATATAGTGCTTACTACCCCTGACGAGGCGTCGAAGCGCTTTATTGAAACCCATTGGAACTATAGTTCAGCAAAGAGTCAAAATCATGCACCTGCACCCCTGGGTTTGGTAACATAATTGCAAAGTGCGCCAAAGCACTTTCTGGACTCAGTTTCTGCCACCCCCAACCCCTCAAAACACATGAAGACAATCTAAACATAGTTAAAACACGTTTGCTACAAAATTTCCATACAGTGCTCAAGGGAAGAGCACGGTAACTGGGCAAGCCTCAGAGAATGTGTACTCGCACGCAGGCTGACTGAGAAGTAGTCGCCAATCAGAACAGCCCGTTCACTGCGGTCACAGGGGGATTCGCCTATCACGGAAAGAGTTAAGAAGGAGCCACTGCACAATCAAACCCAAGAATTTGCGATGGCGACGTCACAGCGTAAACATCCACCGGTGGCGCAGGCAAGTTTCTGTTCTGTCAGCTCCTGCTGTTGCTGCCCCAGCCCAACGGGCACAGGATTTAACACACGCAGCAGCTGCCAGAACACAAAATGACGGAGGCCCCGATGGAAAGTGGCGCATCGCCCCCGAGTCTCGCATCTCACAGGCAGTAACAATAACATCTGTTATGTAAAGCACTTTGGAATGGTGATACTGCAGTATGAAGCGCTGTCTATGAAGAACGTTTTGATTATCTGCGTGTGCTCCTAGACACATCGGTTTATATTCCTGTACTTCAGTCCCCTTTGTGCCAAAAGTAGGGAGCTCTTAGAAACAAACGGAACAACAGTTTGAGATATCTTGAAATGTGAATTTGTGCAACCTTGCAAAATCCCAGTTCGGAGGCATGTTTGCACTTCAGGGACATGATCCCGAGGTAGTGCCTGCAGACTTTCTTATCTTTAGGGGCGGCCATCTGTTTCTAATTAGCATGGCCGCGCTAAGGCCATGCTAATTAGAAACAGATGGCCCCCCTAAAGATAAGAAAGTGCTTCACGACAGCCATGAAGCAGACGACCCAGTCCGGATGGGCCGTCCAAAAGGGAGAAAGGGCAGTGGCCCAAAAGCATCCTTTTCAATGGGAAGCCAGCGTTTAGCATAAACGCTGACGCGACCCAATGAAAATGATGGGCGGGGCTTCAAGTCCCCTTCTGAAATCTCCTCTCTCACTTTAGGTCTCGCCGAGCGTGCAGCGCATGCGCTGCAACGCTAGGCGAGACCTAAAAATGAAAAGGTGAGTGCTGTCAGTGGGATATTATGAACCATGACAGTCTCACAGTGTATCTACAAAGGTCAACATGTTTCACGCCTAAGTGGTCTAACAGGGATTTGTGGCGTTTCTTCAGGACCGAAAGGTAATGTAGCCCTACCCTACAACAATAAAGGATATGTGACTGGGTTTGAAATGATATATAGAGAAAACTGAAGTTCAGTATACCTACATGCATAGTTGCCTCTAAAATGCGCGCCTGAACGGGCCCGCACACTTAGATTTCTCTCCACGCAGAAACCTACAAACACTGCGCACCCGAAAGGATTCTTCTGCACTTTGAAAGTGCCTAATTGGAGCATTTGAAATGGAGCCGTAGTGATTAAACTGCACTGCTAAATGCATTTTTAAAGTCGTGTTTTTGTCTTTAAAAATGCTAATCGAGGAAGGCAGTGAAGGGCGGTTCAGAAGCAGCAGGAAAGCAGTCCCAGAGCCTTCACTGCAGCCCAAGAGTCCAATCTGAAGCATATATTGGGAATTGTGGCAGTTCTCAGATATTAACATACTCTGGAAGTTGAGACACACATTCACCATTTAGGCGTCAGCCACCAGTAACATTCCAGAGGCTGAAACTTCATAACTAAATGAGAGCCTTCAGTTTTGAACGCCGATAGTTTTAAAACTCACTTGCTGACAGGGCTATGTATTTTCATTGCTGAACCTTCTTGCTAGAAATTGTGCAGCGGGTGCAGTGGCGCCCGCTACCAAGTCTGCAAGGTACCCGTTGGTAGCTCCTAAGTTAACGTGATTCAAAACGCCTCTGATATTCACTATTGCAGATTTTCACAGTTTAAAAAATAATCAGTAAAATTAATCTCACATCCTACTACTTAGATAATTATGTTTTCAGGGTCTTCTGTCCAAAGTAACGGAAAGGTTACAGAGAGGAGTACCACATTCTTATTTATTTATAATCAGAGTCACTGGAATTAGGTGGCCAGGGAAGACAAAATTATGAATTAGGGTTGACTAAATTATGCTGCAGTAAAAGGCAAATTATGCTGCACAATGCAGGACATTTTGTGATAGCATTGCTTCCTTATTTTGGTATTTTTGTACAGGTTAACACTGTCTGGAAAAAGAGATCACCTTGTCAGTACCAGCTCAACACCCAAATGTAGCAATAAACAGAAAGAGGGCCAGTCAACCTTTGCAAAGGGCCTTCCACTGTGGGACAATGTGTGTTGCCCTATTTTTAGTAACTTATTATCTGCTTACGCTAGAAACAATCTTTTTTTTGTTAAAATCTCCAGCTTATGCAGCAGATGATGGATTATGTGGCAAATGCAGAAAAGTATGCAAAATCGCATAATTCCAGTGTCCCTGCTTATAGTCTGCTAATGCTTAGGAAAACTCCAAGTACTAGAATTCTTTGCAGTGGTCTTTCTGATTTCTAATGAAAATGACAATTGTGAGAGAGAGTCAACAGGTGTTTTAAATCACATTTGTAATTCTATATAACTTTATGCTCACTGGGTATGAGCTCTTGTGCACTGTACCAGTTATGGTGTGAAGCCAAGGAAAATGACTATAGACCTGATTCATTCACTGGTAAAAGTTATGTCCAATGACATACATCTGATCTGTTTATTAAAAAAAAGTTATGACGAGGCAGTAGGCCTAGCTTGATTATTGTAACAAGCATTTGTTAAAGCCAATAGGCCTATACTGGATATTGTTTTAGTACGTACATGGAAATTTGCAAGATTACTGTAGTAGGCAAGGGTTTTGGTATTGGCGACTAACTCGAATAAACTGTGGACATAGAAGATTTGCGCTAAAATAATCCTTGTTAGGCCTTCGTAGGGGGGATTTTTTTTCAATTTTTTAGACAACTGTAATTTTGCATATATTTGCAATTTTACTGATGGTTGCTTTGTAGTAAAGGTTATGCGCAATACAGTTGGCCTTCCTATATTACAGTGATGAGCCAATGCCAAATGCTATAGACCTGATTGGTTCATTGGGAAAAGTTATTTCATAGGTCTGATCTATCTCTTATGAAAGGTTCTGACACAGGCTGTAGACCTGATTTATTTATTATGGCACACACATGTTAAAGTCAATAGGCCTTTAAGGGTGGATTGTTATTGCGCCCTGTTAAAGCCTGCAGACGTCTTTTGTTACATGAACTCACATAGAGGAGTTTTTAGGCAAGACTTCGTGTTAATTACCCTTTGGGCAAACCTTAGGGGTCCACGATTTGCTCTGTAATAATTATTTCTAGGATCTCTTCCAAAGGTTTGACACGCTTTGGCCCTGATTACGATGTGGGGCGGACTTGCGTCCGCCTGACGCCATTGCCGGAAACGAACCACCCGACCATGGGTCGGTGGTTCCGCATTCTCAATTAATATGCGATCGCACATAGTGCGTTCGGAAACTTCTATTTTTCAATGGGAGCTTGTGCAGCGGGCTGAAAACGCCCGCAGCACCAGCTCCGATTGAAAATTGGAAGTTTATAAATTTCCCTGCACTGTTTGGCAGGCGCCGTGAGGTCCCTACCACACTGTGTAGTGATGTTTGGGGGGGCACCATAGGTGCCCTCCAAGGCCCAAATGCAGAGGGCCAGGGAGTATGGGGGCCCTGTTAGGGGCCCCTAAAGTCAGTTTCCGACAACCAGTCCCATGTCGGAAAGGCCAACATGATCCCGACGGTGGAAATGCCGTCCTTAAGGGATTATGGTGCCTTTCCTACTGACCCCGTCGGAACCGCGTCTGATTCCCTCGCCAGTTTAAACTCCTACCGCCATCATCCTAATGCGGCGGTCGGACTTTAAACTGACCATATCAGGCGGAAAGCCTTCGACCAGCGGTCGGAGGCTTTCCGCCCGACATCGTAATGAGGGCCTTAGTTGTGTGCTAGAATCTTGTAATAAAAAACACATATATTCCACTGCTATATATACAAATGATATGTATACCGCTTCAGTCATTGACTCTCTTGCCCTGTGAGTGACACTTGTCTGACCACATGTGCACAGCCACCTGAAAATTAGTGCATTTCAGTGCCAATGCTTGTGGGCCAGTCCTTTAGTTTTCCATGTTCTAATTACATGGCCCTTTTCATTTCTTTCCCTCTTCTCTTTTTATTTTCATGACTAAAACCTGCTACACCTCGAAAGACAGTTCTAACTCTCTGTTTGTTTGCTTCTCAGTGCAGAGTACACAACTCAGGGATGATCTGTGCGCCTAACAAATATAAATTTCTTATTTCAACATGTGCAGCCACTGCATCTAAACCACCTGACCACCATGGAAGAATATTGCCCATAGGGTTTCATTGATTTTAACATTGCAAAATGGCCAACATGCTGGTTCTAAAAGTGGCATTCAGATGCAACTATAAAACAACACACTCTGTACAGCAGCATGGCAAGGTGACCACCTGCTGCTTTGTTTAATTTTGTTACTACAAGCATACGTCTTCCATTTTTAGGCGCTAGCATGTTTTCTTTATTCTGTTTTTATTCTTTTAATTTCTAGCATATGTTGCTGAGTTTGTGCATGCATTTTATTGTGGTTGTGTAAATGAGTGAATATAAGAGTTACTCAGTGATGAATAAATGCATGAGTGCAAGGATGAGTAACAGAATGCATATATGATGACTTATTCTGTACCTAAACTCATCAATGACTAAAGAGGAACTTTTAAATATAAGCCAGGCATGCTTACATTGACAATGCTTCTTATCAACCTTCAAGTGGTAGCTTGTCGATTTTCCTAGTTGCACATCTCATCACTCGGTTGCTCACACAAGCTAGAAATGTGTGCATGCAAACATTCTGTTGCCGCACACGAGGAAGAATAATTAGAGGGAACATTGCCTATATGTATGGAGAATCCCTAGCTATATCTCACAATCCAACCTGAAAGAGCATAAAATAATAATAAACACATGAAAAAGGGTTACCTGTGTGTGATCAAGTACACAAGTATCTTATAGCTTGTGGGAGTCCTCTTAAAGGCAGATAGGTAGGAACTCTCCATAGTCAAGTTTACTACGTAATGTATTTTGCAAATGAAATAGAAAAAATACTAGGAGCACAACCGTCGCTCCTTAGTGAAGAGTAAAACGCTGCAAATCAGGCAAGTGACATAATCGTGACAAGGGATAGCAAGACAGAGAGACAAACATATAAGGCATCCATAAACCAAAGTAATGTTATATCCCATCTGAGGGTAGGGCGGGCATCTTAACCTACTGTTGTCTTGGAAAATGCACCTTAGATGAGGGCAGAGTACCGCGCTAGAGCTGTGGCTCAATCTGCAAATGTAAATAAGTTTGAGTCATTAAATAAACATGTACATGAGCCTGGAGAAGTCAAGAACTTATTGCTGTAAGCATAGTACTCACGTGGTCCCATGCAGAATAGCGTTAGCCACCTACCCCTCTCTGCCCATCTGGAGGTAGAGTACCAATCGGAGGGTTGCTGTTTAAATGTCTGCCGGAGAATGGCTCTCAGGTGTGGTGTGTCAGCGGGCGCCAATGTGCGCCCACGCTGTATGGAAGGTCGCGAAAGGGAGATGTGAATCAGTGCGGCCATCTTGGACAAATCACTTTTTTGTCAAAAAACTTTTTTCCATTGCCATTAGTTGTTCATGAGTAAGTAAGTCATTGGTTGATAGATTTCTTCTCATTTACTTTAATAAACCAAACATAGAGTTTCCAATACAGCAAACCCTGAATTGTTCCCTAGATGAGCACTTTTCAGTTATTCTGAGTAAACCCAGAGTTTGATCTTCCGTGCCAGTCCTGTCGGTGGAAGTGAAGGAACTACTGTCAGAAAATATTTACCTCCCTTCATGCCCAACCAACTGAACAATTCTTGTTTGACTCCCTTCTAACATAACGTGTCTTTTGTGAAGTGCACATTCATGCCTAGGGGTTTATTAAAGCAATAAAACAGATTTTTATTGTACAGACCTTTTGCGATGTCTGTGGGTGACAAAGAAAGGTTGTCATGATACGTCCATCTCCCTCTGTGGCTTACCCTGGCTTGATTGGATAGCTCTCTTCTATATCTAAAATACCTCTTAATATCCTCCCATTCCTCTGTTCTAAAATGGGTGGGGAATATATGTCCAATATTTCTTGGGCCAATCCTTAATGGGGAACTCACAATACCAACCCTCATGATAAGCAGGTCAGTATGCCTCATCAGACCAGAAGCATCAGACCAGAACCTAAAGCTACTTGATAACATTTTTCCGCTCATCAAAACCAAGGCTGCAACACATTATCCCGCCTCCCCATCAAACCACTCCCCCATCCTTCCGCCCGACTCCCTAGCTGACTCCCCACCTAGACACTCTCCCTCGGACACTCTCCTCCTATCCATCCCCAGCAATTCTATCACAAATTTTGCCCCAGCCCCCCCCCCCCACACCCCTACATCTGATCAGCCAGTGGTCCCACCCTCTCCGCCCCCCCCTTACTCTGAATTTCACCGTCCTTCCACCTACAGCACACACCAATTCTCCATCACTTCACTTCCCTTCTCTACTCCCTCCCCTGCCACTGATCACCCCACTGTAAAACTACCATATAACGAACCGGATCACCCCCGTCACAGGACCCCACACAAATAATAACTTGTGTAGGGTCTCCTCCTCCTCACCTAACTACAGCCCAGGATATGAATACGATATCTCTGACACCTGACCCTAGATTAGACGAAATAGTAACATCCCTACAACAAATCAAACAGGATATTCAAACACTCCATGACCTGATCCGGCAAAAACCCAAGACACAAGCGAAATTCACTCATCAGCCTCGAGCTAACTCTTCGTCACAGAAGCTCGACAGATGGAAAACATTACCTTTCTCCAATGCCTCATCCCGACCGATCAGAAGTAATAACCATCTCTCAACGAAGGATCTAACTTCCCTACTACATTCTTACGAGCCCCCGACCCCACCCCCTAATTTTGAGCACGCTAATAACACACAGAAATCGTCCCTAATTCAACCCATCCCTCCCAATGCCTCTAGAGTTACAAGACATATTCCCAGAGGTATTGTGGATAGTAACCTCAAGAGAGTACTCATCTTAGACGACCCCAACACCACTCCTACCAAGCCCCGGCTAAAATGTATCCTACTAAACTGTCGGTCGGCCGCACGTCATGCCGCAGATATAGCTGACCTCATACTAACCAATGAACCTGACCTCATAATTTTAACAGAAACTAGGCTTAATGATTCATCCACGCCTATCCTAGACATTCTAGTTCCCCCAAACTATCACATCACAAGACTTGATGGAAGTGATAGGCTAGGCGGGGCGGAGGCATTGCCTCCATACATCGAAACTACCTCGCTGTGACCCGCTCCAACTCACCTGTTCTCTCGTCCTGCGAATACCTATGCTTAGACATCGCTAACCATAACAAGCCAATATGCTCACTACATGCATTTTACCATCCACCAGGCAATAACCTGACCTTCATTGAACACATAATGGATATCTTAGCTACTAATGACGGACAACAGAACACTCAGATTTTCCTGGGGGACTTCAACCTCCACTGGAATGACCTTGAGGTCAATAGCCTCAAAGCCTTCCTATCCGACCTTAACCTGTCCCAAATCTGTGATAGCCCCACCCATGAAAAAGGCTCAACCCTGGATCTAGTAATTTCCAAAATGGACTCCACCCAGTTGGAATCGATCCTCCCCTGTGACTGGTCTGACCATCACATCATCACTTTCCATATCAATGAAGCTATTAAAGTACTCTCTGTCCAACCCACGAGAACGAAAATCTGGAAGAGAAATCTAAATAACGTAAATCCTGTCTCACTCGCAACCGCTAGTCCGACCCTCCTGTCCCCACCTGATGGATTAAAGGATGTTCATGATCTGACTAATCATTACTTCCACGCTATGAGCTTGGATTTAGACAATCTAGCTCCCCTACAATTGAAAAGAGTCACCTCTAAAGTATCAAACCCCTGGTATGATGGTAGGCTAAATGAAGACAGAAGATCACTTAGAGCAATTGAACGACAATGGAGAGCTGCACCATCCTCCGACCACCTCAAACTACTAAGAAGCACGAGAAACTCCTATTACAGAAAGATTAGACGATCTAAAGCTGACTTCATTAGCAAACAATTAGACTAGGCCAAGAATCGTCCCAAAAGATTATTCGAAATAATTAAATCTCAATCTAAGGGCGTCTCCCACTCCCCCCCAAGTCGATTCAGAAACACTCCCCAATTGTGAGGAATTTGCCTCCTTTTTCACAACCAAGACCGATAACATAAAGATTGAGCTTCTTAACGATCCATTATCCCATACTGACCCACACTTGATCACCTCAATGACCTCGCTGACGACCGCGCTTACTTATCCCGCAAAGCATGACCTCAAAAACAATGCCTCCTGGGTCGCCTTCAACCTCTACAGCGAAGAAAATATCCTAAAAACACTTACGACTCTGAATCCCTCCAATCACTTTATTGATCCTCTCCCAGCAACCCACCTAAAAGACTTAATTCCAATGTTAGTGCCTCTATGGACTAGGATCATAAACACTTCTCTTCTCCAAGGAGCCATCCCAGATATCCTCAAAGCGGGACAGGTTTCTCCCATCCTGAGGAAACCATCGGCGGACCCGTCTGACCTGAATAGCTAACGCCCTATATCGAACATCCCTACTCTGGCCAAACTATTAGAAAAATGTGTTCATAAGCAGCTTAGCAACCACATAGACCACTTCAACCTGCTCGATAAATTCCAATCTGGTTTTCGGACCGGGCACAGTACCGAATCAGCCATGACCCACATTATAGATGACGCATTACAAATATTGGACGAAAACAAAGCCTGTTTGCTAATCCTGCTCGACCTATCCTCAGCCTTTGATACCGTCAGACACGAAAACCTACTAGACCTCCTGAAACATAGAATGGGGCTATCTGGAACAGTTCTAAATTGGTTCACTTCCTTCCTCCAAAACAGAACACAAAGAGTCAAGATCAATCAATCTTTATCCAAGCCCACCCCTGTCACTTTAGGAGTACCCCAGGGTTCTTCCCTCTCTCCGACACTCTTCAATTTGTTTATGGAACCACTCACCGAGCTTCTCAACTCTTCAAAGGTCCAATATTACATGTACGCAGACGACACACAACTCTACATTAAGGTCCAGTCACTTGAAGACATCAAGTTCCGTAACTCGATGCTACAGAAAACACAGACCAGGCTCGCCAAAAACCACTTAAAACTAAACACCCTCAAAACAGAATTCCTCCTAATCGCCCCCCCAGCCAAACTACCATCATCCGCGAGTGGATGAAGCACCTAACTGCACTCGACGGCCAACCTCGAATCATAGACTCTGTGAAATCACTAGGAATAACTTTGGATAATAAACTTAATATGCAGAATCACATCAGCGCAGCAACGAAAGGAGCAAATTTCCAGATGAATACCCTGAGAAGATTGAAACCCTTCATACCCGCAAATGACTTTAAACAGGCAGTTCAGACTCTTGTAATTCCCAGAGTGGACTATGGGAGTGTCGCTCTCTGCGGCCTTCCCAGATCTACGACAGCCCCCCTTAGAGCTTCAATCAACTCAGCCGCTAGACTCATCACAGGCTCCAAAAGAAATTGTCACATCTCCCCTGACCTTCGTGCCCTCAACTCGCTACCTCTCGAAGCCAGAATCCAATTGAAAATTGCCTGCATAACACACAAGGCACTGCACCACAAAACCCCAAGATATCTAGCGGAGAAATTGGTACCATCCGGTGGTATCAGAACCACTAGGAGTTCTGATAACCTTCTACTGAAACCACAACGATTTTCCAAGAAGAAAACATACAACCGTACCTTCTCAGGAATGCCCCCCAGGATATGGAACGCCTTGCCTCCAGGCACGAGACTGAACCCCTCCACGACATTTTTCAAAAAAGAAGTGAAAGCGATTCTTTTGACCAAATTCACTTGAACTATTTTTACATTTATGTATATGTGTGCTTATCTATATTATCTACCATTTCTGTATTTATCTAACTCACAGTATTTTTATGCTTATGTCTACCACCTATATCTGCCCTGTAAAGCGCTCTGATACCCTCAAGGGTCTTGTTCGCGCTATACAAAACATTCAAAATAAATAAAATAAGTAAATGCCATCACTTAAATAAAACTACGTCCGTGTATTCTGCACTTTCCTTTTTGATCAGCATTTCCCCGTTCTTCTCCTAAGACATGGTCATAATTGTGATGATGGCCAGATTTAAGTGTAAGGTGACCCAAAGGTCTATCTGAAATTTACACAGACCACGATAATAAATATCTGGTGCCCTGCAAGGTATAAAGTTGAAGGCGCTTACCATACTAACCCACACAGACACTGTTGAGAACTGTTTGATACAGTGGAAGTTATGTGAACTCTGCAGCGCACTGTACGGTTTTGTACTTTTGTAGGTTAAGCTAGTCGGGTAACGGCTGCCATAATACCATGTTGGGCATTTTGAGTTCGGGTCTCCTTCAACACACACAATTATTCACAGCATGTTGCTTGTTCCCTGTATGTTATGGCCCACAATTGAATAAACTACACCAAATGCTTTTTTAACAGCTTCATTTATTGGTTTTCAGTACAGAGAATATAGATTCTGTCCTAAATTATACATAGCTTGTGCATCACAGACTAAGAAGTCACTATAGCATGTGTCATGATGAATATAGGCATCCACAGGTCTTATATGACAGTTATAGTGGGTACTGTGTATTGCCATTATTACTGTTCTCTGTAGTGGAGGTCAATCCCCCTGATAAGTATTTTGTAACAAAGTAGTTGGCATCAAGGAGACCCTCTACTACCATACAATCTCATTTAACATATGTTTTAAAAGGGGGCAGATGTCATCAAATCTGTTCATTCTGCCGTTGATGAGGGCTGAAAGCCATTTCATAGAATACATATGCCACACCTCTGTCCACCACAAACAGGTCTGAGAAGGGGTCAGTGGCTTTCAAATATGGACTATTGTTAATCGTGCAGCTGATAGTAATTGTGAAATCAGTTTTACTTCTAGTGTAGAGAGGGGGTAGATGCTATTGTCTCCTGAATACCCAAAGAGGATTGTAACTGGATCCAATGGGAGGTCGACACTAGTAATCAGTTTGAACTGGAGTAACACTTCCTTCCAATAATTCTGGGTATGAATGCATGTCCACCACCTATGTATATACGATCCCTCTCCCCCACAACCCCTCCAGCTACAGCACAGCCCTGAAATCCCAAACATCACATTTAACATTGAAGGGGTGAAATTCCACATAGTCATGACTTTATAAGCTTTCCTTTGTGCTGAGAACAGATCAATGATTTTGCTGCTCTCAACCATATATTTATACATTTCTCATTTGATATCTCAGTCCCAAGGTCTTACTCTCAGGCAGCTAAGTAGAAATTTTTCTGGTGAGGTACAGATTGTTTATCAGTGTATAAAGTAGGGAAATTCCTTTTTTTCTTTCCATCCTCGAGAAATGTTTCTAGCGGTGTCTGTCTCTGCTAACTCTAGCTCTAATAAAAGTCAGCCCCTCAAACTTATGCAAATGTATGGCTGTCGTCCTAGTACACCTAATGCGGCAACAAATCGTTGTCTACCCTTATCTAGATGAATGACTAATAAAAGGAAAATCACCAGAGAAAATGACAAAACATTTTCAAATATGCCTCAATACTCTATCCCGACTTGGTCTCCGAGTCAACCTCAAAAAGCCGACAACCAACCCATTACAAAAGGTGCAATTCCTGATGCTCCGGGAGGAGAGAGTATCGTCTATCTGTCTGAAATATCTCAATCTTTTACAAACTCCTACTGCACGACAGATCTCATCCATCCTAGGATCAATAGCATCCTGTATTTTTCTAGCGCCTCATGTCATGATTCAGATGAGGCCTCTACTACAATGCCTAGAGGACTAGAGAAAGCAGGTCTTGGGCAGCTGGGAAAAACGTTGACTATCACAGTCAGCAATCCAATCATTTCCACGGTAGAACCAGTCAGAAAATGCACTTAAAGGAATCCAGTCCATCAGGAATGTCCAGTTTAAACACTGGTTACAGATGCTTCTCTTCAGGGATGGGGTGCTCCCATGGGTCATTTAAAGACTTGATGGACTTGGCCAGAAAAGGAGAAGACCTATCATATTAACCCTTTTGGATCTAAGAGCAGTTCATCTGGCTCTGAAATTGTTTCTTCCTCCGTTCACAATAAGCTTCCTTGTTATGACGAACAATACAACAATGATATATTACCTGAACAAGCAGGGAAGGAATCATTCTAAAGCTCTGTTCCTCGAATCACAAGCTATGTGGAAATGTCTAATAACAAGAAACCTAAGCATCACAGCTGAAACCTAAGCATCACAGCTGTTTACTGAACAGACATTCAAAACGTAGAAGACTCATTAGTTCTATATTTCTAGAAAATCACTACTGGGTTCTCAATGATGACAAAGAAACCATTTTTCAAGACTTTCTCGCAGATGCAAGAAACAAAATATGCCCAGATTATTCCTTCTGATTTTACCAACCAAGGTTCGAAATGGACTGCCCTTTTGATAGATGGGTCGAAGAAATTTCTGTACAGATTTCCTCAAATTCCACTGATAGCAAGTGTTCTGATCAAGCTGTATCATTCCAAGACCAGTATGATAATGATAACACCAGAATGGACCGACAGTGGTGTTCACGGCCTTTCTACAGCTATGCAAATGACTACACAGGTTACTGCCGTGCAGACAAGATCTCGTGTATAAATATGGGGGCCGGGTACTACATCCTAACTTTTCATCATTTATCCTAGGGGCCTGACTCCTAAATTCCTGCAATATGGACATCCAAATCTACTGCAGGACTCTATGAACATTCTGCGAGAAGCCAAACATCCTTCCAGCAGATAACCTTATGCCTTCAAGCGGAAAAGGTTCTGCGTTTAGTGCATTCAAAACAACCACAGTCCCTCCACATGTCAGGAAGAAGTGGTGATTCCTTATTTACTTTATATAGAGAAGTTTAGTTTACATTTATCATCCCTTAAAAATGTATCCCATGCTGCAGTAACTGCCTATAGGAAATCTGTCACAAACCTCTTTCTTGGGAATGCCTGTGGTCAAGGATTTCTTTAAGGGAATTGGGAAAGTGTTCCCTCCCACTAAATCATCTTCTGCTCCATGGGAACATATTATAATACTTTACAAATTGTGGGACCTTCTTTTGCACCCATTAACAAAGCCTCATTACGACATACTACTAACAGTAGAGCTAGTGAAATACATGCCTTATGCGCTAAAGAACCATGTACGGTGTTCCAGAGCATTAGAGTAATGAAGCAAACCCACCCCATTTATCTTAGTACAGTGATTTCATTTCAGATTTTCATGTTACCCAGACAATTTCTTTAGCTACTTTTTTACCAAATCTTTAGACTCCTGAAGAGAGAACTTTTCATACGATAGATGTATTAAAATCTTACTTAGAGTAAACAAAAGAGATAAAATCAGATCATCTGTTCTTAAATTATGGTTTTCTAATGACAGGTTTCCCTACAACAAAACAATCCATATCTAGATGGATAGTATCTTTTATATCATTATCTTCTTAACTAGCTGAAAGGCCTCTCCCTGGTAGACTTAAAGCACATTATACAAGAGAAAAAGCTGAAAAAGTAGCCCTTTTTGTGGAATGTTCTTATTTCATAGAATTGTAAAGCCACCATCTGGAGAGTTATACACACATTCACTGGACACTACTGTCTGGATCTTGACTCCAGGCAGATACTCAAGAAGGGCAAGCTTCCCTGAGGAACTCTTTCAGGTGATGGATGAAACTGTTTTCTCTCTTGTCCTCCTCTGTTGTGGGATGGGTGTGCTATTCTATTCAGTGCTTATGACAACTAATGAGGATCACCTGGAATAGAAGGCTTACTTTCCTGTAAGCCTACTTCTATTCCAGGGGAATCCTCATCTTAGTCATAAGCAACCCTCCCTTCTTATTTCTCATTAAAAAAATGAGACCTAACTGTCACCTGTGGGGCACGATGGGATCTAGTGAGGCCCTTAAAGGCACAGTGCCAGTTTTGTACTTGTTGCATTGCAGCCTATTTGCTAACATTTCCCTTCAATAACTTTCCTTTTAAAAAAATGGTTTGTAAAAGAATTTCTGTGGTCACTTTTATCTTTTAGTGACTGTCTTATTGAAGTGGCTTCTTTATAAAAGTGAAAAGTAAATGAAATTCTGTAGTTTTAGTATTTTAGCCTTTTAGAGGATATATAATATACCCAGTGGCATTCGCCATTGGGTAGTTATAGTTAGGAACGTGTTTCAATGGGAAAAGCTTTTTTGCTTTCCTTGTAACTTTGGTTACAAGGAAAGCAATCTTTGATGAATCTTCACAAAATCTTTGGAAAAAAAGTGTCATCTACCTCAGCTCCTTCCTGGAACGTTTTGGGATGATCTGTCTAGTGGGGGCAGAGAAAAAAGGGAGTCCCAAAATGAGTTTTCCCCATTCATTTTTCCATAGGGAAATTGAACAGCAATAGGGCAAACACCGCTGAACTGAATTACACCAAAGTTGGCACAAAGCTAGGTCTTGGTCCAGAAAGCATGCTTTTTTGGGATTTGGTGTAAATCTGTTAAGTAGTTTTTGAGAAATTAAGCCTCAAAAAATGTATATATTTCCCTCTGCTGATAGATTTCAAAATGAGATCTGATTGGCTGCCACCACATCAGCAACGATGTGGCGTCAGCCATTGTACAAATCTGGACTCTGTGCCCTGGAGATAAAGATAATGAAATATATAAGGGGACAGGGTAAGGTTACCCTGCCTCCCCCTAGGCCTGGTGGGTGGATCCCAAAGGGACACCCCAGGGCCAAAAACCTATATATTTTTTTTATTTTACTGCAAACTTGCAGTGGTTACACAAATCTGTACATTTTTTTTTTTTAAAGTGCCAACTCCCGTGCAATAAAAAGAAAAAAATCCTGGGGTGGGCCAGGGTCTGGGGAGCAGTATATTTCATTATTTAGGGGAGGGGGGTACATGTCCCCCCTCCCATAGCCTCTAGGAGGCCCCGGGAACCCCATCCTCCTTGGCCGACACTAAATTAAAGGGGAAAGGGGCACATGGCCCCCCCTCCCTGAGGCTCTGGGACCCCATCCTCTGTGGACAATTCTATATTAAAGGGGAGGGGAGCGCGGAGCCCTCTTCCTAAAAGTCAAAAGGCCTTGAGGATCCCATCCCCTGGGTTGCTATTTTAAATTGAGGAGCGGTCATGCGGCCCCCTACCCTAGCCTCGAAAGGCCCCTACGGACCTCATCCCCCGGGGCAAGATCCATTGTTGGGTCCGTGGCTTCCACCTGGCGGGGGCAGCAAAAACAGGACCACACATTTTTTCCCAGCCCCACTCTTGCAAGCAGGAAACCGAGATTGCTCCACCCAGAAAAAAAGCCAGCTCCAGCTGCACCCAGGATAGGTGCATACAGGGGGTCCTGGGGCAGCTCCTAATGTTGTTTATTGTAAGTGCCCAGAGTAGGCACCGACATTAGGCTCCGGGGGATCGGGTCCCCGGATATGTAAAGGCGCAGGGCAGGAAGGCCTCATGCCCCACTCCCCTTTATATATAGTTCGGGATTGGGGATGTGTCCCCCAGAATTGGCTCTGGAAGGTGGGGAGTGCAAACCGGCCTCCCCACTAATTAAAAATAAAGAAATAAAAATAAAGAATTGTCTGCTCCCACCAGCACCCAGGATCAGTGCTGGCGGAGGAGCCGTGGGGCCACAGGGGCCCTGAGGCTCCCCCGGTGGCCTCCAACAAAAAATAAGGATCTGTGTGTCCCAGGTGGGTACCACGACACCCAAAATAAAAAAATATGAATAATAAATGAGTGGGAGAGGCCTCTCATTTATTATTCACTGCTCGTTGAAGGAGCGTCCCATAATGCCATGTGAGAGATCTTTAAACTTTTCGTTTGAGCTTGGTGGGGTCCAAGAAGGGGCAGGAGCTCCATCAAGCATTTTTTATGTTGTTGGGGGGCTGCAGGGCGTGCACCAGTCCCCCAGCAACAGTGGAAAAAACATTAATTTTCCTGGATTATTAAATCTATGACCCCAGGAGAGCATACCATGTTTTTTAAAGCACTCCTTAGCTGGAGCTCTATACTGTTCAGCTAGAGTACAGAGCTCCCTTGTGGTAGGATCTATGGGTGCACTTTGCAGCTTGAAAAGTGGTTAAAAAAAAATTCAAGGACATTTTTTAAATTAGTTAATTACATTTTTTATGACAATCACTTTAATTAAACATTGTACTGTGTCAATTATTAAAATATACATTTCATTGTAATTATTGGCCATTTTTAACAAAGTGTGCTTTATAAATAGATAGCCTGGCTGATGACGGCTGTAAGCCACAAACCGGTTCCAGGATGCTTGTTTCCGGTCCAGGGAAGACAAGGCTTGGCAGTTCGGGCTGGACTGTTCCCATGAGGCACAGGGTCAGACTGATTTGCATATGGCCATGTCTGAACTGGGGTGGCGGAGTGAGCTAAAGAATGATGATGGATTAAACCCAGATCAGTTGACTGGGGGTGAGTGCTTGCAATGTTCAACACTCCGTCCATCATCCCCTTTGGTTTTGCTATGTTCGCCCTAAGTTGGCAGGGTATGCCCAGACGTGGGTCCCTTGCTCACTTTGCCACTGGATTCAAGATAGCCTGGCTGATGACGGCTGTAAGCCAGAAACCGGTCCCAGGATGCTTGTTTCCGGTCCAGGGAAGACAAGGCTTGGCAGTTCGGGCTGTACTGTTCCCATGAGGCACAGGGTCAGACTGATTTGCATATGGCCATGTCTGAACTGGGGTGGCGGAGTGAGCTAAAGAATGATGATGGATTAAACCCAGATCAGTTGACTGGGGGTGAGTGCTTGCAATAATCAACACTCCGTCCATCATCCCCTTTGGTTTTGCTATGTTCGCCCTAAGTTGGCAGGGTATGCCCAGACGTGGGTCCCTTGCTCACTTTGCCACTGGATTCAAGATAGCCTGGCTGATGACGGCTGTAAGCCAGAAACCGGTCCCAGGATGCTTGTTTCCGGTCCAGGGAAGACAAGGCTTGGCAGTTCGGGCTGTACTGTTCCCATGAGGCACAGGGTCAGACTGATTTGCATATGGCCATGTCTGAACTGGGGTGGCGAGTGAGCTAAAGAATGATGATGGATTAAACCCAGATCAGTTGACTGGGGGTGAGTGCTTGCAATAATCAACACTCCGTCCATCATCCCCTTTGGTTTTGCTATGTTCGCCCTAAGTTGGCAGGGTATGCCCAGACTTGGGTCCCTTGCTCACTTTGCCACTGGATTCAAGATAGCCTGGCTGATGACGGCTGTAAGCCAGAAACCGGTCCCAGGATGCTTGTTTCCGGTCCAGGGAAGACAAGGCTTGGCAGTTCGGGCTGGACTGTTCCCATGAGGCACAGGGTCAGACTGATTTGCATATGGCCATGTCTGAACTGGGGTGGCGGAGTGAGCTAAAGAATGATGATGGATTCAACCCAGATCAGTTGACTGGGGGTGAGTGCTTGCAATGTTCAACACTCCGTCCATCATCCCCTTTGGTTTTGCTATGTTCGCCCTAAGTTGGCAGGGTATGCCCAGACGTGGGTCCCTTGCTCACTTTGCCACTGGATTCAAGATAGCCTGGCTGATGACGGCTGTAAGCCAGAAACCGGTCCCAGGATGCTTGTTTCCGGTCCAGGGAAGACAAGGCTTGGCAGTTCGGGCTGGACTGTTCCCATGAGGCACAGGGTCAGACTGATTTGCATATGGCCATGTCTGAACTGGGGTGGCGGAGTGAGCTAAAGAATGATGATGGATTAAACCCAGATCAGTTGACTGGGGGTGAGTGCTTGCAATGTTCAACACTCCGTCCATCATCCCCTTTGGTTTTGCTATGTTCGCCCTAAGTTGGCAGGGTATGCCCAGACGTGGGTCCCTTGCTCACTTTGCCACTGGATTCAAGATAGCCTGGCTGATGACGGCTGTAAGCCAGAAACCGGTCCCAGGATGCTTGTTTCCGGTCCAGGGAAGACAAGGCTTGGCAGTTCGGGCTGGACTGTTCCCATGAGGCACAGGGTCACACTGATTTGCATATGGCCATGTCTGAACTGGGGTGGCGGAGTGAGCTAAAGAATGATGATGGATTAAACCCAGATCAGTTGACTGGGGGTGAGTGCTTGCAATGTTCAACACTCCGTCCATCATCCCCTTTGGTTTTGCTATGTTCGCCCTAAGTTGGCAGGGTATGCCCAGACGTGGGTCCCTTGCTCACTTTGCCACTGTATTCAAGATAGCCTGGCTGATGACGGCTGTAAGCCAGAAACCGGTCCCAGGATGCTTGTTTCCGGTCCAGGGAAGACCAGGCTTGGCAGTTCGGGCTGGACTGTTCCCATGAGGCACAGGGTCAGACTGATTTGCATATGGCCATGTCTGAACTGGGGTGGCGGAGTGAGCTAAAGAATGATGATGGATTAAACCCAGATCAGTTGACTGGGGGTGAGTGCTTGCAATGTTCAACACTCCGTCCATCATCCCCTTTGGTTTTGCTATGTTCGCCCTAAGTTGGCAGTGTATGCCCAGACGTGGGTCCCTTGCTCACTTTGCCACTGGATTCAAGATAGCCTGGCTGATGACGGCTGTAAGCCAGAAACCGGTCCCAGGATGCTTGTTTCCGGTCCAGGGAAGACAAGGCTTGGCAGTTCGGGCTGGACTGTTCCCATGAGGCACAGGGTCAGACTGATTTGCATATGGCCATGTCTGAACTGGGGTGGCGGAGTGAGCTAAAGAATGATGATGGATTAAACCCAGATCAGTTGACTGGGGGTGAGTGCTTGCAATGTTCAACACTCCGTCCATCATCCCCTTTGGTTTTGCTATGTTCGCCCTAAGTTGGCAGGGTATGCCCAGACGTGGGTCCCTTGCTCACTTTGCCACTGGATTCAAGATAGCCTGGCTGATGACGGCTGTAAGCCAGAAACCGGTCCCAGGATGCTTGTTTCCGGTCCAGGGAAGACAAGGCTTGGCAGTTCGGGCTGGACTGTTCCCATGAGGCACAGGGTCAGACTGATTTGCATATGGCCATGTCTGAACTGGGGTGGCGGAGTGAGCTAAAGAATGATGATGGATTAAACCCAGATCAGTTGACTGGGGGTGAGTGCTTGCAATGTTCAACACTCCGTCCATCATCCCCTTTGGTTTTGCTATGTTCGCCCTAAGTTGGCAGGGTATGCCCAGACGTGGGTCCCTTGCTCACTTTGCCACTGGATTCAAGATAGCCTGGCTGATGACGGCTGTAAGCCAGAAACCGGTCCCAGGATGCTTGTTTCCGGTCCAGGGAAGACAAGGCTTGGCAGTTCGGGCTGGACTGTTCCCATGAGGCACAGGGTCCAGACTGATTTGCATATGGCCATGTCTGAACTGGGGTGGCGGAGTGAGCTAAAGAATGATGATGGATTAAACCCAGATCAGTTGACTGGGGGTGAGGGCTTGCAATGTTCAACACTCCGTCCATCATCCCCTTTGGTTTTGCTATGTTCGCCCTAAGTTGGCAGGGTATGCCCAGACGTGGGTCCCTTGCTCACTTTGCCACTGGATTCAAGATAGCCTGGCTGATGACGGCTGTAAGCCAGAAACCGGTCCCAGGATGCTTGTTTCCGGTCCAGGGAAGACAAGGCTTGGCAGTTCGGGCTGGACTGTTCCCATGAGGCAAAGGGTCAGACTGAATTGCATATGGCCATGTCTGAACTGGGGTGGCGGAGTGAGCTAAAGAATGATGATGGATTAAACCCAGATCAGTTGACTGGGGGTGAGTGCTTGCAATGTTCAACACTCCGTCCATCATCCCCTTTGGTTTTGCTATGTTCGCCCTAAGTTGGCAGGGTATGCCCAGACTTGGGTCCCTTGCTCACTTTGCCACTGGATTCAAGATAGCCTGGCTGATGACGGCTGTAAGCCAGAAACCGGTCCCAAGATGCTTGTTTCCGGTCCAGGGAAGACGAGGCTTGGCAGTTCGGGCTGGACTGTTCCCATGAGGCACAGGGTCAGACTGATTTGCATATGGCCATGTCTGAACTGGGGTGGCGGAGTGAGCTAAAGAATGATGATGGATTAAACCCAGATCAGTTGACTGGGGGTGAGTGCTTGCAATGTTCAACACTCCGTCCATCATCCCCTTTGGTTTTGCTATGTTCGCCCTAAGTTGGCAGGGTATGCCCAGACGTGGGTCCCTTGCTCACTTTGCCACTGGATTCAAGATAGCCTGGCTGATGACGGCTGTAAGCCAGAAACCGGTCCCAGGATGCTTGTTTCCGGTCCAGGGAAGACAAGGCTTGGCAGTTCGGGCTGGACTGTTCCCATGAGGTACAGGGTCAGACTGATTTGCATATGGCCATGTCTGAACTGGGGTGGCGGAGTGAGCTAAAGAATGATGTTGGATTAAACCCAGATCAGTTGACTGGGGGTGAGTGCTTGCAATGTTCAACACTCCGTCCATCATCCCCTTTGGTTTTGCTATGTTCGCCCTAAGTTGGCAGGGTATGCCCAGACGTGGGTCCCTTGCTCACTTTGCCACTGGATTCAAGATAGCCTGGCTGATGACGGCTGTAAGCCAGAAACCGGTCCCAGGATGCTTGTTTCCGGTCCAGGGAAGACAAGGCTTGGCAGTTCGGGCTGGACTGTTCCCATGAGGCACAGGGTCAGACTGATTTGCATATGGCCATGTCTGAACTGGGGTGGCGGAGTGAGCTAAAGAATGATGATGGATTAAACCCAGATCAGTTGACTGGGGGTGAGTGCTTGCAATGTTCAACACTCCGTCCATCATCCCCTTTGGTTTTGCGATATTCTGATCCCTTCATGAAGTTAATAGGCCCACTTTTTATATTTTGGGGTTCTGATCCTTTGATAAAGTCAGTAGGTGTGCCTTACTTAAAATGACACCCAGGACCTGCATTGAACACCCCTGCTGCCCATGGCTTGGGCGCAAAGGGGGTGGGGTAGGGCAATCCAGGCCAATCCCACCCCATGCATGACCAAAGGCTGTGCGTAGGGTTGGCTGTTGGCGAAGGGTTGGCCGCAAGGCTTGGCAGTGCCTTGCCATTTACTGATAATTACCTCCCACATTACATCACTCATGACATGTTCTGCGATATCATTGATAAAAAAACTGTGACAATGAAATTACATGATTGATGACAAGACTGTGTATGGCAGGGGCACTAGTTATAGTTACTTTAGGACTCAAGTTAAAGTTACTTGAGATAACTATAACTGGTAAATATTAGTGGTTTTGTTAGTTTTAAATAATATGTTTTAATGGACACTTTCACCTAACTATAATGTCCCTTTAGCCTTTGATTTTTTTCAGTGAATTTCAAAGTTTGTCTTTAATGCAAAGTAAGATATTATTACCATACCTAACTATAACGTCACTTTAACCTTAGTTTTTTTTGGTGTGTATATATATATATATATATATACTCCTTTTCTATAGGAAAAATGGATTGAAAGGTGGAAAAAACAACATTGTGCCTTTAAGGCAGCCAATAAGCAAGATTGTGTCAGTTAGACTCCCAGTTTATTTTCCTGTTTTAGGAGTAGGGTCCTGCACATACGGCTCTGCCCTTCATTGGCATTACAGCTATAAAATATTGGCTTCTAAACAAGACATTTTAGGGTTTACATAGAGCAGCACTTCACTAAGGGCCAGAAGTACACAGTATTTTTACGGGCGCTTTGATTTGTAGTTTATGACTGCAAAAATGCTTTTCTAGTTGAGACTGCGACTCCCGACCAATTCAGTATTTCGAAGGGGCAAGTTGTAGTCGTATTTTCCAAATACCGATTCAATATGAAATGTATCATTAATTTGGGTGACCGAAATTTGGCTGCATAATATTGAAAGGTTATCCACTCTCCCATTGGAGTAGTAATACACTGATTAAAGCGAATGGGTCCCTTTCAGATTCCTTCCCCTTTGCCATTGTTAAAAGTGGGGAGTAGGAAGTATCCTAGGAGATCACGGACAGCTCTCAATCTTAAAGAAAGCAAACTTTTTTATTTATTAACGCAGCACCATTTCCTTTAAGACAACAGACTCCATTTTATTTTTATTTTTAAAGTTTAGTATATTGAAAGCTATCACAGACATTGTGGTCGGCTGACCCTTGTGTACTTCAATCCCTGTGATGGCCTCCATTCAAAGTGAGTCGCAATTTGCGGCACACCTCATTAATATACCTAAGGGTGAGTTGCATTGCGACGCGCTCCAAATTGAAATTTTACAAACTTACCTAATAATAACCATGTTGGTCCTGTTGATGCGGGGGGCGGGGGGGTGTCGGTCTGATTGCCCGGTCCCACACTTGTTGAGGCAGACTTCTTTGGGATGCTGTGGTTGGTAAGGTACTACGCAGAGCCCCTTTTGATGGGGAGCTCCGTCTCTGGGACCTCGCTCCGTTCCGGGCGATTGATGGGGATATGTCCATGAACTAATGTAGGGTGGGAGGCTGCCAGATGGCGGGGTACCTGTACCCTGGGGAGGTCTTTATCACTTTACAGGAGGCTCGGGAGACCTTTGAGGTGGGACCGGGTCACTTTCTTCATAGTGGTAAATTGGAGAGCATTGCACGGGAGCTGTTGGCTGGATTTCCTGCGGCGCCGCAGCCCTCTCGGGTACTTGGCGGCCTGCTTTAATGGGGGGAGGAGGGAACCCTATTAACTTATTCTATAGGGCAATCCGGGGGGACATGGTGAGCCTCCCTTGCGCCGCACGTGAAGCCTGGGAGAGGGAGTTAGAGGAGCCCATTGGGGATGCAGATTGGACACGTGCATATAGGCTGGTACGAAAGGAGTCCTGCAACCCTAGATTTAAGTTGCTCCACTTCCATTTTCTACATTTCATTTATGTAACCCCTAGGCAGCTGAATTGGATGGACACCTTGAAAGAGGCACGATGTGGGGAATTTTGGGCCACCTTCTTGCATCTGGCTTGGGCCTTTGTTGGGATTCAGGGATTCTGGATGGACGTGGTGCCTATGATTATGAGGGCAACGGATATTGAGATCCCTCTGACTCCTCTGGCATGCCTTTTGGGAGCGGTAGCGAAACCCAAGGGGTGGAAGTTTCCATATAGGCTTGCCCAGCTTGCACTATTTCTGGCCAAACTGTGTGTGGCTGTTGGTTGGATGAGCACCCGGGAGTCGCTGAGGTCCTCCTGGCTGCGGAACCTTCTTGAATGGTAAGTGGTTAAGGATGCGCATATGCGCCTTACCCGCACTGATGAAGCTCCCTTGGACACAATTATATTGTGAGGGTTTCTTCTCATTAAGTTTACTGCTGAGAATGATTCTAACTCGGAGGATGGCTCGGACGAGGAGTTATGACCTCTGTGTACTCTCTGTTGATGGATAATAGATGTGACTGCCAAGTGACGTTCCTGTGCTTCCAATTGAATACCTGGCTTGTTGACTTGGATTCGGTATATTCTTGCTCCCTTGGTGACTATATCTGATACTTCTGTTCAGCCTTGTACACTGCTCAATTTGCTTGTTCTGTCCTATTTTGTGACAGTGATATTTGTCCTCATATGTGTTTGGAGCCAAGCACTGCCTGTTACTGTTGTGTTTTTCTTATATGCAAAATCAATAAAATAAAGATTCTAAAAAAAAAAGAAATCATATTGGTTGCAACTGGTAAATAGTATATTTAGCTCTGCGCCCATGAATTCAAAGATTCTTTGTCTCAGGATTCTTTCTGATGTCCATAAACAATATCTCAATTCCACTCAGTGTTTAGCTTTTGAGCCCCTTTGTTGGAAACTTTGCGAAAAGCCACAAGATCATCCACCAGCAAAATTCCTGGAGGTGGGGATTCTGGAGATCTGGCTAATCTACCTCTGACGTCAGAGCCTGAAGGCCTTCTTAGAGGACTGATAGGTATGTGCCTGCAAGACCTTTCTGAACTTTTGCCTCTTGAGATTTGGATTGACGGTCCTCCTTTCTCCTTTTCTTGGAGAGTTCATCCAAGGGAGAATAATGACATTCACGTTGCCGCTGAGGAGCTGACATTGGTTGATTAGTCGTCGTCCCCACAGCGTGAGGTGAAGGAGGAAGAACTGGATCTTCAGTGAAAGGTTGTGGGTCTGGAGATGCAGAATGGTCTCCAACTCCTAACCTTCTCACTGGAGTTGGCATCTGACTCTTCTGCCCTGAAGGAGTTACAGGTAGATCCCTTGTCTCGCTCGTGGCCCAGACAGAGAAACAGATCTCACCGAAGAGGAACCACCAGTCACTCAGGCAAAAGGTAAGAAGAGTAACACCCCTGAAAAATTCGGCAATTCCTACAAAAAATACAGGAAAATGAATGCAGGAAGATATGTCAAATGACTGAGTGAAGCTAAAAAAATCAACAAAAAAGCAGATGCCTCCAGCCAGAAAAAAAAATCCTGAGAAGGGCCACAGCGCACAGGGATGCTTCTCTGGAGAGCCCGAAAAATGAACTGCCTCACAGACCCTTCACTGCTTGATGGGAATGCTGCCTGCTCTGGAATTCTTAAAGGTGCAATGTCTTAGTTGACACTGCTAGTGTCCTGCTTACAAAAGGCTATATTTTCTCTAGTTGTGGGATTTTAAAAAGGGGTAGTACATAATGTTTTCAGCCAAATGTATAGCTCTGTAATTGGCTTATTGGAACTACTTAAAAAAAAGGCAAAAAGTTTTAGAAAATGTTGAATCTTCACTTAAAATGTTTCAAGTGGTGTACCAAAGATCCCGCATGCATGGGGAGATGTTCAAACTATCTAAGGAGTTAGAGAGAATACCAATGACAAAGAACTATGGTTCCAGGTAAGCTACATTTTCTTTCTCAAGGTAGATTAAAACCCTTTCTGTCCTTCCCAGAGACATCACCAGCATGGAGAAAAGCCTCACATCCTCAAAGTGCAAATTTGACAGGATGAGATTCAGTAGAAAAACTCTGAAAATCTTTGCTGCTTCTGTTTCTCATTTTGTGACATTCTTTGTGCATCGTGAGCATTGGATGTCCTGGAGCTCGGGATCTCTGAGGGCAGAATGTCTACCCATTGCTGCAGGGATTAAAGTGTCCCTTCAGAGTATTCAGCTTCTGAGCACAGGGGCCAGGCAGCAAAAGGAATGCAGAGAAGCTCTCCCAAACCAACTTTCTTCTGGCAACCCCCTCTGACACCTCAGAGAGTTCCTCTAGACTTTTCCCGCTTGTTTGCCCTTCAGCATCTACTGAGAGGCTTATAAATCATTGGACCACCCAAGGCTGATGCCCTCCATGCAAGAAGTGTTGACGTGTAGGAGGATTAGAGTTTTCTGAAGCCGAGACTTTAAATTGAAAAAATAGCCCACTGGTGGAATGAGGACCCACCAGTGGTGGAGTAAAAAGCTCACAAGGCAGTGAGAAAAGACCCCTTGATAGCATGAGGAGTCCTGATGGTGGCTACTGGAGCTCCCATGGTGCTGTGTAGAACACCGTTCACAGAAGAACTCTTGACTTTAAGAAGGCGCACTGTATCTTAGTTTTCTGCATGAACAAGCTCTGGTGAAGCCAATAGGCATCACCTTTCTGGCCTATTAGCTCTGCCAATGCTTTTTGTGATGCTGTACAGCATCAGCTAAAGTTATCATGCAGCATTTTCAAAAGACACAAAGCAAAAAAAATGAGGCGCAGTGATACAGGCCCCATTTAAAGTCTCACTTACCAGACAGCCCAGTCTGTTTGCGAAAAACACCTGCTATCAGCCTAAAGTTGTCTTAGAGCCCACACACTGCCTACCATTGGTTTGCTTTATTGCCTCTCTCATTTACTTGCTTTTTATACGTTGGTTTGTGAGGCCTTTCTTTCTTGTATGTGTCCCTCCTCTGGAGCATCGAATCAATCTACTTTTCCTTTTCCTATTTTTAACATTCCATGAAAGTGCTTACCAGCTGTCTCACTTCTCTTCCCACCTCTTCCGCGTACAGTGAATCTCTTTCTTGCCCTTGTGCTTCTCCCTCATCCATCTCAATGATGTGCTCATTCTCATGTACTTCTCCCCCATGTTAATTTGTTGCCCTTGTTCTTCTCCCCTAAGCTTCATATTGCTCCATCGCTCATGTGCTTCTCATCTCTCGTCTGTGCTCCATGTTGCTGTCTATCCCATGTTGTGCATTTCTCCCCCGTCCTGTGATACTTACCCCTACTTGTGCCCTCCATGTTGAGCCCCCTGCCTACGCCCTAAGTGTTGTTTTCTCCTACCCATGACATCCAAGTTGCTTCCCTCAATCAGCACCCTTCATGTTGCTTCTGCCCCTCCAGGCCCTCCGTGTTTCTTCCCCACGCCCATGCCTTCCATGTTGCTTCCAATTCAATCCAGTAAGCTTTATTCGACAGATTAATGTCATAAAAGCAGGTTACATCTAATAAAAACTCATTTTTGATCACAAAACTTCGATACAATGATTTTTAAAAATGTTGTAAAATAATATATATACAACAGACATACACTCAGTTAAAATCTGATTAAACAGCAGGAATAATACATTGGATAAAATATTGGATTGTCCTAGATAGTACAAAAAAGACTGATCTCTGATTAAAAATATTAAAAATAGATAAACATACACTTTGGTTCAATAGAGGAAGACTTCAGATGTGTATGCCAGGCATCAATAAATCAAATAGTGGGGAGAGAACATGATCTTATAGCCCACATCCAACTCAGGTACTTGGCTACAGCTATTGCAATGCAAGGAATAGTGTCGTTACGCAAAAATCTCAGCGCGATACTACATGTTTTAGTGCCCAGCAATCTGCAAATTGGAGCCAACCACGCTTTATGCGGAGCAGTATATGCTGGGCATACAAAAAGGACATGGGCATAGGACTCTTCACGCGTCTCACAAAAAGGGCATTTACTATTACCCTCACTTGCCCATTTAGCCGTAAAAGATCGCAAGGGCAGTGCCCCCACTCTAAATTGGAAGTACAGCTTCCGGTCATAAGGTTTGGATATGATGTCCCAGTACTTCTCCAAATTAGGCCGGGGTTTCACTGTCAAGTAAATCCCTGTTAGGGATGAGCTAGCACATTTGTTGTAGCTATTGTGATAAACCATATCCCAGTACCTTTCTTTTACGCTCTCCTTTGATGGGAATGAGATGCTCGTAGGGTTTTCCCATAAGTTTAGCATACCCATATTTGTCAACAATGCTCTTATTTCACATAGCCATCTGATCTTATGGAAAGAGTCTGCTTTAATTATATCCCTAAGGCCTTCAGCGTATGGTAACAGTTCTGGTGTACTCCAGATTCTGCGCCAATACAGAATAGGACGCAAACCTGACAAAGTCAACCAGAGCTTTCCGGCCAAGGTCAAGCAGCAATGGCAGTATCGGGGTGCTTTGTGGGAGAGTGGTGATATTACGAAAAAAAATGATTTTCAGCAATAGTGAGCTGGGGCATATTCTTAAGACCCCAGAGTTCAGCCCCATATAACGCCGAGCTCACAACCTTCATGTCGTATATTTCGAAAACAGAGCTAATTGGCTTAGTCAGGGAAGCATTGAACTCTTTTTGTAAGATACCTGACAGCTGTCGATGCTTCAGAGTGTCAGCGTCTATCTGGCAACTCCATCGCATATCTTTCTGCATCATCACACCCAAATATGTGAAAGCACTGACTTGTTCCAATGGTCGATTGTTTAAAAGTATACCTCCTTTAAAAGCTCTATGTGGATTGAACGCCATGAACTTGGTTTTAGTTACGTTAATTTCCAAGCCCCGAATGGTGCAGAACTTTTCAAAAAGGTGTAATGCTTGCTGTAAACCACTCAGGGTTTTGGAAATTATTAACGTATCATCGGCTGAACATCAGAATGGGTATTTTAATACCTGCAAGGACCTGGGCGACAGTAGGGATGGATGTTAGATGCTTGGCAACGCCATTACAGCGAGAATAATGTAGGGGCCAGGACACATCCTTGGCGCACACCCTTCGCAACAGGGAAGGGCGTGGTAAAATTTCCCTGCATTCCCCAGCGTATTTGGGCAAAGTTGTCCTCATAAAGTCGAGCTATGGGGGATAACAGTTCAGACGGCATCCCTAGCTCCTAGAGCACAGCCCAAAGTTTGCTCCGAGAGACCTGATCAAATGCTGACTTGAGGTCGACGAAGGCAGCATACATGCTGCCCTTGCCTAAGACCACAGTCTGCCAGTATATTAGTCTAAACCTAAATACCTGGTCTATCGTGCTAACATGCTCTCGAAAGCCTGCTTGTAGGGAAGTAAGAATGTCCTGGTCCTTGATCCATTCCTGAACCTTGCCTAACACCAATCGTGCAATCACTTTTTGTATGGAGTCGATTAAACTTATAGGCCTGTAATTTCCTGGAAGGGTTTTGTCGCCTTTTTCATACACAGGAATGATCTCCGCCCCCTTCCAGGAATTGGGTATAGGCGCTCCACATGCAATGGCATTTGCAAGTAACAAAATATATCTATTCCATTTTATCTTATCATGGAGAAAGATATCGCCCGGAAGGCCATCTATCCCCGGCACCTTGCCCTTCACAATTGCTAAAAAAACGACATTAACATCAGCAGCAGTAAATGGATTGCTGGTATAATAGGTATGGGGCAATGCTGAAGCACTTGCCTCTGCAGGATCAACAGCATATTGTAATTCAAAATGGCTAACCCATTGGTCTTGTGCTACATGGTTTTGTGGCTGTGGTCGAAGACCGTCCCTGCCCCATTTCACCAGTGACCAAAACCTACGGGCGTTGTTGTTAGCACATGCCATTCTTAGATCCTGCCACCTATTCTCATCCCATTCCTTTTTTGCTTTAACTTGGGCCTTCCTATACTTTGCCCTTGCTATCCGCACACTGCTAGGCTCTTTAGATGAGATCGCATCCACAAGATTACTCCTGGCCTCTTTACACTCATTATTAAACCAGTGACATGAGTTTATTTGGGATGTACTTTTAGCCCTACCCTCTTTAATAAAAAGTGGTCGCAATTCGGAAAAAAATATGTTATGAAATATGGTTATGGCCCCAAGTGGACCGGGGAAGGATAGGAGAGCCTCCAAGTCAGAAATTGCATCTTCAGTTTCCATGGCTATAGCATCCAGGATATGCGGCCTCTCCAAGACCATTTCCCACTTGAGTCGCCTCATATCAGTGGTGGGCATCAGGTCACGGGTAGTAAGCTGAATATCATGGGAGCTATCTACCTGTGGGGTCAGTGATTTAAAAGTTGAGCACAGTGGGTTGTGATCACTCACCAGGCGATCACACACCTCCATGTCCAAGAGTGTATGCCAAATCTTTAGGCTAATTAACATATAATCAGTGTAACTCGTATGTCGACCATTGTCAAAGGTGTTGGCCCCATGCCTATCGGAGAAAGTTCTTCCATTTGCCGCCCCTAGACCTCTTCCTAGGCAAGTGACTTTGATTTGCCACATCTGTCCACCTCTTTACAGGTTTCAGCTCAAGGCTTGGAATTCCCCATTGTGCGTCCTCCTCCTTTGTCAGCTCATGGTCCTCAATACTAAGTGGCTCAAAGGTTGCATTAAAGTCCCCCGCCACTATCACCTGGGAGTCTTTAGAGAGATGGTCTAAGTGCTCATCAAGGATTTTTATGGTCGCTGATCTCTTCCCCCCACTGAGCCCTCTGGCATAGATATTGTAGATGTCGATATTCCCATGGGAGCCCGCTGCCAGTCTAATAGCTAGGATATCATTACACATAGTTGGCAGCTCAATTATCTTTAGATTTAGTGTCTGCCTAACCCAAATAGTAAGCCCCCCTGAGGGCCTACCTTTATCTCCACATCTCGCCTTGGTATGATAATTTAGGTACCCTAGCTGGAAAAGGGGCTCCACTAACCATGTCTCTTGAAAGAGACATATGTCATATTGATCTATAAATGTATGCCACTCCGGGGATCTGCCCTTTGACTTTAATCCACCTATATTCCATGATAGAAGTCTTATACTAGTAGAGGTATGCAATGTCTCAATTTTCTCATTATGCTCTAGGACTTGTATTACTACATCCTCCTTTCTTCCCTCGAGAACAGTATATTTAGGGGATAAATTATGCAAGGCTGGGTTTAGTTGGGCTAATGTGGAAGAGATAACAGTAGTCTCGCTGACGGATAATGATCTAACATGTGTAATTGAAGCGTCAGGGAGAGAAAGATACCTTCAATCTATCTCCCTTAATGGAGACAAGCCCATGTATGTGGCTGGTTCTGGGGGATTAAGCTTAATACGAATACCAGAGCAAGTAAGATTTTGAGTACGAATATCAAAATCGAGGTTTTCTACCAAATAGCGATGGGGAAGTGTCAATGCAATATAGTCTAATGATAGTTCGGGTGGCGAGTATCGTTTAGCCATAAGGATTTCTTCTCTAATCACTGAACGACAACCCCTGACATGCCGTATCCCCTGTATACATTTGTTGTGAAGAGAGTCCACATCTTCCCCATGAGTGTTGCCAATGCATTTAGGGACATTAGTCATGTATACTATATTTTTCTTACCAGTTTTAATAGGAGTCTCTTTTGGCAACCATAATCTAGTAGATCCTGGGTGGTCATAATTGGACGGAAGGGAAGATGATGGAGGTTGAAGTCTAAGGTTTTGGTTTGTGGGTTTTGCTTTGGATCCCCTATCTAATTGAATACGTTCCGTGTTAGTGTAGCTTGCTGAGGGATTTTTTCCATGGTTGGTAATACTAATCGGGGCTTTAGCGTGACAGTGGGTGTCTGGCTGGTTATTGCTACTCATGTCCCCCGCTATGCTTGGTCTATTTCGGGGTTGTTCTCTCAGCGTGGTTTTAACCTGCTGGATAACTGAGTGGGCCTTGCTTAGGGAATCCACTAAATTACAAACGGAGGCCTTGAGACACTGAATCTCATTCATGATAGCAGTTAACTGTATGGCAACGGAACTTTGTGATGGGCCTTGTAATGGTTCCATAGGGAGCCTTTCAGATTGTCGAATATTAGTGCTATGCCCTCTTACAGTGCAATTTGCGTCACCTAATTCTTCTATATCCTCGGTGGTGTGGGTCAAAATACTCATTATGGCCTCCCTACAATCTTGGGAGAGAACAATTTGGGGAGTGGTCACTGTCTCTGGCTGCTCTTTCAGAATGTCAAATCTATTTGAACATGGGAAGGCAGCCATGACATCCGATACAGGTGAGTAGGTGATCTATCTACAGCCGGACTCGCAAGAAGTGTGCTAGGGGAGTCCTGGGTATCAAGACTTTTGACTGTCTTTTTGAACATATCTGGAATTCACCTGTTAATAGGGCCACTTCCTCCACACTGCTTAATGTTACTATCGGGTGTGGGATCATTTTGAGTAGGGTCTAATAAGACCTCACATTCGGTCAAAAGATTGTTTATTCTATCCATCACTCCCTCCCCTGCCCCTTGTGTTCCAACCAAACTTTTCCTTTTGCCCCTTTTCAGCTTTTTCTTTCTTCCCTCACCCATATCGCCCTCGCAGGATTTCCTTTTGCCCATGATGACAATAGATAACAATAAATAACAATAGATAACAATAGATCAAAGGAATAAAACAGAAACTAAATAGATAAAAACTAGCATCTAAAACAGATAGTCCCGTAGATGTAAATAACAGTTGCAATAGGCAGAAGAAAAAGCCTTTGTTCCGATAGGCTCGCTATTATGCACAATGAGAAAACAGGTCAGCATAAATAAAAAAAACAAGCATTGGCATAGCCAATAGGTCTCGCTTTTGGGACCTTATAAGTATTTAGTTATGCAGCACAATATCCTTGGTGCAACAACATTAACTGTTGCATGGTTAAACACTTATAAGGCCCCAAAGGCGAGACCTATTGGCTATGCTAATGCTTGAGGTGGTGTGGAGTGGTGCTGAGTGATGCTGTGGTGGTGCTGAGTGATGCTGTGGTGGTGCTGAGTGATGCTGTGGTGGTGCTGAGTGATGCTGTGGTGGTGCTGAGTGAGGCTGTGGAGATGCTGAGTGATGCTGTGGTGGTGCTGAGTGGTGGAGTGGTGGTGTGGTGGTCCTGTGCTGGTGCTCAGTGATGCTGGGGTGGTGCTGTGGAGATGCTGAGTGATGCTGTGGAGATGCTGAGTGATGCTGTGGAGATGCTGAGTGATGCTGTGGTGGTGCGGAGTGATGCTGTGGTGGTGCTGACTGATGCTGTGGTGTTGCTGAGTGATGCTGTGGTGGTGCTGAGTGGTGGTGTGGTGGTGCTGAGTGGTGCTGTCGTGGTGCTGAGAGATGCTGTGAAGAGAGAGAATGAGAGGTTGCATAGTTGTGGAGAAACTGGTAGAAGTCCCCTGTGTAAAATGGGCAGTGAAGGGTATGATAGAGCTGTGAAATCCCTTCCTGTGTGGCTGTCCTGTAACATCACACCACATGACGTCACTGTGCATTGCCTAGGATATGTTTCTGTCTTTTAGGGCTTGTGTTCTGTCTGCATTATCATATGCCGATGTCTCCGCACTATTGAACATACATTTTGACATCCTTCACAGCGACATGTACACAGATGGACCTGTGTTGTATTGCAGACTCCTTGCCATATCCACTGTGACACTGGAAAAACAAACAGTTTGCTTCCCTGTCTCAAGCACGTCGCTTAGCAAACTCAATAACACTGTCTTTATAATAGCAAGTCTTAAACATACCCGTTAGTGCTGTAGCTTTGTGTTTGTTACCAAGATACAGTGATTGGTGGCACCTGAAAGGAAAGGCAGGCACATGGCATCTGTGTATTAATTGCCCACATTCATGACATTTGGCCATTTCAGACAAAAGCTGTTCAGCGTTTTTCACCTTTTAGCTGAAGCCACAATTTCAGTGTGAAATCTGTGCATGTCAGCATCCTTCCAGCAGGCTCCACGTGATTTACTTTAAGCCCACCACAGAGTATGGTGGCTTTCCTAGATTCCACTGCAAGCAGGGAAAAAAAAGTTGTTTGGGGGGGGGATGCTTGTTGGTAGTGTGTGCTACAATGCACAGCAGATTTAAACAAAAGAGAAAAAGCTAAGGTCTGAGCAGGAGCACAGCATCAGAAACATGATTGCGTCACTCCCGACTGTTTTACTTGGTACACAAATTTACCTCAAATATATCAAATTATTTTTGTAGACATTTGCCTAGCCCGGGTACTGAACCTTCAATTTATTTTGCCTAGAAAATTAGTGAAATTCTAAGAATGGGGCTGTGTTATGAGAAAAGATCAACTCAAATTTGTATCACTTTTTAAATTTTCACTGCCAAATCAACTTACATCTCTACGTCTTTTTTCATTTGAACATATAGCCTTTCATTGTTGTTTGTGCTGGCGCTGGAACCCCTGGCGATCGCCCTGAGGCGGTCAACACAACAACTGGGCATACCCATTGATGGGGCTACACACTTGATTTCAATATATGCGGATGATATCTTGTTGTATCTGAAGGACCTGAATGCTGATGTTGCACCCTTCCCTACTATTTTCTCGACATTTGAACAAATCTCGGGGCTTGCGGTAAACTCGCGAAAATCTAATGCCTTTTATTTCCATGACGGTGCCCACCCAGATACGACACATTTCGGCGCTTACGCCCTTCCAGTAGCACACACTACTTTTAAATATCTCGGGATACAAATATACAGAACAAGGGCCGACCAACTCGAGGGAAACCTGGTAAAGGCTATCACTGCTATACGCTCAAGTGTGACATTTTGGACTTCACTGCCATTATCGGTGATGGGACGCGTCGCAATCTCCAAGATGGTGATGCTCCTCGCTTATTATATTTCTTTGTGAACTTGCCGCTGGTGATTCCGCAATCCATTTTCTGCACCCTGAACACTATACTCATAGAGCTTATATGGGGGAAGGGTCGCAGGAGAATCAGCCTTCAGAAATTACAATTAGATTCCAATAAGGGAGGTATGGGCGTCCCAGACTTCAAAGCATATTACTTCGCCAGTCAACTCCAATGGCTGTCTCACTGGACAGCGGGCAGGAATTTACAAGAAATAGGGTTTACCTCTCAAGACATAGAACGGGGCAACCTACATTCCTTACTGTTACCAAAAGCCAAACTTACACCTGGGAGACCCCATTGCTTACGACAGCGATACAATGTTGGAGGAAGGCACTGTTATATACCTCCAGGGCCATCCCATATGTGCCTAACATTCCACTTCTAGGCATACCCACCCCTGGAGGGCTACTAACGCAGGACGGACTAAAGGCTTGGACGGAGACTGGGGTGGAGGAGGTGGGACAGCTCTTTGGGGACGGCAGTCTTCTGGATCATGCAACCTTCGTGCAGACTACTGGGGCGTCAGACCGCCTGTATCTAACACACGCGGCAGTACTACATTATATTAGGAAGACATGGGCTCCGCAGCGTAGAGAGCCCCCACAACATGAACTGGTTCACCTATTGTATTATATGGGAACAGGAGGCCATCTAGTCAAATGGCTATATGCGGGCATTAGAACGCAGGTATCAACAGGTCTTCCGGGGCTCAGGACACAATGGGCGACGGACGCGCATACTGAAATTACCGACAAGGACTGGGCGAGCATGTTAGAACATCCCAAACGAGTATCACGTAATGTTAAATTTAAATTTATTCAGACAATGATCCTACACAGGTCTTATTTAACCCCACAGAAACTCCATCGTATGTACCCGGAGGCCCCCACTGTTGCCCCCGCTGTCAGGGAGATGAGGCAGGCTTTATTCACATGGTATGGGCATGTCCACGCCTCAGTGATTATTGGGTCGGAATAAGGGGGGCACTTCATGAGGTGACTCATCTACCTGTCCAAAATGATACACTGGAATGCTTGGCGGGTCTCCGCAAACGCACATCTGCATTAAAGGTACCGTTGAGGTTATAGACCTGGCACTGTTGCTTGCTGTGAGGGTAATCACTATGAGGTGAAAGTCCCCTAGAAGCCCATTAATGACTACATGGCAGAATGATGTGATACAATGGGGTAGTGCCGAGAGTGCGGCGATCCGAAGGGAAGAGGCAAGAGGGTTACGGAAACACCCTATCTCTATGAGCTGGGACATCCTGATGGAAAACTTTAAACAACTTGATCTCCTCCCCGAGAGTTCCCTGCCCACACAACAACCATGACCCTATGCGATAGCAGGGAAGTAGAGCACACACTGGCATGCGACTATAGTCACTGGGCCACAACAAGCACTAAGGGTGAAGCCAGACCAGGAGGGGGTGGGGGCTGTTTCACAAGTTTAGATGTTAAGGTTAATATTTACACATGTTATTGGTAACAAATCCGGATGGACATTGCCTACGTGGCCTAGGTGTATCCTGGTGAGGTAGACGGGGGTGACCGTCTGCCCACAAACAACTGAATTGGTAATATTGGTGTTCTTGGTATTTAATGATGGTATGATTTGAAAATATTTTGAGAGATGTCAACAGAAACTGAAATTGTCGTGTATACTGCAGATGTTTTCAACATTATACTGTTATGGCAACCAATAAAAAGTGCTTAAAAAAAAAAAAGAACATATAGCCTTTCATTCAAATGATATTTAAACAGCGGCTTGAAACACCAATGTTTGTCCTTTCGAAAGATGGCTCTCAAAGTGGATTTTTCGTGTGTGTGTGTGGGGAGGGGGGGGGGGGGGGGTTTGTCCAGCAGGAAGAGTCGATGTATTGTTGGTTATTTGTGAATGTTTCTGTAAAAGTTTTTCGAACTCTCGAGTGGCACGAAGGTACAGAGAGTAGGAAGCGGAAGTCAGAAGTCGTATTCTAGCAAAAAATATGCGCCACAGATTAAATGGTGCCTTGTAATTCCGAAGGACCTCTCCTTGTGCGAGATGCACAAGTTAGACTTCCAGTAGTAATGTTAGAGGGGGCAGGGAGCAGAGAATCCGAGTGTGAGCAGCGTTAGCTGAAAGGGCGGTAAGCACGAGAGAGCAGTGTATGAGCAGAAAGAACAGAAGTTAGTGTTCGCGGGAGACAAGAAGGATAGGTGGTCAGTGTTTAAGCAGAGAGGGCGGTGTGCGTCCAGAGAGGTCAGCGAACATTCAGAGAGAGCAGATGGTCATTGTGTAAGCAGAAGGCGATGGCAGTAAAGTAGGCTTAATGAGCCTTGACAGAACCCCACATGGCGGCTGCGCGCGTGCACGCTCGCGTGAACGCAAGCTGGTAGCCAGCAAAAGCCTCTCTGGTAGCACTTCAAAAATCCACTTACTAAATATCTCGGCCAGAGCAGCGCTAAGCGCTGGCTCAGGCGAGACCTAAAAAAGGACTAGTCCACCTTGAGCACAGTTCCGTCAAAACAGTCCAAAACCAAGCCGAAAAAACAAAGCAGAGAGGGGAGTCTCATCCAGTCTCTTCCTTCGCAGACAGTGAGGGATATAAGTGGATTATAAAAGGCGTGAGGTAAGGCTGCGTTTTGTGTGCAGAGTTGAATCTACGCCACCTACTCAATAACTGGGTCAAATTGGGCGAGCACGATGGATCTACAATTTGCCCCTCACAACTTTAGTAAAAATGCTAGTTCCAGTTTCTTTTCAAGAACCAAAAAATAAAAAGAGAGCAGTGGAAGAAAACCAACTCAGTTTTTAGTCGCAGGAATCACCAAACTCCACAGCCACCCACCCTGCCCTGCCTCTTCCGGACGATGACGGGGCCCCCCCTTGGCCCGGGCTTTGCCCGGGCGCTGCCCGGCGTGTCCCGCGCTGCGGGAGCCCGCATTGGTTTTTGTTGCGCCTCCTGGCGCTTAAGGGTGACGTGCACGGTGCGCTGTTACTGTGGCTGCTGGCTCCTGTAGTCCCGGCAAAGTGGGCTTCTTACGCTGCGGGAGCCCGCGTTGGTTTTTAGGGTGACGTGCGCTGTTACTGCGGCTGCTGGCTCCTGTAGTCCCGGCAAAGTGTTGCTTCCATTCCCTACCCCACTACCCCCTCATTGTTTCTGCCCCCAGCCTACCTTCGGTGATGCTTCACCCCACCCGCTTTTTAAAATTTTTAAAAAAAATAAACTTTCATACGATTTTGTTTCTTTTTATCCAACTCAGATCGGTAAATAAAAAAAGCACCCGCTTCATTTTATAGATGCGCTTGCATGGTGTGCGTTCCTACAAAGTGATGTGGCTGGCCACGTCATAGGGTTTTTTCCTCTTCTTTATCCATACTACAGTAGTGGGGATGCTGTACAGCATCACTAAAATCCAAAGCCAATAGGGCACAATTGCACAACCTACTGGCTTTGCCAAAATATTTGTTTTTTATTTACTGTTTGGAATTGGATCTGTAAATTAAAATAAAATTAAATTGAAGTAGCGCAAAAGTGCTTTCCTTTTTGAAGGCGAGGGCAGCAGCAATTTGATTCTTGGTCCCCCCAAAAAATAACATCTTGAGGGGAAAAAATGCAGGGGGAATAAAAGTAAAATAAAGTGGGAGGAAAGGAAAATAAGCACACCAGGTAGAGAGCAACACAGAGGAGAAGCACAGGCGGGAGAGTTTAACATGGGGCTAGGAGAGAATGGCACCAAAAGGAGAGCAACACAGAGCGCGGGGGAGAAGGGAGAAAAGCATGCAAGGAAGAGAGCTGGAAAACATAAGCACTCTCTTGGAGTGCTCAACAATAAAGAAAAAAATTGTTACCTAAAAATGAAACATGGAAGGCTGCAAGTCAGCCAATCAAAAAGATTGTTAGGAGAGTACGCTCCAGAGGAAGCAAGCAAATGAGAGCACCAATAAAGCTAATCAGTGGTAAGCAACAGGCGGGCTCCTTGCCAATTGTGGTTCATAGATTATTAATGCTGCCTGGTAGGCAAAACCTAATCAGAGAACAAATATGGGCAAAGCCAATAGCTCTCGTTTGTGCGAGAGTTGTTGGCTTTATCAGTGCCTTTTAACCATGTTGTATAGCAGCATGGCTGCTCTGTAGCATGGCTAAAAGTTAGAAATAAACTTTCAGCCGTGCTTGTGGGGTCCTGGGCCCTATGTCATGAGGCACTACGCCTCTGGAAATGGCTGGACCATAAAGGGGTCTTCATGGTGGTGAACTACCTGGCAGGATCTTTGAATGCCAGGGTGGACGAGCTCAGCCGTCGAAACGTAGTGGATCACAAGTGGCAGTTACACCTGGAGGTGATGCAAGGTCTCTTCCCCAAATGCGGAGAAACCTTGACTCGAGCTATTCACCACCACAGAAAATGATCAATGTCAGCTGTTCTGCACGTTGGAATTTCCAAAGAGCCTCTCCCCTAGAGTGAAACGCGGTACATTCCTGCCCTGAGTTCTGATGAAAATTAGAAACGACTTAGCTCAAGTCATCCTACTGACCCGGCCTGGGCACAGTGTATGGTATCCAGAACTCCTGGGCTTTAGCATCTTTCCTCCGATCAGGCTGCCGCTCGAAGGGGACCTGCTGTTGCAACAACATAGAAGAGTTCTGCTCCTGAGCCTTTGCAATCTTCACCTTCATGCATAGAGGTTGAGCATAGACAGCTGAACACCTTTGACCTTCCTCCGGAGGTGGTTGATTTCATTTTGGCAGCCAGGTGTCCGTCAACAAAAACTGTGTACGCCTGTCCTTGGGAGAAATTTGTGGACTGGTGTGGCACAAGCCAGATTGACCCCCTATGCCAAGTTATCTGACATTCTGTTTTGTCTCTTGCCCGGCCAGGCATTGCTTTGGATACAGCTATGGAGCACCTTGGCTTTTTTTCGAGGATGCTAGCATCGTTCGTGCTGAAAGTTGTGCTGCCATTCCATGTCAGTCTAACCATCACCCTGCCAACATTCTATGCTCAGCCTCACCCCTCTGAAGAGGAGGAGAGACTCCATCGCTTGGACCCCAAAAGAGCAATGCTCTTTTACATCTATCTTACCTAAGTCAGTGGTAGTCATGACGAATGTCTTATTGGAGGTGCTTCAACCGGGAGTCACCCCATCTGAACCACTTCTCCCTTTCAATGAATCAGTCATCAACGTCCTGCTTGGAGCCTGGTCCAAGCCCTGCACGGGGGCTCCTGAGCACATGACAAGTGCCCGCTGCCATTACCCCGCCCCAGGGGACCCAAGGTTCCTCACTCAGCACCCCACCTCAGACAGTTTTGTGGTCCAAGCTTCCACTTCCAAAGTCAACCCCTACGTGTTCCCTACCACTTCATCGGATAGGGAATCCAAGAGTCTGGATACCTTCGGGAAAACAATGTTCTCTTCTCCCTGCCTAGCACTGCGGTTGGTGAACACCACATGCCTCTTGGGCTGATACTCCCATACGATCAAGGACTCCATTGTGCAAGTGCCAGCTATGGTCTCGGAGGAGGCCCGTGCCATACTTCACAAGCAATTGCTGAAGGGAAAGATGCAGCCAAGTTCGCCATACAATGTGGGCTGGATACAACACACTTGCTGGGCAGAGCGATTTCATTGTCAGTGGCTCTTGGGTACCACACCTGGTTGAGGACCACTGGCTTTTTGGGGGATGTCCAGGCCTCGCTCATTGACATGCCCTTTGATGGCTCCCGTTTGTTGAGAGAGGAGGCAGACTCAGCGCTGGAGCGCTTTAAGGAAAGCAGGGCTACAGCCAGGTGCTTAGGCCTTTCCATGCTCTCTCGCCTACCTTTCCACTTCTTTCGTGGCCACGGAAGCGACTTGTAACCGTGTCTCTACCCCCAGCAACCACGACCAGCAGGTTGCCCCTTTTTGTGGCTGAGGATACTGTTCCCGCAGACTACGTGGGACAAGTAGCCAGAGGTTGGGCCAGTCCCCTGGCAGCCACAGCCTCCAATCATCTTTAGTGTGTCCTCCAACCAACGTGGGCATCTAGTGGGGGGGGGGGGGGCAGGATCTGCCATCACCTTCACCACTGGAGGTCAATAACATCTTACTATTGGGTTTTACAGATTGTCCAAAGGGGTTACTCCTTCCCTTTTATGACCAGCTCTCCACCCATGCACGACAGGCTAACGGAGGATCGCATCTCCTTACTCTGTCAGGAAGTATCGGCTCTCTTGGCCAAGGAAGCCATAGAGTGTATGCTGGCAGCAGATGTTGGTCATGGTTGCTATTCCTGCTACTTTCTAGAGCCCAAGAAGGATGGAGGCCTTCGTCCTATCCAAGAACTGTGCCATCTCAATCTCTTCCTGAAAAAGGAGAAATTCAAGATCCTCACATTCATGCAAGTTCTGTCTGCCCTTGATCCAGAATTCTTACAGGATGCATATTTTGAAATCCCCGTCCTGCCTGCCCACAGGCATTACCTGCAGTTCATGGTGGGCCAAGAGCACTTTCAGTTTGCCATGCTCCCCTTCGACCTCACCACAAGCAGTCATCTCCCATCTCCAGACTACGGCGAACCTCCTGCACTCGCTGGGGTTCACTATCAACGTGCCGAAGTCACACCTGACTCTCTCTCAGATGCGCCTTTTCATTGGAGCTGTTCAGGACACAGTGCAGTTTCAGGCCTATTCTGAGCGGCGAGTCCAGGATATTCAGTCTATAATACTGTTTCAGCCTCTATCCTGGATTTCAGTGAGACTGACTCTAAGGCTGCTGGGTCTCAAGGCATCCTGCTTGTGACGCATGCCCGTTGGCATATGCAGGCTCTGCATTGGAACCTGAAGTTCCAGTGGGTGCAGCATCAGGGAATCTCTCTGACATGGTCCATATCCCAGAGGACCTGCAAAATACTTGTTGTAGTGGCTAACAAACACCGATTGGTTCAGTGGCATACCGCTCTTCCTTTCCCAACCATAGCTGACAGCAGTGACAGATGCATCAGTCCTGGGATGGGGTGGCCATCTAAGAGAGGTGGAGATCAGTGGACTCTGGTCTCTGGCATAATCCGGGTGCCACATCAACCTGTTCGAGCTTTGGGTGATCAGTTTGGTATTGAAAGCCTTTCTTCCTTCAATCAGGGGAAGGCTGATACAGGTGTTCATGGACAACACCACCGCCATGTGGTACTGCAACAAACACTCATGGACCCTTTGTTAAGCGATGCTGCCTTGAGTTCTCAAGAAGATCAGGAACCACTGGGCCCAAGTCATTCTTGTGGCTCCAGATTGGGCACGTAGCGTGTGGTTTCCCGAGTTGTTGAGCATGAACATCGGTCCTCTGATCAGGCTGCCTCTTCAAAAGTATCTTCTGTCGCAACAACAGAATAGTGTCCTGCACCCAAACATCAAAATGCTTCGCCTTCATTTGTGGAGATTGAGCAGCGACAGTTAACAGCTTTCTATCTTCCGCATGATGTCTGCAATGTTATTTTGGAAGCCCCCCATCCCTCCACCAAGACGGAATACGCCTGCCATTGGAAAAAGTTTGTGGCATCGTGTACAGATAAACATGCTGATCCTCTGTCTGCACCCCTTTCCCAGGTTCTTCTTACCTTGGCTCAGCAGGACCCTGCTTAGGGCACATTAAAAGGTTATCTTTATACCATTTCAGTGGTTGCCAGACCAGCCAGCCCTTTTTAAATCCTCTATTGTAAATAAGTCCCTGAAAAGTCTTCAGTATATCTTCCTACCAAGGCTTTTTATGCCCCAGTGGGATCTAAATCTAGCTCTTACGTTCTTGATGTGCGCTCTCTTTTAGGCACTCCTCAGCTGCCCACTGAGACTTTTCACCATCAAAACGGCTTTCCTAGTAGTGATAACGTCTGCCAGGAGGGTCAGTGATTTATAGGCAAATCCTCCATACCTTACCTTCTACCTAGACAAGCTGGTCCTCCAGACTTGAGCATCCTTTTTACCAAAGGTGGTAATTCCTTTCCATCAGGACAGTGTTGCTCGAATATGAATTTACCTTGAAAAAACAAAAGACAAGAGGCGTTTGGCAAAACAGGAACAGTTGGTTTAATTAAACATATCGGCCGGGAGCACAGTTACAGAAGCGGGTCTGAGAACTGTCTCAAAGTACAATCAATCTGAACACGGTTTTATGCATTTCTTTGGGTATCGTAAAGTGTTTCTGTCAATCCTTTTTTGGAAAAAGAATGCCGGCCTTGTCTTTTGAGTTCTAAAAAAGATCCCTAATAACAAATGCAGGTGGACCTCGACCTTGCGTGGACACAATGGGGGCTAATGGGTAATGTGTCCAGATGTCTGACATGAGGGGCACTGTGCGTACTGTGTGTGCTGTGTCCTGATTAGCTGTGTGTTCTTAACTTCATGTGGCATCTGACTTTATGGTCTTTTTTGGAATGCACGCACCCCTCCGGTCATACATGCTTTATTGGGGCCAATCTCCCTGGACCATTGTGGTTTCGCTGCACTTATCTGAGGGATTGACCTGAGTTTCCTGTTCACAAGTTAGTCTGCCTGCTACGTGCTACCCCACCTGTGACATGTCAAGTCAGTAACCTCAGGCCTAGGTCTCAGCGCCTGCCTGACCACGTATTTCTGAGTCGGGGTTGATGGAGTGTTCATGACGGGTGAATTCGATAATAGAGATGCGATTTTGTTCTTACATATGACTGTATCATTATAAACATTGGCATTGATTTTTTTCAATATTTACATTCCCCCCTCTAGTTAAATTTTCAACTACATTATCTAACCCATACTTCATGACAGTCACATTATTGGGTTCATGTTGTTCTTCATTTTTGACCATTGCTATTTTCCTAGTTTCTTGCATTCAACCCAATTTAAGGACTGGGTTTTTACAGCAGGATACCGCCCATTTGCAGGAAACCTCACAAAAACAATAGCAATAAGAACACGGGCAGCAATACCATGCACAGTCCAGACAGCCACCGGGGGAGCCAAGAAAACCAGCTTGAAAACCATTCCTGCTTAGGTGCACCGCCCTCCTCACGCATGTCTCTTTGTAAGTGGTGCAGTGCTTGGATGTCAAGAGTGAGAATTCTGTTGTCCATGTCATTTCCTGGAATAAAGCGTGCAGCAGGACGCAACGATCTTGTCACACACCCCTCCCTCCATTGCAGTCATTAAGTCCAACACATATCGATGTTGCATCACCATGAGGTGGATGGCTCTCAGTTCTTGATCTAATTAAGGCCGAGCTCTGTGCTGTTCCTCATCTTGAGCATTTCCCACCTGGTTATCTGCAACCAGCGGGCATTTGCTTTGTTTGTAAGGTGAATAAGGGTATGCATCCTCCCGTGAATACTTGTGCATCACAGAACAGCCTATATTCTTCCGGAATGTTCTTGTACTGAGCCCAGCCAAAATAATCAGTTCTTTTTTCACGAGCCTGATGCAACAGAGACATCTTATTCTTTAGCGGGTGTTGGTACAAATGCAACAGTTCTTCTCCAGGAATGACCAAGCTAGGGGTGCATATGGTGATGAAGGAACAGAGGCCACGCTATCCAGGGAAGAGCAGAGTGTAGGCAAACTTGCTGCACTGCCAAAAGGTATCCATCAGCGTGGAGATGCCCCATTGCATGTCCGGAATGTGCAGGACTGTGCCATAGTTTTCATTCGTGCCCAGTGGATTGTTCCTTTACCTCTAAAACACAAGGAATACAGTGTAAGTTTCTGTACAATTAAGGGTAGCCACATATATCCATCCACCTCGGTATTCCAGATTTCCTGACATGGGTTATCTAAGCTGTTATTCAACCCTTCCCTACGAAACTCTTTTCCCTTCGTATCACCAAGATGGATGTCCCTACACTGGAATTCCATGTCTGGGGTCCATTTGTTATTAAGAAGACTGCCCAGATATGCTAAGGGCCACCCTGGGACCTCAGATGGAAGCAGGGGTGGACGTGCTCATGCACTGGTTTAGTGGTTTTTCTATCTCTAAGAGTCTCTTCTCTGGAAAGTCTTGGGGGCCAAACAGTATCCTCCCCTATGGTGCCCCTCCTGCGAATCCTATCTAACTCAGTTTGTATGTCACTAGGTGAAAAGGTACAGTGTTGTTGGATTGGTCTCGTATTGGGGCAGATTCATTACTACTGTGTGGGGTTCTACCCTGTTGGGTTGAATTTTGGCCCTAATCCTATATAGGTATAGGTTGCGAAGGCATTTTGCTTTTTCAGGGGCCACATCTTGGGACAAGTAAAGCCTGTCTGCGCCTACTGCATGTGGTATCAGCGAACAGACAGCCCACGGCAGGTGTTGTGTAAGAGTGCGCTGTGTAGTGCATGTGGGATGCTAGTTTTGGGTTCGGTGTCATTATAAGTGATAAGGGAGAGATCTCTACGCAAGCGCGGTGATAGCTTCGGTTGGACTTAATTTGACCTGGCAGTCCTTTGGTGATGAATGGATGCAGCAACACCCATTGTAAACAGAGGGTACATAGAAGTGCAACAATACATAACTTATTGAAAATTGAAGGTCGTGGGATAAATCTAAGGGAGGTGTTCGTAGTCCTCTGATGATTGGGGGCTTATTGACTTAAAAGGTTAGAAGTAAAAAAGTTTGGGTCAGATCATAGGGCGTTTGCTGTGGAAGGTTTCAGTTGCACATCAGAGAGGTGGACTCATGCATTTTTCCCTTCCACCTTGAGGGAGGTTGGTGTTGTGAAGACTACTCAGTAGGGTCTTTCAAACTTGGCTTGGTTCCATCTCCTTTCAAAATTTCGAATGTAGACTTCTTGTCCAGGTTGAGGTGCTTGATATGATAGCTTGGCGGTGGTGCTATTAGAGCTCCAGTGGTGGACCTGCTTAGATAGGAACCTGGCGGTTTTAGTTAATTCAGAGATATACATGTAATCCCCTAATGCTTGAGAGCTAGCCTCAGAGCTCAATTTGGTCCGGGTTTTTGGGATAGGTGTCCCCATCAATCTGCCTGTTGCGATTTGGTGTGCTGTGAGGTGGTGATCGCTGCTGGGCGTCTTCCTCAGCGCAAGCAAGGTTAGGGGCAGACAAGGGAGCCATTTCGTATTAGGAATGGAACAAATTTTGCTTATTTTATTTTTTAGCAGCCTGTTGAGATTCTCAGCAGTGGGGTTGCCTTGGGGGGTGATGCATGGAGGCCAGTTTGTGTTATTCCCAAAAGGGTGCAGATGTGATTGAACATGGAGTTGACAAAGTGCTTTCAGTTGTCTGACCGGATGACATCTGGTACCCCCCATTTGGGTATCACTTCTCTGTCAAGGAAAGTCGCTGCTGCCTTGGCGTCACAGCGCACGAAGTCCGGCTTCGATCCACCTAGAGTAGGGGCAGACTGCTACAATCAGGTATCAGTAGTTAGCGCATCGATAATTACTGTTGATAAAGTTGATGTTTAACGCCCTGAAAGGCCCCGTTGGTCTTGGGATAGCTGATGACACAGCCTTGAATGTAGGTTTGGGCGAGTATAATTGGCAGACGGTGCATCCGTTTAAATCTATTGTAATTGTTTCTGCAAGGTCGGGGATAAACCAGTTGTTCTGGAGTACCACTATCATGTTGTCTTTTGCTATATGTGCTGGTAAGTGTAATTGGGGTAACACTATGTGGACTAGGCTCTGAGGAATAACCGGTTTCACTGTGGACGTGTGTCGGTATATGGAGTTGTGTGGTCTGTGTGAAGCCCCTGGCTACCCATCGCTCCTTCTCGTCTGTTTCCTGCACCTTCCTCAAATACTACCCTGCTGTTTCTGTATAAGGCTTGTCCTGCAGGAGTTCTGTCTCTGGTGCCTGTTGTAAAGGAAGAAAGTGTGTTTCTTTAATCATTCCATAAGCTGCCCTTTTCGCAAACTGGTCTGCTAACACATTCCCCTGGGATATGAAGTCCTTGCCTCGGGTGTGGCCTGTGCACTTTATAACAGCCACACGTTTAGGTAGGGTTAGTTCGTTGATTAGCAATTCTAGGAGGTCCCTGTGTGCAACAGATGTGCTGTCTGATTTCAGAAACCCTCGCCTTTTCCACCTTCCAATGCTAGGATGGTGATGAAATAGGCTGAATCTGAGTAGATCGTTACCATTTTCCCCGCGCTTTGGGTGAGGACTTTGATTAGTGCTATCAGCTCTACCGCCTTTGCTGAAAGGTGGGGGAGTAGAGTAAGCTGCACAGTGACTCGCAGCGTTTCTGAGGGCGCGTGGCTATGGGCTGTTACTACTACTGTCCCCGTGGGTCTTACCCCATTCTCTTTGTCTGTCGTGTAGTTCCTATAAACCAATATCGGATCTGCGCGTTTAGACAACATAGACTGTGGGATTGGTGTCCAGACTGATTCCAGACATCCCCATCGGGTAAGTTCGCCTGTAGTCCAGCTATCTCGCAGTGCCACTGTAAACTCCTCTTACCAAGGATAGAATAGTTCTTGGCAACTATCGAACATGACAACCCTGTCCCATCTGGGATCGTGGGAACAGAACAGTACTTTTCGCTCAGTCACTCGTGCTCACTTTGTCTCAGAGAGATACACAGAATAAATGGTGGGGACGTTTTCAATAAGCATTTATTGAACCAGCGTCATTCTAGTGTAAAATAGGTGTGCTGAAACAACCATATAAATGATTATAAGCACCAAAAGAGTAAATGGATGGTAGATTCCAACCAAAGTGCTAAAACAATGAATACAGGCAGGTATATAAATACATGGCAGTAATAATGCGTACTCCTACGATGCAACCCTAACTAAAAGTACCTAAGTGTACCTAGCATGTATGTAGGTGTAGAGCCAAGAATCCCCCTAGGCTGAGGCCAACCCCATTACCTGAAGTGAGAGACTGTGGGACCCCGTCTTGGTCTTGAGATGGGCACCCCACGAGGGATGTCAGACAACTGCGAGCTGGAGTGTCTGCTTGCGGGAACCTCAGCGTCTCGCTTCAGTTTGTCAGCATGGAAGTCTTTCTCCTCTGCCTGCTCCAGCAAAGATATGGTGTATAGATACGTACCCTCAGGGGCTCTACCTTGCTGTGTCATGTCGGGCGAGGATGACGAAAGGAATGACCCTTATACATAGTTATTATGCAGAAGATGGTAATCCTGCTGTGATTCTGAGAATCCTCATGCATAATAAATGAGGTTAGTTTTCTTTTAAAACCCCACGAGGTTTATGCAGCACCTTAACTAGGCAAAAGGTCAATACCAAAAACCGTTATGTAGTACAATGGCAGGGAAATATACGTGAAAGGTTAGGTGACTACCCAGGCCTATATTGGGGTACATTATAGAACATAACAGGTCTATCATGGCGGAACCGTCAATGAATAATGCTTCACTGTCCAGAATGGGACCCTCCTCTTCCTGGACGATCCCCTTGGGGGTGTATGTGGCACAGTCCTGGCTCTCCTACCCCTCCTGAACCTCATGAGCTTGGAAGGTGGTTGGGTTTACTAGATAGCACGGTATTGTTTTCAGATATGGCCTAGAGAGCATCAATTCATAACCTGAAACCTGTTGTGTAGTCGGCATGCTCTTGCTCTTTTGTATAACCGCAAACACAGAGGGCCTAATTACGATTTTGGCGGTTCTTCCTGGGGCCGCCACGCCAGCACCCTGTGGGAGGGCCACCAAAGCCATACGCGCATCGCCCGCCAGATTACGATTGTAATCCTTGGTGGGCAGTTCTGTGGTGGTGTCACAGCGGTACCTAACTAAAGGCCCATAGGTGAACCTCAGACGGGAGACAGGAGCAGCACTTTCCTGCATGGTGCAGCATGCACCATGTGATGCATGCTGCACCATGCTGTAACTGGGGTGCAGATTTACAGAGGGACACAATATGTGGCCCCCTGCATGCACCCCCAGGCCCAGAGGCACAAGGTGGCCGTTGCCTCACCGCCAGCCTTTCCATGGCGGTGAGGCAACTCGTAATATGCTCAGCGGTGCTGCTGCGGCACCGCCAGCATATTACAGAGGCTTACTGCTGCGCCATCGCTGTGGGAGACAGGATCCCCGGTGGCTGTTGCGGTCCTACCACCAAACTCGGAATACGTTCGTGGTCCGCCACTGTGGGTTCAGTGGTCCTGTGAATTACCAAATTCGTAATCAGCCCCTGAGTGTTCTGCATACAGTGTCAGCAGTGCCCCCGTCACAATGGAGGTGCTTTTGTCGACGGCAAAGGCTGCTTCTACTAGCGTTTTCTCACATGGGACATGACCCTGTATGACTCAGTTCAAGAGCCCGCTGTAGTATGCATGGGGTTTGTACCCCAGGGGATACTTCTATGTCATAACTGCTGACATGCCTCGCCTGTCGCTGTGGCTGGATAAGAATTCCTTCTTATAGTCAGGTGTCCCTAGCACAGGGGAGTGCGTTATCTCTGTTTTGAGTTTGCCAAAGGCATTGTGCATCTCAGGCATCCATGCTAGCTTGCTCTTCGTGGACAGCTTTTGCCTTTTTTATGGCCTCAAATAAGGGGATGACGAGTGTTCTGTAGTCAAAGACCCATTGTCGGACATAGTTGCATAGTCCTAAACATTTCTGCATACCCTTTTTCGGTGGTGGCATAGCACTGATAAAGTCAGCGAGTTCCGGCGTGATCCGTCAACTGGCCGTTGAGATCAGTTGGCCCAGATAGTTAGCCTCCTGTTGTACTTACTGCATCTTCCCCTTCTCTACTTTATACCCCCTCTCGGCAAATACAGTCAGGAGGGCTATCATGTCTTGACAACATAGGTCCTCAGAGGGACTGCATATCAGTATGTCGTCAGCGTACTGTATCAGGGTGCTGCCTAATAGGAAGTTAGAGAGATCCTTCCTCAGTAGTCTGTTCAAGATACTGGGGGACTCACTGTAGCCTTGTGGCAGTTTCCAGTATCACAGCGGAACCCCCCGAAAGGTGAACGCGGTCAGGTACTGACTGTCAGGGTGCAGCAGGATGCTACAGAATGTGTTTTGATGTCTATCACGGAAAAATAGCTGGCGTCTGCGGGTATATTCGTTAATATGATGGAGGGGTCTGGTACTACAGGGAATTCTGGGACCATGATGTCATTGAGGGGGCACAAGTCCTGTACCAGGCGCCAGCTCCCCTTTATTCGTTTGACCGGGAAGATCAGTGTATTGCAAGGGGAGATCCCCACCTAGAAGAACCCTTGATCGATCAGTGCTTGTATTGTGGGTGCTATACCCTTGTCAGCTTCTTTGGACAGCAGGTACTGGTGCACTCCTGCAAGTGTTACCCTTACCGGTTCGATGGTATTGATGAGACCCACGTCATAACGTTCCCTCGCCCATAACTGCAGCGGCACTGCTGACAAGTCTTGCTCCTGCCGGGTTGTTAGTAGTGCCATAAGCAGTGGAGCCCCACTTCGCAGTTCCACCCTAACGTTAATTGAATCAGAAAAGATAATTTCTGAGGCTCTTGGACACTTGCTGAATAGCTGGTCATCTGTTACCTCCTGTATGCTGAGGCCAGGTGTAACAAAGATGATGTACGCCCACTTCCTGCTTGCTTGATTGGTGGCCAACAGGGCCTGTATTCGGGCCATATTTCAACGGCCTCCAAGAAAACAGTGCTTTCTCTTGCGGTTCCAAATCACTTATTTATTAATTTATTTTTTAAACAAAATTTTTATTGTTTCATCACAACACAAACCATATACTGTGCAGATGGAATACATATCAAGACATTCACATATAAAATTATAGAGCTTGTTTGGGCTCTGTACCAGGTTAATACCTAGAATGTCTGTATTCCACATTCAGTCATTCATTATGAATTGAGCTTATATCCTAATTTCCGCATAGTAATCTAATATTACCCCCCCCCCATTCCCCTCCCCCCTTACCCCGCCTCCTGGATGTTCCTCATCACAAAATACCAAGTATATCTCTCCCCAGTAGTGGTGGGCCTCGTTTGGTACCTCCGCTGTTTCTCCATCCCCAGGATCCAGATCTTTGTGCATGGAGCTGTCAGGGGAATCAACATCATGTGCTTTCAGGCATTCTACCAAGGCATCCCAAGCTCTAGCTTTGTCTACTGTAGAGCACCCCTGTCTCGTCTCCCGGTATAGAGAAGAACCCTCATATCCTGCCCACAGTAATAGTGTGTCCTTCCATTTGTCTACTCGGGGGCTAGCGGTGGCTTTCCAGCTAATCCTGATGGCGCGCTTTGCCAATATTAGCACAAGGTCCACAAATTCAGTGGTCGAGAAGACTACGCTCTGTCTCCTTTTCATTTGCCCATACTCCCTGCATCTACCGAAGCAGAAGTGGAGGACGCTCCTTCTCCCACATCGCAGCAAAGACCTGGAACAGCCTCCCCACGCACCTACGGACCATTCCCTCACTTCCGGAATTCCGAATGGCCCTCAATACCTGGCTGTTCGAATAAGCCTCCGGGTCCTGCAAGCACCTGGATACCCTATCAGGTTATTAGCCGCGCTTTATAAATCCTGATTGATTGATTGACTTTATATTTAGGTGGATGTGGAAATCCTCCTAGGAGATATTCCAAGGTGTTATACGGGGTCGTCCTGTCAGTGACCTAATTTATGCAGGTCACAATGTCATCCCAGAAATCCCGCACAGACCATATGTATCATCTCCGTCCCTTGATCACCACACCTTGAGCATGTTACATCCTGTGCTCCGAAGGATCTCATAATTTTCCCCAGGGTAAGGTATGCCCTTTGTAGGAAATAAAAGTTGATCAATTTAAACTGTGCATTACGGGAGACCTTGTATATATTAGCTAGTATCGTGGTCCATTTTGAGTCTGTAATCGGGTGGGCTACATCCTCCTCCAATTGTTTTCTCCGCTCCTCAAGTGGCTTATTGATATTCGCCCTTATTGCTCTGTATAGAAGGGTTAACGCCCTGCACCTATCAGTCATCGTGCAGAGTACGCGACTGCACTGATGAGCTGGCGGCTCCGCCAGTCCTGTCCGCCAATGTCCTATAATGGTCACCGTCACTGCACGGTGCTGTAGGAACTGTCCCGGGTGAAGGTCATAAGTCTGCCTACTCCTCAAATGATAGGAGGTTACCATCCTGGAAAAGATCTCCCACTCGGGTCACTCCCAGCTCCAACCAGTCCTTCACCCCCTGCAGTGCTCCTGTGCCGTTTAGCGCCGCTAGGCACCACAATGGCAAATCAGGTGTGTAAGCAGGGGAGATTGGGTGCGATGCAGGTAGCGCTGGCATACGTAGCACACCACTCGCAGCTCCCTCGAACACCTCGGCAAGGGCCCTTGGGAGCCAAATGAATATTGTAAAATAAAGGTAGCCCATATCAATTCGAGTAACAGCAAATCCACCTCCGCAAATGTTTTGCGGGGGATGATAAGGGGCAATGTCGAGAAGTAATAAAGAAGGCGAGGAAATGGTACCATCTTCGCGAGGGCTACCCGCCCAGACACCAACAGAGGGAGAGTCCCCCAGAAGTGCACATTGGTACGAAACACCCGAACCGCTGCACCGATGTTACCATCTAGGAAATCATGTGTATCATAATATACTTTATCTTCCAGGTACTTAATACAGGAGATCTCACACGTTAAACCATGCCAGACAGGTGGAATGGGTATGGTGTGGTTAAGGGGGGAATATAAGTGATTTCTGCCAGTTGATGCGGAGACCGGAATAGGCTCCAAAGCACCCCAATAACGATCTTGCCAGAGGCAAGTCCTCCTCTACACTGTGGAGAAATAGGAGCATATCGTCCACATAAAGTGCAATTTTATGGGAGGTTCCATGGTGCTCCAGGCCTTGATAATAACCTTCTGGGCACGCCCCGCTGGCCAGAGGTTCAACCACAATGGCAAACAACACTGGGGAGAGAAGTCAATCCTGTCTAGTACCTCTCCCCACGACATCGGAGCGGGACACTATTATGCCAGTGCAGACATGCGCTGTTGGATTAGTGTAGAGCAGCCTGGGCCACCGGGCGAAACCCCCACCCAAACCTATTTTGTCCAGCACGTGGTACAAGTAATTCCAGCCGAGGCTATCAAATGTTTTCTCAATATCGATGGAGACAATCGCCGCACTGTCCTTATCAGATCCAGTCGCCTCCATGACAGAGAGCAGTCTGCGAATAGTTAAAGCTGTATTTCGCCCCGGTATCAATCCACTATGATCTCTGTTGATAAGCACAAGGATGTGGGGGAGGAAGCGAGTCGCTAAGTTGCGACTTAAGATTTTGTAGTTCCTATTCAACATTGATAAAGAACGATAGGACCGCACATCTTGAGAAGGTCTACCTGGTTTCAGCAATGGGATCACCAGTGCCTCACCAGTCGTAGACAGGAGTCCGCCCGCTTCCCGGGTCGTGTTGTAGAGCTCGACGAGCCTGGGAGTTAGTTCCTCCCTATATGTTGCATAAAATCCCTCAGGGAATCCATCTGTCCCTGATACCTTACTGCTCACCATGGCCTTAATAGCCGCATGGACCTCTTGGAGGGTCACCAGGCCTCCCAATTCGTCAGCGGTCTCCCTGTCGAGGTAGGGTAGCTCTATGGGGCCCAGAAATTCTGCCAGGTCCCTCAATACTGTTGCTGGGGGGGTAGCATACAGGGCCGTGTAATAGACCCTAAAGCAAGCGTTGATATCTTGTTACCTATATCGTCTGTCCCCGGTTGCCGAGTCACTTTCAAGTATTAGCGAGCTCTTGGGCACCCGATTGGCCAACCATGTCAACAGGGTGCTTGCTTTATCCTGTTCTGTGTGTGTCCGGGTCATGTATTCACAATAGTGAAAGCAGCAGAGCATCTCTGTGCAGGCCACAAGTAACTCCCGGGCCTCCAATAGTTCGGGCTGCAGGTCCGGCCACCCAGGGTGTTCTTTCTCCATGTCCCTCACTTTGTCCTCCTGGGCCGCCACCTCAGACAGCAGTGTATGATGAACTTCCACCACCTCAGAAATGCACCCGCCCCAGAGGACTGCCTTAAAGGCATCCCATTTGGTCAAGAGAGAGCCCTTTGAACGGGCATTATCGGCAAAATAGTCTTGAATGCCGTCTCCAATAGTTTGCCAGAATACCAGATCCTCGATGGCCTCCTCCTTGAGACGTCAATCAGGAATCACTGGTCTCTCCCCATGCCAATCCAGTGTAAGCATGATCGGATTATGATCAGATATCATCTGACACAGATATTCCGAGTTATTGACTTGCCCCTGCGCGTCGGGGGGAGCAAAGGAAAGCATCCAGCCGGACGTGCAGGTCACGCATCCCCGAGAAGTTTGAGTGGTCCCTGACCCCGGATGTGTGTGTCACCAGGAATCAATGAGATCCCACCGCTGCTGCCAGTCCCAAAAGGCACGTGCCGTTCTCATCACTGGGGAGTCACCTAATGGTGGATGAGAGCGATCCAGTAAAGGATCAGCAACACTATTGTAATCTCCACCTAATACGATGGGTTGTATGAGGTGCGCGCTATTTTCCTGGAAAGGTCCTCAAAGAATCCCACCTGTTCTGAGTTTGGTGTGTAAAGCCTCACCATGGTAAGATCTCACCCAGCTAACCTACCCGGCACCAGGATATAACTCTCGTTGTAGTCTATGAGTTTGTGTGTTTTTTTAAATGGAACCCCGGGCGAGCCCAAATCAAGACGCCCCAGGCGAACGCAGAGTACGTGGTAGCGAATAATTGCCCTGTCACCTCTTTTGTAGTGTGTCCCATTCAGGGTCAGTGATGTGTGTTTATTGGAGGCAGGCAACATGTGCCCCCCGCCGTCTGCATGGACTTTGTACCTTTTACACATGCTATTAGGCCCCTGATATTCCAGCTAATAAATGTGTAGGTTAATGGGGATGCCATAGCAGGTCAAAAAGGTAACAGTGCAAACTAGGTATGTGCAGTCGAGCATCAAACTTGGTGACAAGATCTACCCACCACCGCCAAAAAAAAGGTGTATCAGAGGCAGGGTAAGCACTACAAACCAGCCCCAGAAACGTAACAGTAATAACCCAACTCCCAATCCCCGGGAGAAAGCGTAGTCACCCCCATCCAAACTAGCCAACAAAGAGGCCACAAGGTTACACATCTCATTCTCACAATTGTGGGGAAACAGGGGGGACAACTTCACTCCGGTGCCTCCCAGCATCGTCCCATGCCATCCAAGTTGTACATGACTAGGTTTGTGGGTCCTCGGCCCAATAGGCCGGTCCTATCCCCCCAAATGGCAATTAGCAGTAAAGGGCATTCACCCCATACAGGCACACCCCCCAATGGAATGAGCACATTTCACAAAGCCCGTCGTCATCAGATCAACTCGTTAGCAGTTTCTTGCGTGACATTTGGTAGCAATATGTCCATGTGATGGGAGGAAAGGGAACCATGGTCCGAGCCAGAGTCTCTCAGGTCCCCCTCATCCCGCTCCAATTGGAGGACTCGAACCCAGGCCGCTCATGACCTCCACTTCTTCGACTGCCTTCTGGCGTTCCTGCAAAGCCTGGGCCGGTTTCGCAGCTGTACTTTTCTTCGCTTTTTTTCGCAGTGGTCGATGCCCCCGCCCCCCCCGTCCCACCAACCGGGTCTGCATCCCCATGAGGCAGATGGTCTAGCCAGCTCTATACTTGGGTCGGTGATGAGAAGAAGTGTTGTGTACAACCCTGAGGCGTGCGGGAAATAGCATGGCATAGGTGATACCCAGTGCTCAAAGCCTCTTTTTGGCCTCAGTCAAGGACACTAGCTGCTTGTGCACTTCCCCTGTGAAATTGGGGAATACCACCACTTTTGTGTCTTCAACCATTATGTCCCATTGTAGTCTCGCTTGAGCCAAGCTATGGTCTCGATCTTTATAGTGAAGAACTTTAGAACAACAGGATGCTGTCCGGCACCTGGTTATGGAGGGTGAGACAGCACATGGTGGGCTCGCTCCGGTGCGAAGAATGGTGAGAGACCTTCAGGGGCTATTTCTGTACGGAGCCAAGCTCCGAAGTAGGTAGTCATATCTGCGCTCTGGCCCTCAATGCACTCCGGAAGCCCAATTATTCGTATGTTGTTTCGACGGGCCCTGTTTTTGGCATCCTCTGCCCATATATATTGAGTGTCTTCACTCTGCGCTTTGTTGTGGACATTCGGTCTTTCATAGTAGCGATGTCTGGCGTCACTTCTTCCAAGGTGCCCTCATTGGTAGTGACTCACTCAGCTAATCTTCTGTGGTCATCTTTTAGCAGGTTTACGTCCATCACTAAGGTTTCGAATTTAAGTTTGAGCGCCTCTCTAGATGCTGCAATAGCATGCAAGATAGTGTTCAGTGTTGCACCAGTAGTTTCAGCTGGTTAGGAGCTTCCAGGTAAAGTCCAGGTGGCTGAGGCCGATGTATAGAGCTCTTAGGACATGGACGGGTCCCCGGGGTCCTCTCTTCTGGTGGTCTTGCCCATTATTATTAGGAGGGTGGCGCTCAGCGAGTTGTGTATGTAGGTTCTGCCGAGGGGGCTTATTCGTGGTGCAGCCCAAGCACTCCCAGAGGGGGGGAAAGGTCCCACTGCGCTGCCCATTGTTACTAGTACCTCTCTTGGCATGGAACAAGGATCCGTTAGCACAGGAATGCACGCCAGGTCCAGCCCCCACTGTGGAGAAAGACAAATTGCAAATCAAGGGGGCCTCCATGGACAGGAAGTGTACAGAACCACGGGCCACCCCTCATTCAGAGGCACTGCCAACAGTTAGTGTCAGTGGATATGATAAGGAGCTCCAGCCAATAATGCCGCCTTCAGTAGTGTGCTGATGGTATGCCGATCAGTAGTACACAAACTGGGGAGGGCGATAGAACCAAGACGTTTCAGCCCACAGCGGGTTGGTCAGTGTTGGCACAGAATCCGCGGGGCTCTCCAGCACCCCAGGTCCGGGGCCACAAAGCACTTCAGTGCCCTATGTGTGCACTTTCCAGGTCAGGCCTTTACTGAGAACCTTGCGGCACCTCCCTCCTCAGGCCCCGCTGCACCTAAACACCGCTATCCTGTTGCACTGGTGAAATGCAAATGGGGGTGGGGCTACTGGTAGGCCGGCCCTCGTGCCAGAGCCCTGCCGGAGCAGCACTGTTGGTGGTCAACCCCTCTGCTCCACAGCCCCTTTGCCTAGGCCTCATGAGCCACAGGTCAGACTCACCAACTGCCCCCAGCGCCAACCACTCTGTCACCCGCGGCAGACTTCTACGGCATAGCAGCACTCCACACACCGCTGGATGTGATAGCGGCCCTAGTCTCTGCTACCGGGGAGAGGGGGGGGGCCAAGACCCCAGTGCTCCGCAACTGCGTCACTCTCCGGTGACGCAGTTGCGGGTGGCATGCCGTCTATGGGTGGGGGAGGCGGATCAGTGTGGGAAGCCTGCCGTCTCAGCTCAGGTCCCATGGCTGAATCATCATGCAGGCTCCGCCATCAGCAGAAGTTCTCCTCCGGGTGGGGTTTCGCTTCTGCCCGCCTGCTCTGCAGCCATTCACAGCCCGCACCCTGCTGTCGCCGCTGGTATGTCGCTCCACAGCAGGGTGTGTTGTCGGCGGTTTACCCCTGCAATCCCGGTTCATTCCACTGATGACGCAGTGTTCCAATCGCCTCCGCTATGAAAAGGGTCCCCCGGGAGCCGCCATCTTGAATCCCTGGCTCATGGTTCGGTGCAGGCCCCAATCACTCAGCGCGATAGTTCTGCGCCGGATCGCCACCGTTCTGTGTTTGTGGGGCTAGGGGACCCCCTTGGTGCATCCCGAAGCACCACTTCGGGGTTGAGAGAGGCCAACACGCCTCAGGATGTGGTTGGATGGCGGTGCTTGTCCGGGAGCGCCACAGTTACATGTCCTAGGTCGGTGCCAGGCCTTGCGGTTCCAAATCATGGTGACCCTCCCGGCAAAACACAAATGTACGGGGCAGCTGTAGTTTCCATCCCAATAGTTCCGGTGTATTCGCAATAATTGTGAGGATGGCGTTAGTGAAGGCCATCAGGTCGGTGGGCACCACTCTTATTGGTACACCTGTGCAATGCAGGAGGGTTAAAGACATGAGTCTTGTTGGTGAGACCCCAGAGGTCAAGCAAGTAATTGTCCTAAGAAATTAATGGTCTTGTTTAGTTTGACCATTAAGTCTCTTCATAAAAGATTAGTCGGGGATGAGGGGTGATATAGCAGCTGTCCCTTTACGCAGCTGCCACCCACATCTATCTCTAAGAGTTTTGTGAAGGGGACTCTCATAACCGTGCCCGAACTCCTGCTTGTCCATGGAGTCTTTGGATAGGGGGACGATCCCCTCCTTTAGACATGACTTTGTTGCCCCTGTGTCAATTTGGAAGCTGTAGGGCGTGTTATTTACCAACACTGTTACGGTGGGTTCTTCCTCAGGCCGTTGGGTCACTAACAGCACAGAGCACATGAGAGTGGAGGTGTGTGTGTTAACCATCGAATGCAGGACTGAATTGTGTTGACACGATCGTTTGTCTAGTTCTGGGAGCGGAGGGGGGGGGGATTGTGACCAGGTCCCGTCTCGGGGAGTCCTCTATACTGCTTCTTTGAATACTGCTACTACATGCTTTATCCTTTCTGAACCTTTGCAGTGGTATTCTCATTGATGCAGCCACCTTCTGCGCCACTGCCCCAGAGCTGTTCTGACCAGAACCGCCTGCTTCCAGCTCAGGGATTCCGCAGTGCCATCCTGGTTCCGGCCCAATCTCTTCCTGCTATCTCTTTCTTCCCTTCTTTCCTTGATTTGCCATTTCTCCCATCTTGCGGCGCATTGCTGCATGTAGGAGAAGTTCCAGTTGGGATTTCCCCTCCCTTATGTAATGGAATTCTCTCATAGCCATGTCTTCTGGCTCAAATGACCCTCCCCTAGGCCAAGACATGTCAAATTGCTTCCCCTCCTCAGTTCAGTCTGTTAGTAAGTCGAAGAACGGGCGTGCAAAGATCTCCTTCCTTCCTTGCTACTATTTCCCTTGGGGTGAACCTTTAATTGTTACGTGCTCTGATCCGGCAATGCACACCCTTGCCGTTGGGTCCAGGAGGACTGGGGTCCTCTCCTTCACATCTGCTAGTTGTTTCGCAGTCCAGAACCGCTATGAATCTCCCCGTCACTCGAGTGTGTTCACCTGAACCAGTGGGAGTGTGTGTTCTTCGTGCCGCTGGAGTTCGATGGGCTGAATGCAACGGACGGGGGGGTCGAACTTCGGGGAGCCCTTGCACTGGACTGCGGCAGCCCTGGGATTGCCTGGGCCTGAGGGCCTGTTAGGCTCTCATGTATGTACCTAACAGTTTACTGTTCGGTAGGGGAGACCCTTTGGTTCCCTTGAATGGCAGGTTGGTGTATCCTAATGCAGGGAGAGTAGGCATCGGGGAGAGCACCTCCATACCTGCATATGGCGGAGGAGGTGCAGAAGCCTTGCTTATTGTCTGTAAGATAGGCTTATCGGTCTGGGCCTCCACGAAGATGATGGCCCACAGCTCTAGTAGTGCCTCTCTATCGGGTCATTCTTCTGTCCTGCGTATTTGGTCCATATGTGTGTTCTTATGTGTTTTGATTGTGCTAGTGTCGAAAGTTCCCTCCTCTGGCCAGAGAAACATGTGCGTGTGTGCCATTCGTGGCAAAACTTGTTACGTTTTTTAGCCTGTGTGGAGAACCTGGTTTGCTTTTGTTTTAGTGGCGATTTTTAGGGGACAGATGCGCCCTAGCTTCTCTTATTTTGGGAATCTTTTTTTCCTTTGCTCTAATCATGGGGAACACACACACACACACACACATAGATACATAGACATTTCACAAATAACAGTGCATATGAAGGGTCACAACCTAGAAGAAAGTGCAATTGTTAATCAAAAATTACATGAAATTTGGCATAAAATAGTGAATTTGAGAACTAGCAGCACCTTCATATAGCATATTGAATCATCAACAAAATACAACACTTAGGACAAAACATAGCTGCATTAATTACCAGCAACACAACATCAAATAAACCTTGCATCAATTTCAATACTTACAATAAAGAAAAAAAAATGCAGAGAAAAATTGATGACTGTCAAAAATGCCTTATCTCACTCCTAGCTCATGCTATCCTGTGACAAGGGGAAGCCCTGCGCGGTACACAGAACTAAGTGAGCCTGATGGTCTGTATCAGCTTCGGGACAAAGATTATTATTTTTTTTGGTTGCATAGAATATGAATAACTCGATGAACCGCAGGCTCCTCTTGGCCATACACAAGCTACAGCTGATCTCTCAGATCCAAATCTTCTTCCCTAACGTCCCAATTGTAACATGTATCACACCCAGGGGCTAAGCGTACCATCTCTGTCACTCCCAGCAGCAGGGGCGGCTGGTGACATTTGAAAGTGGTGAGGCGTAAAATGATTGTCATACTGCACCTTAGCGAGTGAGCGTAGCGAGCGAGCCCGAACAACCTAAGGGGGTTTGGGGGGGGTTCTCCCCCCGAGAAAATTTTGGAAAAATTGTGCATTTTGAAGCACATTAGAGAAAGCAGGGAGGTTAATAAAGCAATTGTGAAAGTGCAGTTATTACATTAATAAAGAGATGTCATATAACATAGGTAGCTACTTATTCAGTATAACCACAGAGCTTCATAACAGACTTCAAGATACAATGCATTTCTGAGTACCTCACAGATGTTTTTTATTGAACAAACAACTAAACTAGTCGCAAAGTAGCTGCATTGAACATATTGTTTACTTTTTGTAAATGAAATCAGCACGTCTCTCTTTAAGTGCAGCAAACTTTTCAATAATTTTAATGTTAAAGTCGGGTATTTTTTTAATTAGCTTGCTCTCTATAGAGAGCATTGCCAAAGCATTGAGTCTTTCCTCAAGCATGGTGTTTCTCAGGAAAGTCTTAATCCTCTTTAAGGTTGAAAAACATCGTTCTGACTCTGCTGTTGTCATAGGTGTAGTTATGACAATTTTTAGTAAAGCCACTGTCTCTGTAAGTGACTTTTCCATATTAAGTTTATGTATTAAAGCCAGCAAAGAAATGGCACTTTTGGCCTTCCGGTACACAGGCATTGCGTACAGTACAGTCAACTCAGTTCTCAGCTCCTCTTTTTTGAGCATAGGATAAGCTTCCACAGCCTCATTCAGAGCACGCTCAGGGAAAGATTCATCATATTTGCAAACTGTTCACTTTGCAATAATGTGGCACTCACCAAATGTTTTGTGAAAGAAAAACGTACTTGTGCCTGCACAATTACAATGTCACATATCTCCTTTGCAATTCGGACCAGAGTGGTGATGTTTTTCCTGCGGTTTGAAAAAGTAGAATGCTCTGGCAGTTTGCTGTCTAAATTGTCAACCCCATCTCTCACTTTGCTTATGCTTTGTACAAACATAGTGGTATATACTTGCACTTTGACAGTATCCATCTCTCGTGCTTGTAACTGATTGTATAACAGGTCGACAGCTACCATTATATCATGAAATAAAAACAGTAAGAACTGAAACTCTCTGTCTTGTAGTATTCTAGCAAAGCCACGGGCTTCAGTCTGACTTTTGTAATCAAACTCATCATTGTCTTCTATGGCGGCAAAACATTTCTCAAGGTCCTCCCTATGTTCATAGATTAGGTTGACTGTACGGATGTTAAAGTTCCAACGAGTTGAGGATCCCCTTGGAATGCTTTTGTCCACAATCTCATGAAGTGCTTCCGTTCTTTTGGGGGAACGTGAGAAGAATGCCTCCTACATCCTGAAAGAAAATTTGTGTCTCGGTGATCTTTGATACTGCCTGTTGCATAATAAGATTAAGTTGGTGGGCGTAACAGTGCACATAATGAGCATTAGGGTACACATCTCAAATTCTTTTCTGTACTCCACTAAGGCTTCCACTCATTACGGACGCACCATCATAGCTTTGTGCGATAAGTTTTTTTTTTTGAGGCAGCTCTGGAAAAATTAAGCTCAGTTGCAGCAGTATAGCTGCAGTAATGGTTTCTGCACTAGAGTCTCTTAAATGTGTGAAACCATAGAACCTCTCCACAACTTGTCTGTCATTGTCAAGGTACCGAAACACTAATACGGACTGTGTTTTAGGGGCCACATCAGTGGTGTCATCAGCCTGAATAGCCACAAAGTCTGTGTTTTGCAACTCTTGCACAATATGGCTTCTCATAATTTCGAGCATACGCTCAAGGAGTTCATTTTGTATTGTTTTAGAGGTGCCCTTAAGACTGTAGCACTTGCTAAATGTGCTTCCATTTCCTTGTCTATGCTTGCTATTAAATCCACAAGGCCTCTGAATATTCCAGGTTTTGAGGAACTTTCTGATTCATCATGGCCTCGCAATGCCAGTTCGAAAGCACCACAGAAACGAATGCAATCAATTATTTTGGATAGAATCTGTCTGTTCCTATCAACTGCTTCATTGTGTTTCTGTATTGTTTTGCGGTATGCATCGTTTATCTGCTGCTCAATCGGTGTGTCTTCCCCCAACATTCCCAGACTCGTCAGGTTTTCCATATGCTTTCTTGTGTGTGCATGCTTCTTTATTTTTTCAGACAAATGCTTCAAGTCTGTTACTCCTTCATTTGTCCAAGAAAACTCACCACCAAACAGCAAGCAGGGGAAGCAGAACAGAGAATTTCTTAAAGGGCACCCTGTAAGCCAATCAGCTTTTGTGTACCAGGCGTTTGAGAATGTACGTGTGGACAATTTTCCTCTGTCCTGTGAAGTTTTCTGTAGTTTTATGTCAGGCCGATGAGGTCCTAATTGCTTTATATGTAGTTTCTCTTCAAGTGGCCGTGCCTGGAATGACCTTCTAATTAGCTGTTCTACTGTATTCATCATGCCGATGATGGCCTTACCAATATGAAAGAAACCTGTCAATAATCAAAGTACAACGTATAAGGTGTGGTGCAATAATATCAAATTTCAGTATAAATAAATATATCTTGTGCAGTATCGCAATAAATCTCCAACAGCTCCCCTTTGCACAACATGACTGCTAAAAATACAGCCTTACTGGCTGCTGCCTCTGTGTGCCATAGTGGTTGCTGAAGGCACTGAAACAGACACTGCTTGAGGGCCTTGAACAAGGCAAGGGATAGATAGTGGCTTTAACAACCGTTATTGCCCAAAGCACAGGGCTAAGGCTATTAGTAAATTCCATCCACTGAGGGTACACTGTTTAGAATGTGCACCCACCCCAACCACCATGTAGAGTGACCACATACATAGCCCTAACTCCAATTAAAAAAAATATAGCATCAGTTTCCTTACCTTTAACACTGGTGTTTGCTGGGTCGTAGCCGGGGTGAAAGAGCAGCAAAGGAGGTTGGGGCCTCTTGTTCTTCGCCGAAAAATTGCCCAAAAATTTGGTAATGGTTGTCAGGCTTTAGCAGGTGCTGAAAATAAAAATAGAACAATTTAGTTTTGAAACATGAGGGTAATGAAACAAAGACTGGGGGAAAAAAACATAACGCTCCAATTTTTGCAATTTGCATGCAGCCCTTAGATGACAGTTAATACTAGCTCACTGTTGTATGTTAGGATTTTAACTTACAAACTGCAAGTAACAAAAGGATCTCTCTGACAAAACAAGCAGTGACTGACTGACCTATTTACATCATGTGCATTTTGTGATCTGCATCAGGTACATGTTCTTTGCAGCAGGCACATTAACCTTCTGCACTACCTTTCCATTAGACGTGCTATAATGTGATGCTGACGAATTGCACACGTTACACAGAAACACGTAGATACCAAAACAAGCTGGCACCTGCCAACTCCCGCCACACAAACCAGCAACACACACATATATAACCCGCGCAGTTACACCTGCATACAAGCACGCCTACATGCATACACGCCCCAAGCAAATCCACACCTCCACTCCACACACAGACGCCTACACTTACAGACCTCTATCACCCACTCCACACCGGCCAAACAAATCGACGCAAAGGAAGGACATAAGAAAGAAAGATGGGACAACATTGGCGGGGTGCAAACTCCACACCAGTAAACAATGGGATGACGTGAAAACACCATACAAGTACTGGGCAGTTATAGGTTAAGCCATTCAAAACGGGGAATAATTGCAAACCCGGTTTTGCTGGGCTAAATCATGTATATAATTCTCTTTTCTGTGACAGCAAGTGCTCCCATACCACTGACAATGAGTAGGTATAAAATCAGAGCAGCAGCATATGATGGGTGGGGGAAAAGCAAAGGGGTAGCGAGGATGTCGGGGGATAGGGCAGGCTGCGGGCTGGCAGCATCCGAAAGCAGGAACAGTGTGCCACGGGCCCACATTATAATCAGAAAGCTTTTTCCCAGCCGGGGGTACCGCACAGCCAGAGTCCTAATCGGGGCCCACGTGACACAAATTTGCATACTCGCAGTGGAGGACTGCACGCCGGTTTGGCTGGTGCACGTGGTGTTGAGATATGTGTCTGTTTTCTTTTGCGTCACGCATTTTACACACGTCCCTGCCAAGCCACTGGACTCACCGGCTGCAGCGCCAAGGTTTAGGATGGGTGGGGCATGTGGATATCTGGCAAAGCATGCTTCAATCTGCGGAAGTCTGCGCCTCCCAATGCCGTTTATCAGCTTTGGCTCCATGCAAAACATATGCAAGGCCGTGCCTCTGTCCCCTTAGCAGGAGTCTATCAGCGCCACACTGTGGAGGAAGGTCGGCCTCGCCTTTAAGAAGTTTAACACTGAACCAGGATTGATTATTATCACCCATTACAACTATTATGTTTCATCCTTTTCCTCTTTTGTAATTTGGCAAGAAAGTTAAGAATTCGTAGGTCAGATTTCATACATTTTCTGTGTGTTCTGACAGTTTTTCAACATCTATTCTGATCAGACCGTCAAAAAAGACATTTTACACTAACGGACAGGTGCAAAAAGTGGATTTTTGTAGAGGCTGTTCGGTGATATCATTTTTGCACTAGTTTGCTATTGCAGTTGAAGGTGGACACTAATAACTCCTTGCAGGGTGGCTCACAGACCCTTGGCCCAACCCAGGCAAACTCCAATTAAGTCATAACTGTGACAGTCTGAAAATATTGCTGTCCCTAAAAAGAAAAAAAGACTATTGGACTGGCTCTTTTACCAACAAAATAGAAAATAATAGTCACGGCCACTTCAGACATAATTTAATTATTGCCGCATTTAGTAGTGTATGGTGGTGTTGTGTTTAATAGTAGCCCATTAATATAAAACATGTTCATCAGATATTATTTCACGGTTGAAACAATAAAAGGATAACAAAGCTAATAAGTTAGCTCAGTTGGGTGAGTGCTCGCTGCAGAGTGTGCGCTGCCCGAAAGGCCATAGGTTCGAGTTGTGGGAAGGCACACACTCTGACACTCAGCCTTTTAATGTCTGATAAACCGAGCCATCCCGGTGTTATTACACGCATCATCACGTCTAAGACAGTAAAGCAATGCCTCTTCTGGCGAGTTGGCATTTTGTGACTGCGGTTATTGCTAATTAATGTTTATTGTTAATCAATCGGTGCAGGCCTGAATCGGTGTAACAAATCCCCGTCCTTCGCCACAAATCTGCAACGAGGGAGCAACTCCAGCGCGGAAGATGAAGGAATGTGAAGGTTCCTGTAACTCACGTCACATGAAGAAAATGTAAATGGGGAAATTCTAATTCTGTAGCTCGTATGTATGACTGCTTAATTCTTTACTGTAAAGCTCGTACATGCCTTACTTCTCTTCTCTTCTGCAGACCATGCAAGCCAAGCACTTTCCTTTGCCACTGCAGCTGCCCTGTCTTGGTACTTCTAGCATGAGAAAAGGAGAGCAGAGAGGATATTGGGTACTGGTACTGGTAAACTGCAGCTGGTTATGCCTGGCCCTGTTTGCCGCTTTTATAGTAAGAACAACTTTACTAACTTCTTCCTTCTCAAAGCTGCCAAACAGTTTAAGAAAACACGCAATTTTGAAAGAGCTAAGTTTTGCACATTTGCAAACACCCGATAAATTTTCAATTTATTTGTAAGATTCAATCATAAACCGGTTTACAGCATTCGTCATTCGGACTGCCTATGATGCCCAACTAACTATATGCTCAAATCGGCTTATTTGTGCAGGTTGAAGAACCTGCACGGTGGAGGAACTGCTGCTTCGTTTTGATATTTAGTTGAGGCCCGCTAGCTAAACTAAAAAGAAGAAACATCTCTAACAATTGCAGTTTTTTTTAATATATATATTGCGCGAACTCGACCCAATGGTTTTTGAGTGCTTTACATGAGCACCAGTTACATCACACAATTATTTGGTTGGCGCAGGGAGGTTCAGTGATTTGCCCAGAATCACAGGATGTTGTTGAGCCGACGCCGAGGCTCGAACCCGGTTCTCCGACTCCAAGGTCGGCAGCTCTAGTCGTAAGGCTGCATCCTCTCCCCTTACCTAAAGAAAGGTTTATTCTGTTCACTTTTGTTCCTATCTCGAACTAGCTGTATGTGACATTTGCGCTCTCACAGTCTCACTACACCAGGAGAATTCGTTGTTTGTTACATATCTAACTTGTGTTCCATACGTAACGTTTTAACATTAAACATGTCCCAAATAACAATTCCTTTACTACTCCTTCTGTAGCCTTTTAAAACATGAATTTGTCATCAGTTGAGGCCTCGGCGCCTCAAAATCCATTAATGAAAGCTCTGGAGCGCAGAACCTTCCATAGGTTATGAGATGCTTGCATGAAAATAAATATTCGGGGGGCAAGATGGCGGCTGAGTGAGATCCTCCGATACTCACCCCCGCATCTCTTGCGGAAATTTCCCGTGACTACGAGGCTCTTTTTCCAGGCGGCACTGGCTATGCGCGGAGACAATGACGGTTGGCCTCTGCTGAATGGATGGTGCAGAGGCTGCCGCAGATCGGCTGTTCGACGACCCTTGGCGAGGAGCGTGCAAGACGAGGGCCGGTACAGACGCTGGGAGTTTCTCGCGCGGCTCCTACTGACGGCGGCCGCCGCTGGCTGTAGGAATATTGACGTAGGAGCGGCGCTGCTTAGCAACACAGACGCCGGAAAATACAGAGCACAGCGAGGAGGACAGATGGCGGCTCGCGGTGCTCGGAGTAAGACGCGCTTCACGGCGCAGGCGGCTGCATCTGCACAACCCGAGCAGAACAAGAAATCAGATAATGATCGGAAAAAACAAGAACCGCATACTGGTAAGGGCGGGAAGCAAGTTATCAACAAAAATGTTTTGTCAAAAGGTGTTGTAACTGGGGACCAGCACAAAAGACAGATAGCTATAACGAGCCTGTTTTCAACTAAAGGAACAATTGAGTTCGAAAAGGGGCGAGAGCATTTAAAGGACATAAGCGGTATAATCGATATCCCAATTGGAACCCTTACTGGTGTCGAACCATCTGTTATAGACTGCTCTGGCTCCAACGCTACCCCTGACACAATGACGGTTAACAGTAACGGGCGGCTATCATGGGGGTCCAGCGATGAGACAACCATATTGGCTTCGCCAGAACTATCTTTAAAGGAACACCTAGGAGGGGTGGAAGTTCTAGTCAAAGGCAATACCCCGGATACGGTCCTCCTAGCTACAACATCAAGCATAGCTAAAGAAGTCCCAAATGGGCTAAATTTGTCTAATGATAAGGACCTAACCCTCCCCATTCTTCCCACTGAAAAGGAAAAGGAAATACAGAGGAAAATACAGAGGGAAAATAACTATGAGACGGGTTCTTTGTCTCCAGATCCTTTGGAAAAATGTTATTCGTTGAATGAGGAGTCTGGGGAATCAGAAAACTTGGCTTCAAGCTCAAGCAGTTTTGAGGAACGTGATGAGGATACATCCACTAGTTATTGTAGTCACCAAGGAGAAAAAAAAAGACTACCCAGGAAAACTAAGAGGCTATCGGATGGAAAAAGGGTTGATCAGAGACGGAAAGCGACAGAGGAAGAGGGAGAACTAGGCTGGGATTACTCGGACACGCAGACACTACTAGGTAATGAGGTACCTGAGATTATGAAATCGCCTAGTAAACAATTAACGAGTTTGCCTGGACAGAAAGACTCGGGCTCACCTGGAGAACCATCCTTATCCCTGATTCTACAGTCTCTTAAGTCATTTCAAGACGAAGTCAAGATGGAGAATCGACAAGCCCGACTGGCCTCTAAAAAGATACAGGGCTCAATCAGAATAGTTGGGAAAACATGCACCGAGATTGTGGAGAGATTAAGTTTATTAGAAAATCGAACTGAACAGCTAGAAACCACGGTTGATACCTTGAAAAAAACAACAATGGCTCAAGAAAGTATCCTGAAAGACGTAATGTGGAAGATGGAGGAGGCGGAAAATCGGCAACGCCGCAACAATCTAAGGTTATTAGGGATACCGGAGAACAGCGAGGGTGAGGACATCAGGAAGTTCACAATTAATCTGCTAAAAAAATCTCTCCCTGAATTGGCACAATGGGACTGGGATACAGAAATCCAGCGGGTGCATAGATTTCCTCTAAATATATCAAGACGACGCCCGAATGACCAACAATATCCAAGAGCAATTTCAATTTTCTTCGGTAATTTTCTTCTTCGACAATCTGTGTTCGAATTGGCGAGACCTGACAAGAAAAGGAACTGGGAGAACTTTTCGTACTTTGTCCGACCAGACTTTGCTCATGCTACAGTGGAGAGGAGATGGCGACTAAGACAGATGATAGCGCCATTTCAGAAAGCGGGTGCTACCGTTTATTTACAAAACCCTGCTAAATTAAAAGTCAATTTCCAAGGACAGTATTTCTATTTTACATCTGAAATACATGCGCAGAAAGTGTTAGAGGAAATTACTACAGGGAAAAAAGCGCAAGGAGAATAATCACTAGAGACTGGATTGGAAATAAGGCTGCTATCCCTTATTTATTTGATATTTAGTAACCATTTTGATTCGCATTGTATTTCTTTTTCTCCTTTTTCTCACTAGTTCTGGTCAGTAACGGCCAGTAATAGTTAGTAATGGTCACTGATTTGGGGGCTGGGTTTTTTTTTTTTTTCTTTTTTTTTTTCCCTCTTCAAAAGTTTTCCCTCAGGAAGGGAGCACTTTTAGATAGAAACTGGCTATTTGTTCTGGGGGAAGTTGAGGGGGGGGGAGAAGAAAAAGGGAAAAGAAAATATCAAGAATCAGGAGGGCGGCGGGGGTGGGACGAGGATGAGACAGACGCCATCAAAACAGGCTCAGGACTGAGCCTGATTGCCTACATACTGGTGGGGGGTGGGGGGTTGCAGGAAGGGGCGGGGGAGGGAGTTGAGAAGCTCAGACCTGGGGTAATGATGATCTTTAATAATTTTAAGTCTAATGTAGAAATAAGTAGTAAGGGGAGAAAATATTTAAATAGAATAAATATAGAGAAGACAAGTAAATATATATCAGGGATCGACAAATATCAGCATGGATAAGTTAACAATTCTGACTATCAATATTTGTGGCCTTAATGTTGAAAAGAAAAGGCAAAGAGTGGCTATCGGGTTACAACTGATTGGGGCTAATATCCTTTGTGTTCAAGAAACACATATCGAGGGATCTCAAATACATTTACTTAACAAACTGGGTTTTAAGGTGGTTACTGCCACAACACAAGGGGTAAGGACAAAGGGTGTAGCTATATTGGGGAAAGCGAGCGGGACACAATTTACACGTTCCATGTCGGATAAAAATGGACGATGGGCTATTACTGAGTGTCAGCAGAACAATGGGGTTAAAATGACTGTTTGTACAATATATAGTAATATTAGTGATGACCCAGCAGTTTTAGATTATATATCTAATGAGCTCGTTCATTGGCCACTTCCAGTAATTATCTGCGGGGATTTTAATTTGAATTTACCTAGTAATTGGTCAGAGGATCTTGGCTTTCAATATAAGGGCAGGAAGCCAAGAGTCTTTCAAGCTTTCAAAAACCTATGCCAAACCCATGGTCTGATAGACAGTTGGCAAGTGTAGCATCCGAAGGATCCAGGTTTCACTCATTATTCCTACCCACATGCACGCCACGCAAGATTAGATTATTTTTTTGTTTCTAATACATTAGCCGCTAGGTGTACTATTGAAACATTACCAAGGGTACTCTCTGACCATAATCCTCTTCTTTTAACCATCGAACGTGGGTCAACAAAGCATAATAGGAAAACATGGACGTTCGAAAGGGCATTATTAATAAATGAGAAGTACTGTGATTCTATGCGACAGTGGATTCCTAGATTTTTAGAAGAGAATATAGGTAGTGCAACAATCGATATTGTTTGGGATGCCCTAAAGGCTAGAATTAGAGGTGAAACACTTCGATTTTCATTGAATGCTAATAAAAAAGCAAAACAAGATATGAAAGTACTTCAGAACAACATAGTTATTGCAGAAGAAGGTCTAATAAAAGCCATACAAGAGGGAAGGGACATTGAAAATGAACTCAGACAGATTGCGATTGCTAAAAACTGTATTATAGAAGTATTAATGGTAAGAGCTATCGATAAAGCTACAATATATAAGGAAAATGTATATGAATTAAATGAACAGGTGGGACATCAGTTGGCGGTACGAACTCGAGAACAAAGCACTGCTAACTTTATTAAGGGTATTCGGGATCCAGAAGCTGGGTTAAAGACAGATCCTGACGCAATTAGAACTGCATTTCAAAAATATTATCAGGATCTGTATAAGGATACTGATATTCCACAGGAATCAATCAAGGAATATATTGATCAAGACAGATTTGTTAGATTAGAGAGTAATGACGTAGAAAGTATGGATGTTATTCCGCAATGGGAAGAAATTCTTCTCGCATTAAATAGTCTCGCTCCAGGTAAAGCGGCTGGAATGGATGGGATTCCCGCCGAATTTTACGTTAAATTCTCCCCACAAATAAAAAATATACTGGTAGAGCTGGTCGCACATATATTTCAGGGGGGCCGACCTCCGGGATCTTGGTCCATGGCCAAAATCGTGTTTTTTTTTTAAAAAACATAAAGATTCTACGGAATTTGGGTCGTACCGCCCTATCACATTAATAACTGGTCATTCTAAAATCTATTCCAAGTTATTGGCTACACGATTAGCCCAGAACATACATAAAATTGTATCGGTACGGCAGCATGGGTTCATTCCCGGCAGGGCGACTACCGACCATATCCAGAGGGTAATTTCACTGTTTGACTGGTCTGAGGTAACAGGAGACCCTATGGCACTTATATTATTAGACGCCGAAACGGCTTTCGATAGGGTCTCCTGGAAATATCTCTGGGCAGTCATGGCAAGGTGTGGTATAGGGGAACCCTTTATCAAAGCGGTACAGATGCTGTATCGGGATCCATCCGCCGTTGTCATGGTGAATGGATCAATATCAGAACCATTGCCTATCACCAGAGGGACAAGGAGGGGTGCCCGTGTTCGCCTCTTTTATTCGCTATATATATCGATCCATTCATCCGGAGATTAGATAACAATGTATTGATCCCACCTGTTTGGATAAGAGACCAAGCCACAAAAATGCTTGCATACGCAGATGATATTGCGTTGGTTACTAGTGACCCAGGGAATGCAATTGGGGTGATTCAAGAAGAAGCTAGGATCTTCGGTGAGATATCCGGTTACAAATTAAATCAAAGCAAAACTCAAATTATTCCTAACAGCAAAATCGAGATGACCGATATCCGAGTAACAGAGAAAGCCATATATCTCGGCGTTAGCATAACCGCCAAAATAGGGAATCTAGTTAATGATAATATTGCTCCACTAATGCAACGTACAAAAAAAGATATGATTCGCTGTAATAATCTCCATCTATCTATCGGAGGTCGGTGCAACTTGATTAAACTGCTTTTTTTGCCTAGATTTTTATATTTTTTAGATCAATTTGTCTGGAATTTCCACCGCAATTATTTAAAGACATGGATAGTATGTTTTCTAGATTTTTATGGGGGTATAGGAAACCACGAAGAGCACTACGAACCATTACTTTACCTAAAGATAGAGGGGAATGGCATTGCCTAATCTTAAATTATATTATTGGGCCACCATACTGAAATACTGTATTAATTTACTATTTAAGACAGATGCCAGTAGTGTAGGGAATATTCTAACACCGCAAGAGTTGCTATTAGGAAATGAATCTAGAGAATGTTTATGGCGTCATGTGAATGATAGTTACTTTAAAAAAGTTAGATTTAAGTCTATATTCGGTATCTATAAGGCTTGGAATTTTATCCGTAAATTAGTGGGTATCGGACGATTATCTTACTATACCCCAATTTATAACAATAGTAATCTTCCCGGGATCTTTAACGACATATGTATGGAAAGATGGGTATCGAACGGGATTACACAACTTGGATGTTTTTATACGATCTCAGGACTGAAATCTTTTGGGGAATTACAGTCGGAGTACAATCTAGATCATCGGGATTTCTTTAAATTCCTTCAAATTCGGGATTTTCTTTTGAAGAAGGGTGGGGGGACTTAAATTCCAAATAGTTCAGATAATGGAGAATTTGTCTAAAAAGACTGATATAAAAATTGGAGAAATTTACGAATTATTGAACATCTGTAATCCAGATGATTTGGATAAATATATAATGAAATGGCAGGCTAAACTTGGGGTCTCGGCTGAAACTGTCCACCACTCCTTTGTAAAATATCAGTCCTGTTTAATGTCTATCAAGTTACAGGCTCAATATTATAAAACCTTTTTTTTTTTATACTATACTCCCTATAAAATTGCTAAATGGGGGACGGGGAAAGGAACTACATGTCCTAGATGTGCATTAGCCGAAGCTGACAGCATACATTTATTCGCTTCCTGCACAGTATTAACAAATGTATTGAATGATATTTCAGCCTTTCTATCAGAAGTATTTAACGCAAGAGTAGAAATTCTCATTGATGAGATTATGTTAGGTGTATCTAATATTGACCGACCAAAATATATGCGAGGGCTGATATTTGTCGCTATGGCGGTCTTTAGATTATGTATTGCGTCAGCATGGCTGGACACAAACTCACCCGTGTTTCGACAGTGGAGATCTCGATTACTGGCTACCTGTAGTTTAGAGGTAGCAATATATAAAAGAAAGGGACGTGGTAAACGTAAAAAAGGACTGGCAATATGGGATCCGCTATTGCAATGGTCACAAAGACAAATAGACAATACTTAATTAATACATGTTAAATTTCTAATATAGACTCGAATTGTCTAGGCCTTTGTATTAAGTGAAATCTCTTTTATGTCTTTTCTCTTTTTTCCTTTTTAAATTTTTTTTTTTTACTATAATACTAATGATGATACGCAATGAAATGAAACATTGTTTGTATTTGGTAATACAGGGCAGGTCTGAGCTCTGGGTGGGGTGGAGGGTGGGTTATTTGCGGGGGTGTAAATGTAAAAGTCTTTAATAAAGAGTTTAAAAAAAAAAAAAAATATTCGAAGTGAAACATATCCGCACACTTACATAAAGGTTTGGTTGTCAATTATTATTGTCTTGAGCAGGGATCCACGTATCGGCACACGCACCCCAGTAGTACACCGTCACCGCCACGAGTGTTGAGTGTGTGGCGCGGTGACGACGAACTGCAGACAGAGTGCGCACCTCAAAGGCGAAATGGCCAATCACTGTTCACATAATAAGCCACAGTGATTGGCCATAGTTGCGCGGCACCCAATGCTTTGTTTGCAGGCTGTCTGATGTCTAAGCCAATCCAGAGACGCTGCATTAGCAGCGCCTGGATTGGCTAGAGCACGAATAGGGCTCGCCAATAGGAGAGACCGGGGGCTGCTGCCTGAAGCAATCCTCGGCCTCCGGGGTCCCCCTCCCTCGCTCTCCTGCTCAGTAGTGGCTGGCTGGCTGACAGTGCGCGTGTTCGGGCTGGTCATAAAAATGACCAGCCCAAACTCGAGCATGCGCATTACGCACCGCCGCCGCAGTGAAATGTGTGTCACACTGTCACTCAAACCATAGACTAGAGTGCTCGCCCCCGGCCCCACCCCCTTCATCGGCCGACGGATTGCCGGCTCTCAAGTCAACCTGACTTTGACTTGCGGACTGACCAGGGTCTGCGCGAGACAATTTAATTAGTTTTTAGCAATGAAGCAATTTAATCTGAAATTGCTTCATTGCTTGCACCGTGACCGCACGTCTAGTGGGACAACGCCCCAGCGCCCCAATGGACGCACTGCCGCTGCCCAGCAGTCCAAGGTAACAACACCTCTCACTTCTTTCAGATACCAACAGTGTTAAGAAACCGGTAACACTGATATCAGTGACTGACTCACATAAGGTTAGCCTCGAGTGCCTGGGGTTGGAGCACAAATCTAGGGCCTGTAGTGATTGCGCAATGATCCTCCCCTTTGGATCAGGAGTTCAAGGCCTGCAGTGATTGCACCTTGATGCACCCCAAGGCCATTCGAGATCGGGAAGCTAAACTGTTCATGGCGAAGCATTGCAGGACCCCACGCCGAGATCGGTCAAGGTGTAAAGGGAGGTCGTGGTCCTACTTCTGAGGTGGCTCCTGAGACAGGTCTTCTTTAACTTCTAAGTCCTCAGGGAAGCCCAAAATGCAGCCTTTCCCACCATTCCCAGTCCCCAAAGAAGGCACAATGGCATCATTGTGCCTCCAGGTCGCGCTCCCCAAGTCGGTCAACCTCGGAGTCTGTTCCAATCTTGGTTTCATGGAAACTGGAGTTTATGGGTCCAACGGCGATACTGTAGCAAGTCAAGGAATTACCCACCGCTATCTGCATCTTTTTGTCATGTTACTGTCCCCTTCTGATGTGGCTAAGGGCCCCAAGGAGCTGAGAAGCCTTCCATCTGGGCTTCCGCCGGCGGGTTCCCCCTCTACTCCAGTTAGTCGCCCTGTATCCACTCAGTACTCCGAACCAACTTCTGTACCGATTCCCTCCCTAACACCACAGCCCATGCCAGACCGCTATACACTGATGCCAATGTTGGCCCTGCCAACTCCGGAGAATGACGGCCAACCCATAGTGTGTTCTGGTGCCGCCCCAAGATCGACCGAGGATGCGCGCTCCTCTGTCCATGCCGCAACCTTTTACCACCCATCTGACTTGGGCACAATCTCTCTACCTCCCACTAGACCATAGATTCTCCATGAACTTTTTGGCACTGACTCCGACAATTGTTGATATGTTGCTGGAGCTGAATGCTTAACCATATTTGGAAGAAAACTGGTATTCAGGATCTCAAAGATGCCAGCGAGTGGATACCTCCCCAGACACTGGTCTACTTCCTCCCACACCAACCACCTAACCCAGGACCTGCCTCTGAAGAAAGTGCCTCCTTCGCAATTGGTATGCAAAGAGGACATATAGACCAGTAACACTTTACCTTGCTTTATAGTATCTTTTATTGCTTTTCATGATGTCTTTCAGTTTTTAACGTTTTCATTATGTTTTCTAGTTTTAACGCCTAATGCTTTGAGCTGCATTCTACATTGTGATTTTTTAAATTGCTTAGGTTGCATTCCTATACTCTTACCTCGCTCCCTGCTGCCTGTGTTTTCTCGTGTTTCGCCCACTCCTCATTCCACCGCGGGTTTTCCCGTTTGAGTGTAGGGAGCAGGCTACACAAATCCATCCTCACTTCCGGCCATGAGAGGAGCCACAGGAATTAGCACTCTAGCTGCTCCTTAGCTATTTAAACGTATGGCTCTCCCGGCGCGCAGCGGACGTGCGCAGTGGGTGCGTCAAAGGCAAGCCCGTCTGCGCCCGTCCTCGCCCAGCCGTCGCCAGGACCCCTGCATCTTTCATATCAGATACTGCTCCCTGGTATAGATACATATATTCGGGCAAGGAACTCCTAAACATCAGAGGTCTGTACAGAGCACATTGCACAAATAGTTCCTGTGGTAGGTCGGTGGTCTTTGGTAGTATGAAGCATCCTTTTTCCTGCAGATACTGTCAATTTCAAAGTGTTGAGCTAATACAGAAATCAGGTACTCAGCCCATCCCTGACCTGATGGTTAGAAATTCTGTTACAGACACCTCTTCTCCCTTTTCTGATACTTTACCTTCCAGGTCTACTCAGATGTGCAAATGCTTTCTGAGTAATGTTAGATCTTTACCTAAGCATGCTCTAGAAATTTGGGACTTACTCTCCTCAGAAACCCCTGACCTTGCGTTCCTCACCGAGACGTGGCTCAAACCCAGCTCTACTCCCTCTATCACTGTGGCACTTCCTGAGAGCTATCGCATCCTACGGATTGACAGGGAGAACCGGGTGGGTGGAGGTATTGCTGTCATCCATAAAGACTCTATGAAGGTCTCCCTACATGAAAACTGTTCTGATGACAAGATAGAGATCTGTTATCTTTAGAATTGATTTCTCGCCCATGATTGCTGGAAAGGTGCCCTGGTGTATCGGCCCCCTGGACCTCGCCATGATTTTACATCCCACTTAATGTATCTGATTGCCTCCCATACCACCTCCACCAAAAACTTTCTTTTTTAGGAGATTTTAACATACATATTGAAATGGCCTCCAATGCGGATGCCTCTATGTTCCTGGACGATCTGGCTACTATAGGACTGGATAAGATCAACGAAGACCGAACTCATTTGGCAGGACACACTTTAGATCTTGTCCTGTCTAATTCTCCGCACATTCATTTGGAGTATGGTCTGACCATTCCTTTTTTTGGGGGGGAAAAAAATGCACCATTTATTGCCACCGACATCACCAGATAAACTGTGCTGCTTCTATAACTAGGGCTAGTAAATTCTTCCAGGACGCCTACAGAGAACACTTCTGATATAAGGGAAACGAAACACGAAATTAGTTAGAGGGAAACTTCATTAAGAAAAAACACAAGGGATGTCAACCCACCCCCACAGATCGGCAACAAATTAACTTGGCAAAGGCATAGAATCCACAAGTGATATCAGGGATTCAATGAAAACATCTACCCCCGATACAGACAGTTGGTTTACTTCAGGATGAAAATAAGAGGGAGAGGACTTTGTTAATTTTGGATGGCGAAGAACACTCTTGAAACCTTTATCCGGTGGAAGGCTCGCTAACTCATTGTTAATCCCCCGAGCAACAAGGTTCATTGCATTTGTGGATACACCAGCTGCCCAAAAGAGCCTTGGGAGTATTTCTGACCAGGCAATCAAACAGTCGGGAAAGAGTGCACTTAGCCATGCGTGTAGGGAAGTCAGACCCTCTTTCACCCTCTGCCCCTCCAAATGGACAAGATCGTTGCCACCTAAATGCAGGATGAAGGCATCCGGTGGAATCTGTGCAAGCTGTTTCTGCTCCAAAACCTTCTCTCGCAATTGATCCAGCCTCGGGTCCTCGTAACCAAACCAGCAGAAGGAAATCTTTTCATTTGTTGAGATTTGGTTGTTTTCCTTTTGCATTTTGAAGCGAATGGCTGCCTGGGTAACAATGGAATCCCCAAACACCCAAACCACGAACTGCTGCAAATTCTTTCCACCGGCACCTGTTGCTTTTCCATTGCTGTCGATTGCAGGATCATTTCTTTCGCCGCAGCATCACCTTCCCCAAAACCGCCACCCTGGTCATTGTTATCTGCCCTAGAATCCAGTCTTGGCTTTTTATTTACTGGCTCCCAATGTTGTTCACTGTCTACTGTCCAATCCATTTCGAAGTACCCTTGATTTTCTCTGTATAAAATCAGCATGTCGAGAACCTTGCCTACTGGCTGCAGAAATTTACATAGATCCATGGCGTCATGCTTGGGCAAAGGAGTTATACGGATGATTCTATCAAGAACTGGTTTATTTTTCATCCATTTCACAGCAACAGGACTGGCACCCAGATACTGGGATGTATTGGGGTTGGGTGAATCAGCAGCAGTGGTAGGTTTGTGGGATGTTAGGCAGGTAATAGTAAGATGTGGAACAGTAGCACTCAAAGTCTCCAGTTGCTGACGCTTCTCACTGAATGCCAGAGCAGGGTCAGTCCCAGCAGAATCAATGTGTTCTTGGCTAGTCATAACGGAGGAAGCTCCACCAACATTAACGTTTTCAGTGGACATCAGTACTGCAGTCCAACTCTACCCAGGGTCTGCTTTATGCAGCGGAAGAATCAGAAGCACAGTCAGGAAGTCACAAGCAAAGTCCCCGGCCAAAGTTCACTGGCTATTCAGTCAACTGTTTCTTGCTAGCCATCAGTGAGATGGTGCAAATGCTAGATTCAGGAAAGGGTTCCATGCAAAGAGTTCAAGAGTTTCAGTGCTGGGTCGCGGTCATAAAACTTCAGAGAGGGCTTCAGTAACGCTTTTCATGTGTCATCCACTGTTAAATCGGATAAAGTACTTTTAACACAAATCTTCTTTGTTGCTGTTCTGAAATTCAACTTCTTGGATAATATGCTACCACTTTACTAGAGCCAGTTTGATTGCCGCACACCTCCACACTGCAATGCAGCTTCAAGTCCTTTTGTGCTTGGGGGGGCGCTCGCTCCGGTTCGCGCTCATACCATGGTCTGACCATTCCTTGATTGGTTTTCAAATTTTAGGGGCCAAGGTGGAGTTCACCTGCTCAAATGTCTCCCATAGTTATAGGGGACAGTGGCGTAAAATTATCCCAGACTCATTTATGAATGAATTTTCAGTGGATACGAATTTGAAGTCGAGGAATATCAATAGCTGCTTAACTACTTACCATAAAGTGGTTAAATCAGCAAAAGATAGGCTGGCCCCTCTGAAACAGCAATTCAACAATGCACGTCGGCCACACGCAGCATGGTACTCACAGGAATTACATAAGGAGAACACTCTCTGTAAAAATTTAGAGAAACGCTGGCTTCCGTCACCTGACTATTGATTGATTGATTTATTGTTAACCGTTCGATTATTTAAAATCATTACAGTAAAAAGCTAAAATTGATGCCCACCCACCCATGGCCTCCCTCCCAGGCCACCCCCACCCAGCCGTCACCTGACTAGAATGATAAGGAAACCTACAAGGCTGCCTTAGTTGTTTATCACAAACATTTTAAAAAGGCCCGTAGAGCTTTCATCGCTTTACAGCTCAATCAGGCAGGTAATTCCTCTAAATAATTATGTCGGATACCTAAGTCTTTCACTAATCCAAGTGCCTGCTCTAACGAAATTCCTCCGTCTCAAGAACTTTGCGATGCAATAGCGAACCATTTTGAGAATAAAATCGATCTGATTTATGATAAATTTACGGCAGTTAGGGATGCTCTGAGCGAAACAAGACATTTCTTTTCACCTATTTCGGATAACATCCATCTGCTGGATAGTTTTGCTCCGCTCAAAGTAGATACTGTTGAGTCTATGTTAAAAGTAACTAAATCTGGGTCCCCCATGGATGTAATTCCAGCTAGAATTTCTTCCCTGCTGCACAAACAACTGGCTCCCGTCATGTGCCCGATACTCAATCTCTCCATGAGCGAAGGCTTACTTCCAGTAGAATGGAAAGCTGCATAGATAATCCCCATCCGGAAGAAGGCAAATACACCAGCAGCGGATTTATCTAATTACCTCCCTATCTCCCTTCTGCCTCTGCTGCTGAGCAAACTCCTGGAAAAACATATCAATAAATTACTCTTGGGATATCTTGAGTCCTCGGGATGTCTTGATCAGGTTTCAGACTAACGTACAGCACTGAATTAGCACTGATTGCTGTTACAGACAATACTAGACCCTCTCTCGATAATGGTCAGGTGGTACTACTGGTGCCGTTAGATTTATCAGCCGCTTTTGACACTGTATCCCATCTCATCCTGATCCTGAGACTAAAAGAGATTGGGATCTGTGGACAGGCTTTGTAATGGTTTTCCAACTTTCTATCCCATCGTACACAGACTATTAATCTTGGGCCTTTTCGTTCTCAGACAATGGAGCTTTACAAGGGAGTGCCACAGGGATCTTGTCTCAGTCCCACTTTAGTTAACATTTATGTGGCCCCCCTTGCTAAAATAAATAGAGAATTCAGCATCACTCCAATCTCATATCCTGATGATGCTCAGCTCCTATTTTCATTTGACAAATATACCCCGATTATCCAAGCTCGTTTCTCGGAAGGTATGACAGCAATTGCTTTTTGGATGATGGAGAATTTTCTCCAGCTGAATGCTGGGAAAACTGAGATCATGCTTTTTGGGGATGTCCTCTCGCTTTGGTTGCCAGAATGGTGGCCTGCTGAGATGGGCATCGCCACCACCCCTAAGACAGTAGTTAAGAACTTGGGCGTCTGTCTAAACCACAAACTTACCATGAAAGATCAAGTGGTGGACACCGCTGGTTCCTGTTTCCATTTGCTGAGCCTTTTGCGCATAGTTTTTCCTCTCCTTCCTCTCTGTGTGCGTAAGACACTCATTCAGGCACTAGTGATGAGCTGTCTGGACTACTGCAATGCCCTTTTGATTACGGCTAGCGACTCTTCTCTGAATAGGCTCCATGTAGTACAAAATACGGCTGCCTGTCTTGTTAGGAATTTACCAACTAAAACTGCTTCCCTTCTTCTACTGCGTCAACTTCACTGGTTACCAATTCACAAGAGAGTTACAGTTAAAATATGTTGCATTGTACATAAAGCCTTTAATGGCCGAGGCCCTGGCTATTTAACTGATAAACTTATCTCTTATCGGCCTAACAGATCCCTTCACTTAGGAGATAAATCACTGCTTGTTACTCCCCGGTTCAGGAAAGCCTGGACAGGTGGTAAAGCCTTTTCCTATTTGGCTCCCCATTACCGGAATCAACTACCGATACTTCTTCGAAACTTTTCAGAATATTTTTTCTTTTAGAAGACTTCTTAAAAGGGAACTCTTCTGAGTCGGGGCCTTCTGGTCTGTATTGTCTGCTTTGCTTCCTATAGCGCGGAGATAGCCCTTCGGGGGTGATTCATGCGCTTTATAAATTAAAAAAACCAAAAAAAGCGGGGATACTCTTTACCATTTCCTAAAACCCCACTGCACATAACACCATCCTCTAAATGGTTGTTGGAGGAACATTGGTCTCTTGTGCAGCCAGAAGTTGGTTGTGGTTATTTCTGTTACTTTTGCCAACAAAAAAGGACTGGGACCTTTGTTCCATATTAGACCATCCCACTCTCAATGTCTTTCCGAAAAACGAAAAGTTCAAGATGCTCACTCTGGCCCAGGTCTTGTCTGCCCTGGAGACTGGATGGTGGTGCTGGACCTGCAGGATGCTTATTGCCACACCCCCGTTCTGCAGGCCCACATACATTATATGCAGTTTATGGTAGACCACTAGCATTTTCAGTTTGCTATGTGCCTCTTTGACCTTACCAGCATTACTCTGGTGTTTGTGAAAGTGATGGCAGTGGTTGCAACACATCATCGGAGATCAGGGGTCCCAGTCTTCCCCTGCCTCAACAACTGGCTTTTAAAGGCAGGCTTGTCCCAGGCTGTCGTCTCCTACCTCAAGACTACAGCAAACCTTCTGACTTCTTTGGAGTTCACTATTAACATGCTAAAGTCACACCTGACTCCTTCACAGATTCACCATTCATTAAAGCCATTTTGGATGTCATGAAGTTTCCCACCTATATCCTAGAAAACTAGAGTCCAGGATATTCATTCTATGATCCTGATGTTTTAGCCTTTGTCCTGGATCTCATTGAGGATGCATCCTGTTGGTCAAACACGCCAGATGGCATATTTCGGCTCTACAATGGGACATATGCCATCTAGTATGTTTGACCACATAAGGGGATCTTTTGATTTGTCCAAATTCCAGAGGAGACTGCAAAAGATCTGCAGTGGTGGCTGCAGGACCGCGATTGGGTTAGTGGCAGACATCTCCTTACCCCAACTGAGATCACAGTGGTGACAGGTGAATCACTTCTGGGTTAGGGAGGCCATCTGGGAGAAGTAGAGGTCAGAGGCACCTGGTCTCTGGTAGAGAACCCCGCTCTATATCTGCGTTCTGGAGCTCAGAGCCATTTGCTTGGCGTTAAAAGCCTTCCTGCCTTCTATCAAAGGCAAGCTGGTACTAGTGTTCACGGACAATACCATTGCCATATGGCACTGCAACAAGACGACTGGGGTGGGCTCATGGAACCTATGCCTGGAGGCCCTTCATCTCTGGAAGTGGCTAGACCGCCAAGAAAGATTCTGGTGACACACCACCTGGCGGGTTCATTGAACACCGTAGCAAATTAATTAAGCCATCACTAACAGTTGGTGCAGGATCTTTTCTGCGAATGGGGAGAACACTGGCTCGATCTCTTCACCACTGGTGAGAATGCGCAATGTCGACACTCTTGCAAGTTGGAGTTTCCAAGGTGTCTCTTGCTCTAAGTTACGTTCCTCATTGAGTGGAACTCAGAACTCATGTACTCCTTTCCACCGATACCTCTCCTACCCACGTTCTGAAGAGGAACAGGACCAACCGGACCCAAGTCATCCTAGTGGCTCCAGATTGGGCACAGAGAGTATGATGCTCCAAACTCCAGGGAATGAGCATCTGTCCTCTGATTAGGCTGCCTCTTCAGTAGGATCGCCTGTTGCATCAGCAGGGCAGAGTCCTGGGCCTGTGCACCCTCCACCTCCAATCCTGGCGATTGAGCAGCAACACTCAAGTGCTTTCAACTTTCCTCCAGAAGTGGTTGATGTCATCTTGGCAGCTTGACGTCCCTTAACCAAACCTGTATACACCTGCTGTTGGGATAGGTTTGTGACCTGGTGCGCTTCTACGCAGATTGAACCACTCAATGGCAAACAATTTTGTTCATTCCCTCCTGCCACATGGCTCTCATAGGTAGCTGTGCCCGCCCCCATGTTCTAGCCAGATCTCTTTTTGCCATGGCAAATCCCAGTGTGAAAAATAGCAATTTCTTTAGAGGGATATCAACGTCATTTGTTATGCCCAGTAAAATCAGTTGGGGTGTCCTGGGTAGGTCCACACTTATCACTGCCTCTGTTTCTGTGACTATATCCCCCCCGTATATCCTCACCTTTTGGCAGTTCCATATCATGTGTAGGAACGTACTGTCTTCTGTCCCGCATCAGAGGCAAGTGAGGTTGTCAGCCTTCTTCATTTTATACAGCCGGAACCTGTTGTAGTAGAACGTATGAAGGATGTTGAACAGGATCAACCTCAGTTGAGCCGAAATGGTGACTTCACTGGAGTGCATTAGGGTGTCCTCCCAGTCCATGTCCTCATGGGGCCCCACAACTGTTTCCCACTTTCCCCGGAGTTTCACCAGGTTATCTGGTATGTTGTTGAGTATGGTGCGGTATAGTTGGAATATAGTCTTGTAAGGAAGCACATTTCCAGGAACCCAGCTCTCCAGTGGGGTGTGCTCTGGAAGGTCTGCCCCCAGCATCTCCTCCGCTATCAAGGCATGCGCTAATTGCATATATGTGAACTTTTGGGTGGTTGTCAAGGCGTATTCCTGTTGAAGTGTCTCAAATGGCCTGTCTTCCCCGCCATCCAACACATCCCCCAGCTTCTCGATCCCAATCTGTTACCATCCGTGGAAGCCTGTGAACTTCTACTTTTCGGTCAGCAACATACCCCTGCATAGGATGGTTGCCAGAGTGAGTTTCCCCTTCCACCCCACTGCTGCGGTGGCCTCGTACCAGGACCTTAGGGTGACCTGGGTCGGTTTTGACATTCGCCTCCTCTCTGATATACCGTAAACATAATGGAGAAATGTCCGCTTTTGGATTGTCGCTCTCTCTATCCTATAGGCCCGTTCGTCTTGTGGGCTGTATCCCCACTCATTAGTGACATGTAGGTGCGCTGCCCTGTGGTATTCACGCATGTCAGGCAGTGCCCATCCCCCACTGTAGACCTGCCTGCACAACATCTTTAGAGCAATTTGTGGGGTAACTCTGTGCCAGAGGAGAGTACAAAGCGTTTTGTCTACTTTATCAAAGTACTTGTTAGGGACATGGAACGGAGTGCTCTGTAGCACTTAGAGCAATTTGGGCAATGTAATCATTGTAATCATTTTGTAGAGGGTGGTCTTGGCCATTATCATTAAGGGGAGTTTGCGCATTGGTCCACATCTTCATTAAGCCTGGTCCAGATTGAGTTCCAGGAAGCGCTCTTTAGTCAACCCGACTTCTATACCGAGTTATTTGAAGCCAGAGGATGTCAGTTTCTGAGTTGGATGGATTTCTCCTAATTTATGCGGCATCCTGCGTATATCTCAAACAGACGGAACACCAACAGGGTCGACCATGCAGGGATATATATATATATATATATATGTGTATATATATATATATATATATATATCAAGACACCAATCTTACACGTTCATGCAACAGATTGCGCGGTCCAGTATCCAATTTAAACGTGGTTTATTACTTCACAATGATAGACAAACGCCCGACGCGTTTGGAACAGCCGTTCCTTTCTCACGGGTCCCGTGAGAAAGGAACGGCTGTTCCGAAACGCGTCGGGCGTTTGTCTATCATTGTGAAGTAATAAACCACGTTTAAATTGGATACTGGGCTCGGCGCAATCTGTTGCATGAACGTGTAAGATTGGTGTCTTGAGGTGAAAAGGATCGCGTCCTTGCCGGAGCCCGCCGCCATTTGTTGGCAGAAGTAACGCGAATAACTTTCGTTCTTTGATATATATATATATATATATATATATATATATATATATTCACTGAAAAAAACACAGGTTTCAGGGATGTTATAGTTAGGCTGACATTTCACTCGTACAAAACCAGAGATATTCAGCTGTTATAGTTAGCTGAGCTAACTATTACTTGCGCCCCCGCAATGCACTGCTGATGATGTCACATATTACATCACTCATGACATGGTCAGTGACATCACTGAGGACATCTCAAATGACATCGCTGATGACATCATAGTGTGAGTGTTTCTAAAAAGTTTGAGTGTTATATATATATATATATATATATATATACGCCAAGGTGTATTCAAAGAATGAGAGGGTGTATGAGTGTCTGTATGGATGATTTAGTGGGTACGAGAGTGACTGTATAAGTGAGTGATTAAACGTGTCTTAGTGAATGCATGGGTGAATGACTAATCTGTGTGAATATCTATCAGTCTGTCAGTTGGTGTGTAAGTGGCTGCATGGGTTGGTGAGTAGCTACATGAGTGTCTATATGGGTTAATGATTGGTTGTCTGTGTACCTGTATGGGTGCCTGAGTGTCTGTGTGCATGGGTGGGGGGGGTGTGTGACTCTCTGCATGGATGTGTGAGTGGGTGATTCACTGGGTGTATGGGTTCATGAGTGCGTCTGTGAGGGGCTGTATGGGTGAGTGAGTGTGCGGTTGGCTGTGTTGATGAGTGAATGGATGTCTCAGTGGCATATGTGTGAGTAACTACATATGTGAAAGGCAGTATATGTGAGAGTTAGAGTATATAAGTGACTATTTGTGAGAGTGTCTGTATGGATGAGTGTGTGCTTGTGTCAGTGATTGTATAAGAGAGTAAGTATGTGTTAGTATCTGTTTGAATAAGTGAGGTGGTGTGTGTATATCTATAGGTAAGTAAATGGCAGTGTGATTGATTCTTTGGGTGACTGACTAGGTGCGTGAGTAACTCTAAGTGTGAGTGGCGGTATATGAGTGTCTGTATGGGTATATGAGTGCATATATCAGTGGCTGTATTGATGAGTGACTGTGTGAATGAGTGACTGTGTGAATGAGTGAGTGGATGAGTGTGTAGACCTATGAATCAGTGAGTGTGTATATACTAACTGGTATTGGTGTGTCTATGGTTTCGAGAATGGTAGTCTGTATTTTAGAGTGGGTGTATCAAAGGTTATATTAGGGTGTGAGGAGGTGCATCAGATATTAAGTGGATGATGTCATTTGAGATGTCATCAGTGATGTCACTGACCATGTCATGAGTGATGTAATATGTGACGTCATCAGACGTGCATTGCGGGTGAGCGAGTTATAGTTAGCTCAGCTAACTATAACTGCTGAATTTCTCTGGTTTTGTACGAGGAAAATGTCAGCCTAACTATAACATCCCTGAAACCTGTCTTTTTTTCAGTGAATATCTAAAGTTTTTTAAATGCTAATTCCTAACTATAACATCCCTGAAATCTGTGGTTTTTTCAGTACATTTCTGAGGGTTTTTAAATGCTAATTTCTAACTATGCCTACATAGGTAGGACATGTACAGAAAGAGGTAGAAAGGCGCAGAAAAAAGCAAGAGAAGTGCAGAAAGAAGCAACAGAGGTGCAGAAAGAGGCCTACTTCGACTGTACCTTTCCACAGACTCATACAAAGTAGCCTAATCACTAATCCTTCTCCCAAGATGTCTTAAACCTCACTTTTCTCTTGAAGGTTCACTATTCATAGAATGTTAGGCCTACCAAATGTAAAACAGCAAACCTAACCATATCACTGTTGTGAGTCTGACCAACTTTGTGAAGGTATGCATGTGTGTGTCTCTGCTTTTACCTAGTGACATGTTACATAAAAATAAACATACAAATACTTGAATACCTGTGTTTCAAACAGCATACTCTGTAAATTTGTATACAAAAAGGTAGAAGCAGGAGAAGTGCAGAAAGAAGCAACAGAGGTGCAGGAAGACAGAAGAGAAGTGCAGAAAGAGGCAACAGAGGTGCAGAAACGGGCAGGAGAGGTGCAGAAAAAGGCAAGAGAGGTGCAGAAAGAGGGAAGAAGGGTGCAGAAAGAGGTAAGAGGGGTTCAGAAAGAAGCAAGAGAGATGCGGAAAAAAGCAACAGAAGTGCAGAAAGAACCAACAGAGGTGCAGAAAGAGGCAGGAGAAATGCAGAAAGAGGCAAGAGAGTTGCAGGAACAGGCAAAAGAGCTGCAGAAAGAGAGAACGGGTGCAGACAAAGGCAAGAGAGGTGCAGAAAGAGGCAAGAGAGGTGCACATAGAGGGAAGAAGGGTGCAGAAAGAAGCAAGAGGGGTGCAGAAAGAAGCAAGAGAGGTGCAGAAAGAAGCAAGAGAAGTGCTGAAAGTAGCAATAGAGCTGCAGAAAGAGGCAAGAGAAGTGCAGAAAGAGGCAACAGAGGTGCAGAAACAGGCAGGAGATGTGCAGAAAGAGGAAACAGGGGTGCAGAAAGAGGCAAGAGAGGTACAGAAAGAGGCAAGAGGGGTGCAGAAAGAGGCAAGAGGGGGCAAAAAGAAGCAAGTGAGCTGCAGAAAGAGGCAACAGTGGTGCAGAAAGAGGCAAATCTGAAAGAAACACGTTAGTTATAGATTCCTTACCTTAGAATTACCCCCAGGCGTCAGACTGGATCCGTAAAGTTTTTTCGTCAGCAGTACCTCTGCGCGTCGGAAGGTGGCGTCGGTCGGCTCCGCGTCCGTCGTTGGCGTCGTGGTCGCCGGGATGGCGTCACGGCAGCTACTTAGACGCCGCCCTCGCGCGCTGACGTCAGTTCTTTCTTTTTCCGCGCCAGCCAGCGCAGATCCGGAGAGAGCGGTACCTCCAATCACTTTTTGACTGACTTTTTTGAGCAACTTTTGTCGACGTCTTTTTGAGTCTACGACTCCTGGTGCACGAGGGATTCCCGGTTTCAAGGCCTGCAGTTCCTGTACCCGACTGATGTCGGTTACGGATCCGCACCGCGTGTGCCTCTTTTGCCTGGAGTGCGACCACGACCCCAAGTCGTGCTCCGACTACCGGTCGATGGCTCCGAAGGCTTTGCGGGAGCGGTCCCAAAAGCTGCTTGAGCGCCGGCAGTCGGCTCCGCGCCGTTCAAGGTCCCGGTCGCGAGGGAGGTCAAGGGACCGGTCGCGGAGCCATCACCACTCGTCCAAGTCATCGAAGTCTTCGCACTCGGGGTCGGGTAAGTCGAAGCACAAAAAGAAGTCGAAGCATCGTCGCTCTTCGACTTCTCCCCGTCGGTCGGCTGACGCGACGCGGGATGTGGGCGGTGCACCGCGCGCGGAGCCCGAAGAGTCAACTCCGGCCTTCCCTCCCTTTCCTGCCCAACTTCGTAATTTTTACGAGGCGATGCATCGCATCTTTGGGCGGCCCGAACCCGCTGGTGTGCCTTCGGGCCCCGCGGACTCGGTTGGGGGGCCCAGGCCTTCTTGGCCGTCGGCTCCGCCACGGCGCCACTGGGCCTCTGTGGATCCGGGCCTGGTTCCAGAACGGCGCCGGTTGACCTCATTACACCTCCACCGGCGCCGCTTCCTCCGGCACCGCAGCCGCAACCGACGCCAGTTGTGTCCCCGGCCGGCGTGGACCCGGGCCTCCATCCCGATGTGGACCCTGACCGGCGTCGCCCGACACCGGATCCGGCGCCGAGTGGGGTTTTTGTGCCCCTGTTCACTCCTGGGGTCCCTTTTCGGCCAGATTGGCAACCTGAGGAGGAGGAGGACTGGGAGAGGTCAGGTGACCCTTTAACTGATCAGCTGGAGTCTGAGCAGGACTGGAGGGAGGAACTAGGGGATGCCAGTGGTCTTGACACCTCTCCTGACCATGGCATGTTGTCTCCTCCTACCGTGGCTACGGAGGAGGGAGCGTCATATGCAGTGGTGTTGCGTAGGGCGGCCGACGCCCTCAACCTCGAGCTTCCTACGGTGGTGGTCAGGACTAACCTCCTGACGGAGGTGTTTCAACCGGCTGCGTGCTCTTCGGAGCCCCTGCTGCCGTTTAATGAGGCCCTCACCGACGTCCTTTTGGGCACGTGGTCCAGGCCCAACACGGGGGCTCCCATGGACAGGATGATTGCCCGACGCCACCGCCCGGCTCCGGGCGACCCCACTTTGCTCTCCCAACACCCCACCCCGGAGAGCTTGGTGGTCCAAGCCTCCACTTCCAAGAGCGCATTCCCTATTGCTCCACCGGAAAGGGAATCCAAGAAGCTGGACCATCTTGGGAAGAAAATTTTCTCTTCCGCCAGCTTAGGACTGCGGTCGGTAAACACTGCATGTCTCTTGGGCCGTTATTCCCACTCTGTGTGGGATATGGTTGCGCAGGTGCTGCCTCAGTGTCCGGAGGAGGCCCGGACAGTGCTCTCCCAGGCTGTCGCCGCCGGGAGGGATGCGGCGAAGTTTACCATCCGTTGAGGGCTGGATACCGCTGACTCGCTGGGCAGGACAATTTCAACCTCAGTAGCACTTCGTCGCTACGCCTGGATGAGATCGACTGGCTTTTCAGGGGATGTCCAGAACACCTTGATGGACATGCCCTTTGATGGCCGTCGCCTTTTTGGCGACAAAGCAGACAACGCTCTAGAGCGTTTCAAGGACTCACGGGCTACGGCCAAGTGTTTGGGCCTCTCCAGCCGCCCAGCGCTGTCTGCTTTTGGCCCCTTTTGTGGCTAGGGAAGGGGTGCCCCACTCCCGCCCAGAGCCACAGGCCGCAGCAAGCTTCCCAACCTTCGTGCGGCCGGGGACGTGGGAACCAACACCGTGGTTCAGGGGGCCCAACGGGCGGGCCAGTCCACCAACCCCCCCTCTGCAGCAGCCTCCAAACAATCCTAGTCTGACCTTTCAGGCCCATCAAACGCCAGTGGGTGGCAGGATCCGCCATCACCTCCCCCACTGGCGCACCATCACGTCGGACAGGTGGGTTTTGCAAATAGTTCGAAGGGGCTACTCCCTCGCCTTCGAGACTACCCCTCCAGCCATGCCACCTCAATACCACCGCATGTCGGAGGATCACCTGGGCCTTCTCCAACAGGAAGTTTCGTCTCTCTTGGCCAAGGGAGCCATCGAGCGCGTTCCTGCCCCAGAAGTAGGTCGTGGTTGTTATTCCCACTACTTTCTTGTACCCAAGAAGGACAAGGGCCTGCGTCCTATCTTGGATCTCAGGAACGTCAACCGCTTCCTCCGGAAGGAGAAGTTCAAGATGTTGACGCTCGCACAGGTCTTGACTGCCCTCGACCCTGGAGACTGGATGGTAGCGTTGGACTTGCAGGACGCTTACTTTCACATCCCCGTCCTGCCGGCCCACCGGCGTTACCTGCGGTTCACGGTTGGCCACGAGCACTTTCAGTTTACCGTGCACCCCTTCGGCCTTACCAGCGCCCCTTGGGTGTTCACGAAAGTGATGGCGGTGGTCGCAGCTCATCTGCGCAGATCAGGGGTTCCAGTCTTCCCCTATCTCGACGACTGGCTGTTGAAGGCGGGCTCGCCCCAGGCTGTCGTCTCCCACCTCCAGACTACGGCCGACCTCCTGCATACGCTGGGGTTCTCCATCAATGTGCCGAAGTCGCACCTGATTCCCTCTCAGAAGCTCCTCTTTATCGGAGCGGTTCTGGACACGACGCGGTTTCGGGTTTATCCTCCCGAGCAGCGAGTCCGGGATATTCGGGCTATGATTTCGATCTTTCAGCCTCTATCCCTGGTTTCGGTCCGGATGACCCTGAGGCTGCTGGGCCACATGGCCTCCTGCATCCTGCTGGTCGATCATGCCAGGTGGCATATGCGGGCTCTGCAGTGGGACCTGAAGTTCCAGTGGGCGCAGCATATGGGGAATCTGTCCGATTGCGTTCAGATCTCGGAGGGAACTGCTCGACAGTTGCAGTGGTGGCTTATGAACCAGGATTGGGTCGACGGCAGATCCCTCTCCCTTCCCCAACCAGAGTTCACAGTGGTGACGAACGCATCCCTTCTGGAATGGGGCGGCCACATGGAAGAGGCGGAGATCAGAGGACTCTGGTCTCCGGCGGAGTCCAGGCTCCATATCAACCTTCTGGAGCTCCGGGCGATTCGTCTTGCACTCAAAGCATTCCTTCCCTCTGTCCGGGGAAGAGTAGTGCAGGTGTTCACAGACAACACCACTGCCATGTGGTACTGCAACAAACAGGGCGGGTGGGGTCGTGGACCCTATGTTAAGAGGCTCTCCGTCTCTGGACATGGCTGGAACATCAGGGCATATCCCTGGTGGTTCAACACCTGGCTGGTTCACTGAACGCCAGGGCGGACGAACTCAGCCGCAGGTGCATGATGGATCACGAATGGCGTCTTCACTCGGAGGTGGTGCAAGGTCTCTTTCGACAGTGGGGAGAGCCTTGGTTAGATCTGTTCGCCACCGAAGAGAACGCGCAATGTCAGCAATTCTGCGCGTTGGAATTTCCAAGACGGCACTCGCTAGGCGACGCCTTTCGTCGCAAGTGGAGTTGCGGTCTTCTGTACGCCTTTCCGCCTATACCACTTCTGCCCAGAGTGCTGAAGAAGACCAGGCGCGACCGGGCCCAAGTCATCCTTGTGGCTCCGGATTGGGCACGAAGAGTCTGTTATCCCGAGCTGCTCAACATGGCCATCGATCCTCCGACCAGACTGCCCCTTCGGGAGGATCTTCTGTCGCAGCAACAGGGGACGGTCCTCCACCCGAACCTGTTCAGCCTCCACCTCCTTGGGTGGAGATTGAGCGGCGGCAGTTGACGTCTTTCGACCTGCCTCCTGAAGTTTGTGATGTAATCTTGGCAGCCAGGCGTCCCTCCACTAAGCCGGTATACGCCTGCCGGTGGAATAAGTTTGTGGCATGGTGCACAGCAAAGGCTGTGGATCCCCTTTCTGCCCCTCTTTCTGAGGTTCTCTTGTTTCTTCTTTCCTTAGCCCAGCAGTGCTCTGGGCACTATCAAGGGCTATCTTTCGGCCATCTATGCCTTTCTTCGGCTTCTAGCTCAGCCTTCTCTTTTCAAGTCCCTGGTTGTTAATCGTTTCTTAAAAGGCATAACTCATCTCTTTCCTCCTATTCCCTTTGTTATGCCTCAGTGGGACTTGAATCTAGTCTTAGCTTTCTTAATGTGTGCTCCCTTTGAGCCGCTTCACAACTGTCCTTTGCGGCTTTTGACGCTGAAGACTGCATTCCTGGTAGCCATCACATCTGCCAGAAGAGTGAGTGAGCTCCAGGCCCTTTCTTCCAAGCCTCCTTTCCTGTCTGTCCATCCGGACAAGGTGGTTCTCAGGACTCATCCATCTTTCCTACCCAAGGTTGTCACTGCCTTTCACATCAGGCAGACCATCACCTTGCCCACCTTCTTTCCGCCTCCTTCGAAAGAGCAGGAGAGGCTCCACTGTCTGGACCCAAAACGTGTGCTTTCTTGCTATCTGGATCGCACAAAACAGTTCCGGGTGGATGACCAACTCTTTGTTGGCTACATGGGCGCCAAAAAAGGTAGGGCCGTACACAAGCGCACCATTTCTCGATGGGTCGTTTTGTGTATTAAGGCATGCTATTCTCTGGCTAAGAAGGAGCCTCCAGTGGGGCTACGCGCCCATTCCACAAGGGCGACGGCAGCCACTACTGCCTTAGGGCGAGGAGTTCCTCTACAAGACATCTGTCAGGCAGCTACGTGGGCATCACTGCACACGTTTACGAAACACTACTGTCTGGACAGCCAGGTCAGGAGAGACGGCTTCTTGGCCGTTCTGTTCTCCAGGACCTGCTGGTGTGATATTGGTTCGCAGACCCACCTCCGGGGTTGGTATTGCTGGGGTATCTATTCTAAGGTAAGGAATCTATAACTAACGTGTTTCTTTCAGATGAACAAGTTACTTACCTTCGGTAACGATATATCTGTAAGAAACATTAGTTAGTTATAGATTCCTTACTGATTTCTAGGGTTAAGGTTATCCTTTCAGGGCCCTAGTTTTGTGCACCAGTGGTCAGTGTCTTGCATGGGTCTGCGTTTCTGTTGCGGAAAACTGACGTCAGCGCCCGAGGGTGGTGTCTTAGTAGCTGCCGCGACGTCATCCCGGCGACCACGACCCCAACGACGGACGCGGAGCCGACCGACGCCACCTTCCGACGCGCAGAGGTACTGCTGACGAAAAAACTTTCCGGATCCAGTCTGACGCCTGGGGGTAATTCTAAGGTAAGGAATCTATAACTAAGTAATGTTTCTTACAGATATATCGTTACCGAAGGTAAGTAACTTGTTCGACAGGTGCAAAAACAGGCAAGAGAAGTGCTGAAAGAAGCAACAGAGGTGTAGAAAGAAGCAAGAGAAAGGTCCCTCTCCAAGTGTCCGCTACCTATTCGTGTATTCTAATAAAACCAAAGTACGTTTGTCCAAACAACAGCTGCATCGGTATGTTTTGTCTAAGGGCTAAGGCCTGGCCAGAACAAAATAACAAGGGGCATTGTTGTTCGACCTTGCTCACAATGTTCAGTCAAAATCCCAGGAACTTGCAGAGAGTGAACACAGCAATGAGTTCTCATGTGAAAACAGCCATACAAATTATTGCGAAAATAAAGTTGTGTAGTGACGTGCGCAAAGCAGCAGGCAAGCTGGAGCGTGCTCCTGCTAACTTAGAGAAAACGACTATGTCCCCATGGGCCATGTAACAGGCCACTTCCCCCATCTCAGTCTGTACTTCGGCCACCCATCTCGTCACCTCCTCTCTTATCCCCAGCCATGCTAGAAGGTGACCCGCTTGTCCCCATGTCGTATAGTCTCCTCTGCACCCCGGGTAGTGTTGTCGGCTGCCTGTGTAGCTAGGTTGCGGTATTGCTCCCTCGTCGCCCCCAAGAGTAGATAAGTTGTTTGGTTTCCTGTCTCCGCCCAGGTCCTCTCCAGATAAAGGAGCCAACACTCCAACTCCAGCATCATATCCTCTCTATGTTTCCTCTTCAGGGCAACTATATTTTGGGGTTTGTCACTAAGCACTGTTTTATATGCCTCCTATAAAGTAACCGGAGAAGCCACTGAGCCCTCATTCTCTTCAGAGTATATTTGGGTATCTACCAGTATTATTTCCGTTATGTCAAAGTTTTTCAGGGCCCAAGCACCACGTCTCCAGGGACAGGATCTGTCATGTGGTTGGGGACCCAGATGGACCAACAACGGCGAGTTGTCTGATATCCCCCAGCAAGATATTGTACATTCATTGCCCAAGTCATTCCCGTCAGTGGGACAAACACGTAATCTAGTCTTCTCAAAGTCCTGTGTGCCCCGGAGAAGAATGAGTATTGCCTATCTCCAGGGTGGAGGAACCTCCAGAAATCTCCCAGGTCCAGCGCAGCGATGCATCACACCAGTTCCGTTGGCGCCCTGGCTGGGGTCGGGCAGGGCAAATGCCTATCTATGTCCCAGTCCATAACCCCATTGAAATCCCCGCCCACAAAGTGGAGATCACTAGGTTCATTCAAGAGGATAGGACCCAGAGCGACTAGCACTCACTTCTGGAGTTGTATGGGGTTGGGAGGGTCATAGATGTTATTAATAAGGACATTCTTTCGGTTCCATTGCCCCTTCACTGCCACTCATGGTCCACCCATCATTTTTCGATCTCTAAAGGGGGTTCTTCTTGGTAAGGATTGCTACCCCCCTGGAACCTCCTCGAGTACCCTGCTTGGGCAAGTACGGTATATTTAACTTGTTGCAGGCAACGGCAGGTGCTGCCCAGTAGGTGCATTTCTTGCAGAAGGACCAGATCAGGGGCCTGTCCACAAATGTGTTTAGTGACCACCCCTCTTTTAATTTTGTCACCAACTCATTGACATTCCATAAGAAGACCGCCAATGATTCAGAGAGTTGTGTGGTCATCCGGGGCTTCCTACCTTCCTTTGCGTGCTCTGGTGGGACCGTGTGTCCTGCTGTGCCAAACTGTGTGTTAACGTGAAATAACAACCCCAGTTGCTTCCCCCTCCCCACATTTTTTTGACACAGGTCTTGAACTACCCATTCCGTGAACTTGGGTAAAGTGTGTCGCCCCCACCCCTGCCATGTGACATTTAGCCAACTATTACTCTTCCCTCACAAAGAAAGGAAGTAAAGGACTTACAGGGTGCTCAAATGCCTGTAGGCATCTTGGCGCTAGCTTCAGACAACAAGCCCAGTAGGAAAACGTAGTGAGAGAGAGATAGTGCGAAGAGGCAAGTTTTAAGCTGCTTCCTAAATTGCAGTAAATCAGATTGGGCTCTGTGATTAAAGAACAAAGAATTCCATGTTTTTTTTTTTTTTATAACGTTTTTATTAGCTCTTATGCATACATAGTTTACAAAGTCAAAAGTCGTATACATTTCAAGAAAAACATGGCAGTATAAACAACCCGTGGCTATACATCACAGTGAATCATTTGTCCTCAAATACCCACTTTTGCGGTACAGTAAAGTGCCATACTCTCAGCATACATATACAATACCATTTTCAGATGACGTGTCCTGTTCAGTGGACCGAAAATATTGTAATAAGGGCTCACACATATCTTTGGGCCTTGAGGGGGCAGGCAACTCTTCTGCATATAGTACAAGATTCTCCCTACAGTATAATAGATCCTTTATCCAGTGATCAGGGATCGGGGCAGCTGTACTCTCCCATTTCATCGCCACCCGCCTCTTGGCTAACAGCAAAGCGATTCTGACGAATTTACCCGTGACACCCTTCAGGAACGGTGTGAAACTCAATAAACATATTTGTGGAGTACACTGTATTTCAGTGTTAGTCATGACTTGCAACCTGCGTGTCACCTCAGGCCAGAACTCAGCCACCCGTCTACACTCCCAGGCCAAGTGCCAGAAGTCTGCTCCCAGTGTCCCGCGTCGTTTACATGCATCGCTGTCTTTAAGACCATATTTAAACAGTTTGTGTGGTGTATGATAGATCTGATGGAGATATTTGAAGTGGATGATACGCAAATTTCCGTTCGACGTGAGCGCACTGGTGAGCTGACAGCAGTACTCCCACTCCTTCTGTGTGAGCTGCGGATTAAATCTAGTGTTCCACTGCTCCATGCTCTTATTGTGGATCGTGATTTTCTCATCTCTGGCTATTTGGTATAGCTTGGTGACCAGTTTGTGTCTCGTTGGGCTGACCAACAGTGTCTGGAGGGTTTGTAACTTCGGTGGCTCGGCGGGAAATGTGCTGTAGTGTGCCTGCATTGCCTTTTTCAATCTATGAACGATGAAGACAAAGAGCGGGGTCTTGTTCTATACATAGTGTAACTCGTCTTCCGTAATAAAGATGCCGTTGGGGTATACATCCTGCATTTTGTCTATCCCCGCCAACCTCAGGGTGTGCATAGCTCCCTTTTCCCGTGTCACTGACAATTCCGCATGATGTGCAAGTGGTAGCAGAGGGGCATACAGTGGTAGCTTCGCTTCCATACGGCCTAGCGCCTGCCATGCTGCTATCGTGGTGTCTATTGTGTTAATTTCATTTTTGGGTGAGCCCCTACGAGAGTGCGATAATATTGACTTCAGTGGGATGGGGTGCGCATCGCCGTCCTCGACCGCAACATTTGGGATGAAATCATGATTACTATACCAATAGTGTGCATACTGTGCTTGAGCGCAAAGATAGTATAGATACATGTCGGGCACGCTAAAACCACACCTGTTGTAGTCTAATGTAAAGGTCTCCCAGCTCACGCTGGCCTGCTTACCCCCCCAGATCAGCCTGACAAGCAGCGACCGCAACGTTTTTAAAAAAAATGTCAATTTTACAGGTATGTTGCTGAACAAATACAAAAATCTTGGTAATACAACCATCTTGATGAGGGCTATGCGGTCTGCCAGCGACAAAGGCAGCGCTGACCATCTGGCCAACTGTTGCTCCAACACAGTGCATGCAGTGCCATAATTCTCCCGTATAACTATTTCGGGATCCCGATGGCCTCCTACCCCTAAGTATTTTACAGGTTCTGATGACCATATAAGAGGGAAATCCAGAGTATGAGGTGAGGTATTCTCAGTCAGCGGCACCACCACAGATTTGGTCCAGTTAATGCTTATGCCTGAGAACAGTCCGAACCGGATATATTCTCGTAGTACTGGTGCCATGAATATTTGTGGTTCCCTGATGAAAAGCAGCATATCATCCGTGTGGAGCGATATGCTCACAGGACGGTGTACGAAACGCAAAGCTGCCGCTCTATGCCGCTGCCTAATAATGCATGCAAGAGGTTCCAACATCAAGGCAAATAGAAGCGGTGAGAGGGGGCATCCCTGCCTGGGTCCTCTGCCTATCTGGATAGGGTCCAATGTGTTACCCTCCACGCGAACCCGTGCTGTGGGGTCAGTGTATAGCAACCGCACCCAATTACTAAAGATGGCAGGGAACCCCATCTGCTGTAGTATTTGGAATAAATAGCTCCACTCTATAGAGTCGAAGGCTTTGGCCGCATCAAGCATCACAGCCGCGGCCTGTAGGTCGGGATCAAGTATGTGAAACATCTGAAAGAGACACGTTAGTGACAGATTCCTTACCTTAGAATATCCCCAGGCGTCAGGCTGGATCCGGAAAGTTTTTGCGTAGCAGTACCCTTGCGCGTCGGTAGGCGGCGTCGTGCGCCTCCGCGTCCGTCGTCGGCGTCGTGATCGCCGGAATGACGTCGCGGGCAGTACTTAGACGCCGCCCCTGCGCGCTGACGTCAGTTCTTCTTTTTCCGGGCCAGCAAGCGCAGATCCGGGAAGAGCAGTGCCCTAGTCACTGTTTCTTTTCGTATCGACTCCAAGGTGTCGTTAGGGATGCCCGGCTTTAAGCGTTGCGACGCCTGTGCTCGGATGATGTCCATCACAGACCCGCATCTGGAGTGTCTCTTCTGTCTGTTCCGACTGCCGGTCCCTAAACCCGAAAGCTTTGCGAGAGCGGTCTCGAAAGCTCCTCGAGGCCCGGCAGTCGGCTCCGCGCCACACCAAGCCCCGGTCGCGTGAGAGGTCGAGGGGTCGGTCGCGGAGTCCTCGCCGGTCGTCGGGATCCAAGTCTTCGTCGTCCGGTAAGTCTAAACACAAGAAGTCCAAAAAGCATCATCGCTCTAGGACTTCGCCTCGCCGGTCTCGCGACTCGGCTGAGGCCCCTCCCGGCACCGTCCCCGCCCCCGCAGCCCCGGACATGCCTGTGGAGTCGCCCCCGCAATACCCGTCCTTCCTGGGTTCGGGGGCGGATCCGGCCCAAATACAGGAATTCCTGTCGGCCATGGCCCGCCTCTTCGGGCCTCAAGGTCCCTCCGGTGCGCCTTCGGGCCCCGCGGGCCCTGATGGGGTTGCCCCGGCGTCGCCGACGACTCCGGTCCCGGCGTCGCTTGTGCCTCCAGCCTCGATTCCGGCTTCGGCCCCGGCCTCGATCCCGGCTCCGGTTGTACCGCAGCCCCCATCGACGCCGGTCGACCTGACCACGCCTCCGCCGGCGCCGATGTCTCCGGTGCCGTTCCTGACGCCGCCCGGGGCTCCGGGCGGCGTCGTCCCCCTGTACTCTCCGGCTCCGGACATGGAGCCGGACCGACGTCGCTCGACGCCGGTTCCGGCGCCGATGAGACCTTGGGTCCCAAATGTCCCTCCTCCTCCTTATTTTGAACCGGAGGAGGACCAGGAGGACTGGGAGGGGTCTGAGGACCCTCTGGCACAACAGTGTCAGTATGATGAGGACTGGGCAGAGGAACTAGGGGATGCCAGTGGTCTAGATACTTCCCCTGACACTGGCATGCTGTCTCCTCCCGTGGCTACGGAGGAGGGAGCCAATTTTGCAACGGTGTTGCGTAGGGCAGCTGGTGCCTTACATCTCCGACTCCCTACTGTGGCGGTCAAGACTAATCTCTTGACAGAAGTGCTTCAGCCGGCAGCCTCCTCCTTGGAGACTGTGCTGCCGTTTAACGATGCACTCACTGACGTTCTTTTGGGCGCCTGGTCCAAGCCCAACACAGGGGCTCCTGTGGATAGGAACGTGTCCCGACGCCATCGCCCAGCTCCGGGCGACCCCTTGTTTCTCTCTGTCCACCCCACTCCTGAGAGCTTGGTTGTCCAAGCCTCGGCTTCCCAAATCGCCTTCCCTACCGCCCCTCCGGATAGGGAATCCAAACGCTGGGATCAATTTGGGAAGAAGGGTTTTTCTTCCTCCAGTGCTGGCTTGCGGTCCATCAACACCGCTTGTCTTTTGGGCCGATATACCCACTCCCTGTGGCGACTGTTTTGCCCCAGTGTTCTGAGGAGGTCCAGACACTGCTTACCCGCGCCATTGCGGAAGGTAGGGATGCGGCCAAATACACCATACCTTGTGGCCTTGATACCGCCGACTCGCTTGGCAGATCTATTGCAACGACGGTGGCGCTACGTCGCCACACCTGGCTGAGAACCACTGGTTTTTCGGGTGATGTCCAGAATACACTCATGGACATGCCCTTTGATGGAGTCGGACTTTTTGGTTCCAAAGCAGACCATGCGTTGGAGCGTTTTAAGGACTCAAGGGCTACTGCCAAGTCCCTGGGCCTTTCTACTGCACGCCCTCCGCTAACTTCTGCTTTTCGCCCCTATCGTGGCCAAGGAAAGGGGCGCCCAGTCACGTCAGCAGCCCAGCCACCGGCCCGCGCAGCAGGCGTCTTCGCGTGGCCGAGGACGTGGATACCGCCGTGGCGGTTCGGGCAACCAGCGTGCGGGTCAGGCCACCACCTCCAACCCGTCCGCGGCCTCCAAGCCCTCCTAGTCCCTCCTTTCAGGTGCACAGCACGCCAGTAGGGGGCAGGGTCCGCCATCACCTTCACCACTGGCGTCCCATCACCTCGGACAGGTGGGTCTTGGACATTGTCCGTAGGAGCTACTCCCTCCCCTTCGAGACCACCCCCCAGCCATGCCACCTCAATTCCACCGCATGTCAGGGGATCACTTGGTACTTCTGCAGAAGGAAGTCACGGCCCTCTTGGCCAAGAGGGCCATCGAGCATGTTCCGACCCCAGAAGTAGGACGTGGTTGCTACTCCCACTACTTCCTGGTGCCCAAAAAGGACAAGGAGGACATGCGTCCTATCTTGGACCTCCGGAACGTCAATCGCTTCCTCCGGAAGGAGAAGTTCAAGATGCTCACCCTAGCTCAGGTCTTGACTGCCCTCGACCCTGGAGACTGGTTGGTAGCGTTGGACTTGCAGGACGCCTATTTCCACATCCCCGTCCTGCCGGCCCACCGGCGTTACCTTCGGTTCACGGTAGGCCTCGAGCATTTTCAGTTCACCGTGCTCCCCTTTGGCCTTACCAGTGCCCCTCGGGTGTTCACGAAAGTGATGGCGGTGGTCGCAGCTCATCTGCGCCGGGCAGGGGTTTCAGTCTTCCCCTACCTCGACGACTGGCTGCTGAAGGCGGGCTCGTTCCAGGCAGTCGTTTCCCACCTCCAGACTACGGCCGAACTCCTGCACTCGCTGGGGTTCTCCATCAATGTGCCGAAGTCGCATCTGATTCCTTCTCCACAGCTCCTTTTCATCGGAGCAGTTCTGGACACGACGCAGTTTCGGGCCTATCCTCCCGAACGGCGAGTCCGGGATATTCAGGCTATGATTCCGATCTTTCAGCCTTTATCCTGGGTTTCGGTACGGATGACCCTGAGGCTGCTGGGCCTCATGGCCTCCTGCATCCTGCTGGTCAATCATGCCAGATGGCATAAGCGGGCTCTGCAGTTGGACCTGAAGTTCCAGTGGGCGCAGCACCTGGGCAACCTGTCCGATCACGTCCAGATCTCGGAGGGGACTGCAAAACAGTTGCAGTGGTGGCTCTCGAACCGGCAATGGGTCATGGGCAGATCCCTCTCCCTTCCCCAGCCAGAGCACACAGTTGTGACTGACGCGTCCCTTCTGGGATGGGGCGGTCACATGGGAGAGGCGGAGATCAGAGGCCTCTGGTCTCCGGCGGAGTCCCGGCTCCATATCAACCTTCTGGAGCTCCGGGCTATCCGACTTGCACTCAAGGCATTCCTTCCCTCTGTCAAAGCGAAGGTAGTGCAGGTGTTCACCGACAACACCACCGCCATGTGGTACTGCAACAAACAGGGCGGGGTGGGGTCGTGGACCCTCTGTCAGGAGGCTCTGCGCCTCTGGACATGGCTGGAACATCAGGACATGTTCCTGATGGTTCAACACCTGGCAGGTTCCCTGAACGCCAGGGCGGACGAACTCAGCCGCAGGTGCATGATGGATCACGAATGGCGTCTTCACTCGGAAGGTGCGCAAGGACTCTTTCTACAATGGGGAGAGCCTTGGTTAGATCTATTCGCCACCGAAGAGAACGCGCAATGTCATCAGTTCTGCGCGTTGGAATTTCCAAGGCGGCACTCGCTCGGCGACGCTTTTCGTCGCGAGTGGAGTTGCGGTCTGTTGTACGCCTTTCCGCCTATACCACTTCTACCCAGAGTGTTGAAGAAGATTCGGCACGACCGGGCCCAAGTCATCCTTGTGGCTCCGGACTGGGCTCGAAGAGTTTGGTATCCCGAGCTACTCAGTATGAGCGTAGATCCCCCGATCCGTCTGCCTCTTCGGGAGGATCTTCTGTCGCAGCAGCAGGGGGCGGTCCTCCACCCGAACCTGTCCAGTCTACACCTGCTTGCGTGGAGATTGAGCGGCGGCAGTTGATTCCTTTCGACTTGCCTCCCGAAGTTTGTGATGTGATTCTGGCAGCCAGGCGTCCCTCCACTAAGGTGGTATACGCCTGCAGGTGGAACAAATTTGTGGCATGGTGCACAGCAAAGGCTGTGAACCCCCTTTCTGCCCCTCTTTCTGAGGTCCTTCTGTTCCTTCTCTCTCTGGCCCAACAGGGTTCTGCCCTGGGTACCATCAAGGGTTATCTCTGTACTATCTCGGCCTTGCGCTCCCTTTGAGCCTCTACATAACTGTCCTCTTCGTCTTCTGACTCTGAAGACAGCCTTTCTGGTGGCCATCACCTCCGCTCGGCGGGTGAGTGAGCTCCAGGCTCTATCATGCAAACCTCCCTTTCTGTCTGTCCATCCAGACAAGGTTGTTCTTAGGACGCGTCCGTCCTTCTTGCCAAAGGTGGTTACTGCCTTCCACATTGGGCAGACCATCACTTTGCCCACCTTCTTTCCGCCTCCGCATCCTTCCAGAGAGGAAGAGAGGCTCCACCGTCTGGACCCAAAACGTGCGCTCTCTTTCTATATCGACCGCACAAAACACTTCCGGGTGGATGACCAGCTCTTTGTTGGCTACGTGGGCGCCAAAAAAGGTTGGGCGGTGCACAAACGAACCATCTCCCGCTGGGTTACCTTGTGCATCAAGGCCTGCTATTCTTTGGCTAAGAAGGAGCCTCCTTTTGGGCTGCGTGCCCATTCCACCAGGGCAACGGCTGCTACCACGGCTTTGGGCCGCGGTGTTCCGCTGCAGGTTATCTGTCAGGCAGCTACGTGGGCCTCGCTGCACACGTTTACAAAGCATTACTGCCTTGACAGTCCGGTCCGGAGGGACGGCTTCTTTGGCCGTTCTGTTCTCCGGGACTTCCTTGTCTGATCTTTGTTCGCAGACCCACCACCGGGGTTGGTATTGCTGGGGTATCTATTCTAAGGTAAGGAATCTGTCACTAACGTGTCTCTTTCAGATGCACAAGTTACTAACTTGTGTAACGATATATCTGTAAGAGACAGTAGTTAGTGACAGATTCCTTACCGCCCACCCATCCTCCCCGTTCTGCGAACTGATTTCTAGGGTTAAGGACATCCCTTTCAGGGCCCTAGTATTTTTCAGACACCTATGTCAGCTTCTTGCATGGCTCTGCGTTCCTGGCGCGGAAAGCCGTGTACAGAACTGACGTCAGCGCGCAGGGGCGGCGTCTAAGTACTGCCCGCGACGTCATCCCGGCGATCACGACGCCGACGACGGACGCGGAGCCGCACGACACCGCCTACCGACGCGCAAGGGTACTGCTACGCAAAAACTTTCCGGATCCAGCCTGACGCCTGGGGATATTCTAAGGTAAGGAATCTGTCACTAACTACTGTCTCTTACAGATATATCGTTACACAAGTTAGTAACTTGTGCATTGCGAATATCGTTCGCAAGTTATATGATGTTGACCTATCCGGAATGAATCCAGATTGGTCGGGAAGGACCAAGTTCGGCATCAGCGGTTGGAGTCTGGTGGCCAGGATTTTAGCTAAGATTTTCGCATCTATATTGATAAGCGACAATGGCCGATAGGAGTCGCAGCGGAAAGGCGGTTTGTCTTTTTTCAATAGGGTGATTATTAAGGCTTCACTGAGTGTTGGCGGTAGTTTGCCCGATTCATAGGCTTCTTCATACATTTCTAATAGGTAGGATATCAATTCGTCTGCAAATTCCTTATAGAATTCACATGTAAGACCGTCCGGTCCTGGTGCTTTCTTATTGGGGAGAGATCGTATCGCCTCACGAATGTCAGCTGCGGCAATTGGTTGGCATAGGTATTCTCTTTGTCCATCGGACAACCATTCAATTGCAACGTCCGCTAAGTAGTCGTCAAGTTCCTTGATGTCAGTTCCTCCCTTTGAAGTGTATAATTCCGCATAGTTATTTCGGAACTGTGTGACAATATCTCGTGTGGTGTAGTGATCCCTTCCGGTCGCATCCGTTATCTTAGTTATTGTTTGTCTCTCCGTTCGAATTTTGATCTTAGTAGCCAAATTGTGCCCAGGTCTACCGCCTTCCCCATATGTGCGAGCCACATGTCTCTTGTACAGATAGCGGATCTCTCCAGCCGCCAGCTCATTATGCACCAGTATAGAGTCTTTAATTTTAGCTAACGTCTGTGTACATGGGAGACTTTCGTAATCCCACTCAAGTTGAGCCAAAGTGTTTTCAACTTTGGATAATCGACCCCGGATATCCTTTAGTAGACCCGCTGATGTACCAATGCATTTGACCCTGATAGTGACCTTAAAGGCCTCCCAGAGAATCGCAGCGCTGTCAACAGATCCCTTGTTTTGGTCAAAATATTGCACTATGGCCTCCCGTATTGTGGTGGCGTATAATGGGTCTAGCAACGCCTCAGAGCGAAACCGCCATGTGAACTGACGGTGTATAGTCTGTGGAATGCGCAGCCTAAGCTTAACGGGGTTATTATCTGATAGCGTTTTGGGCAACACCTCGATTGCGGAAACCCAGGCACTCGCGCCCCCACTCAGCAGCCAGTAGTCCAGCCGCAACCAACTACCATGTACAGTGGAAGTGTGTGTGCCCTCTAATCTCTCCGCATTACGAAGGCGCCACGAGTCTATGAGGCCCAGCTCAGCCATCCCCTCATTGATGACCTGAGCTGCTTTAGCTGTTTGCCCTACCCGTCTGCTCGATTTATCTTTACTGGGGTCCAAATGTGTATTAAGGTCACCTCCCCATAGTATTTCGGCTTCAGGCCATTCACGCAGTATAGCAAATATATTTTCAAAATGGCCCGGTTCGTCTGTGTTGGGTCCGTAGATATTCACAATGGTCAGTAGAGTACCAGCTAGTTTACCATGAGTGATTGCGTAGCGGCCATCTGCATTTATGCAGTTCTTGATCATAGTGAAAGGAAGATTTTTCTTTATTAGTGTAATCACCCCCCTGGCGTTTGAAGAATATGAGGATGCCAATCTGTAACCGGCCCACTGTGCGCCAGTTCTGGTCTCAGTGTGCTTTGTCAAGTGTGTTTCCTGAATGAGGGCTATCTTTATATCATGTCGGTCTAAATACGCTAACACCTGTCTTATTTTTTTAGGGGAATTCAGCCCACGAACATTCCACGTCAAACATGTAATTGCTTCACTGTCTGATAGTGTCATATAATCGTACTGTTCCACATACTTGTTGTATCTGAAGTTTGAGGCAAATGAACAATAATCAATTTGAGAACTGAGTCGTAATTAGCCACATAAAACAGTCCCCCAGTTCCCACCCTCCCAATGCCACCCCCCCCCTTCAGCACCCCCAACTTGCTAAAGCCATCCCAAAACCCCCAGAACAACTCCCAAATGCAAAACATGTCTGCAAGTAACTGTGGGGATCACCCATGGGGAACGCTGGAGCACAGTTAACCTCCCAGATGCAAAGGGAGGCGGCTGAACATCAATAATAGATTTTCCCAAACTTATTACGATACAAATTAGAGAAGTGCAGTGGCTAACATTTGTTTAGGCAGTAATTTGATATCTTATCTGCACAGTGAGAATCCGTACCGTCAGTCTGTTCAGCAAATAAAGATATTATACTACAGCTTTCGTGTTCATCTGACCTCTCAAAAGAAAACAAGCAAGTGTCCGGGGGCCAGAATCGACCCCCCCCACAACCATGTTACCCATTTGCCGTAGCATTTTGAGATTCGCAGTGTTCATCATCTGCTGGGCTGGGGGATTCCCGGTCCCTGCGCTTGAGAGTTTTGACATAGTCCATTGCAGCCTTTGGGTTGGTAAAATTTTTAGATTTTTCCCTCTACATCAATGCGCAGCCGCGCTGGGTAGAGCATGGCGTAGGGAACCTTCTCCGCCATTAGGAGTTTCTTGACTGACTGGTACTCTTTTCTTGCCGCTTGGACCGTTGCGGTGAAATCCGGATAGAAAGCCAGATTATTTCCCTTATGGTTTATTGTGCCTTTTTCCCTTGCCGTGCGAAGGATGGAGTCCCGATCCCTGTAATTTAACAGGCGTGCAATTATTGGGTGCGGGAGGGCACCCGGGGGGGGACGAGCAGCCAGAGAACGGTGCGCCCACTCCACGATCAGTACCTGGGATAAATGTTCCGCCCCAAAGATCTCACGGAGCAGCGCTTCTATATAGGTCTCCAGCCGTCCGGTGTTTGTGGATTCTGGTAGGCCAGTTATCCTTAGATTATTGCGTCTGGATCTGGCCTCCAAGTCGTCATTTTTTGCTTGTATAACGGCAAGCACTTTTTCCATGTCTAGGGTCTTGGAAGCCGTTTGCTGCAAGCCGTCCTCCGCGTCCGACATGCGCGTCTCCGCTTCGCTCAATCGTACTGCATGTTTGTCCAATTTCGTGGACATATGGTCCATCCTGAGGTTCAAACTGTCTATTTTTCCATCAATGGACTGCAGGCTGGTCTGCATGGCGAGGAGCGTTTTTTCAATGGCGGTTAAACTTTCACTGGGGGTCTCCAGCTCCGAATCAGAGGTGGCTCGTTGTTGTGATTTGCTGGATTTCCGTGGCTCAAACGTGAGGCGTGATTGACTTCGCTCGGTTTTCCCCATGCTTGCTTGGCGTTGTGCGTCTGCTGTATGTTAGAGACCCACGCCCAGCAGTAGACCGTCGTCTCCCTCGTGTCAGGGCTTTCCGCACTCAGTCAGGAGGCTCAGCCCTATTAGATGGGTGATCGACAGTAGGCACACTCCATGCACACCACTGGATCACATCCACTTCATGTCGTGCTCCCCAACCTAGGTATACGATTGGAAATACCTGACACCACTTCTGCACATAAAGCTCAAAGTTCAGGGTTTTAGTGTATAGGAAGTAGTGGCGCTCAGCAAAATCACGTCAGTGTACATAGGTCACAATAGTAAGTATGGTGCTAACTAGGAAGGGGAAACCCTTGTAACCCCTAAATGTGTGTAGGGCAACCCTACAGCAAACAAATATACCTAAATCCTGTACACACATACACACTCCAACGAGGGAATCGGTGCCGCCAGGACGCGACCATTTCTCCTCACGCAAACGGAATTGGTGAACACACACACGTGTTCAACCTGGATTTGACCCGAGTTCAACAGATATACTTTGGGAATCATTGTATACTCATAGATAAAGGATTTCGAAACTGATTTTACTTATGCTCTACTGGCGGTGCTGGTAGTTTAACGTACCTAATAAGATCACCATAGAACACCCGTTTCCTACATTTTGACTTAGATTGGACTCCGATCGAGCTTTGTCGGTTTGGAATTATCACCGGCATTCCGATCACGCGATTCTGCTGATCCACTTTCAGATGTCTTACTTCTAATTTTCTTGGATTCTTGGATTTATCGTATACTCGTGCCCTACCGGGTTGGAATTATCACCGGCCTAGGGACTACACAGAGTTTAGACAACTCGTTTCAGCCCTGAAGAGTCGGGGATTACCTTTCTCTGACGAAACACGTGTCGGCTGGTTGCGGTTTCTTGCAGAATAAAGAAATTACGACATCACTCAAGAATTTTGTACAATTTGCTTTTGAATGATACTTGTATATCTCACTTCTGCACATAAACCCCACCAATACTGAGTCCCAGTTTCAGCTGCGTGTATGGCTAGCCCTTGGTCCAGTATTCCAGGTCTTGCGACAGGCCCCGAATTAAAAAGAATGCTCCCTTTCACATGAGTGTTGGCGAGTATAGCAGTGTCTCTACGTGCCCCCCCGTCCGGACGCTCTCTTGGAAAGGCGCTGTGACGCTTTCAACAGTCACTCGCTACTATAAGGGCCCAAGAAGTCCGCCGCGTCAGCTCCCCTGCTGCAATGTGGATTCCTCAATTTGAATTATAACTCCCGGGCAGGGCCGCTTATATCCCACCCAGCAGAGCAGCAATCTGGCATGGGAAACTAATCAATAATGTAGCGTGATGGGTCATTTTCTTATGTTCGGTTCGTTTATTTTAAATTTCGTTTGTTTTTTGTCCTTATCTTTATTGTTTTTGCCGTCCAAAGTGGGTCCGCGCTTGCACTACAGAATCGCACCGGGGTGTCCCTCGGTCCACTTCACGCAGCGTCCGGTGTGCCTGTTTGGTCTTGGTTCAGGCCTCGCTGGGGCGGCAGAAGTGAGGCCAACAGCACAGGCCACCCCCGTCTTCCCCCGCTCGCGCCCCAGCACTCACCCGGCAAATGGCGTCCACACAGCGCCGACAACCAGGAGCAGCAGCTCAGCCCAGAACGCCGCTCAGGTCCGCGGAAGGGGACCGCACCGCCCCCGACGACCTGCGCAACCCCTTCACGCCAGCCGGCGAGGAGAGAAGGCACGCAGCCCGGTCAGCGCCTCTCGCTCTGCTAGGCCACCCTCCGCGCACTCACCGGCCTTCTCGATGAACAGAGACTGCGACGGCAGCAGCGCGAGCCTCCGCCGGGGGCCACTGACCGTGACTATCTCCGCTTGTTGCTTGCAGCGAGCTGGTCCGGCCAACTGCGATCTGGTTAACAGTGTGCCTGCAGGGCCGCCATACTGTCGTCTCGGGCCCACGATCTTGTGAGGCAAAATTCTCGGTGATCAGGGTAGCTTTCTGTAGTATCTACGCTCCCAGTTTATCCGCCATAGCTCCACTGCATCTCCCTGCAGTTGCAGGCGGTGGATGCGACCAGGAAAGTAGGATCTTTAGCGGATTGTTAATTCGGCCAGCGGAGCTGCTCTACAGCGCAGCCATCTTGCCGTGCTCCCTCTAGCGCCCCCGACAAAGAATTCCATGGGTTACGTGTGGAGAAAGAGAAACTTCTGTCACTCAAACGGGCCTTGTTGAATTTGGGGATGGCCACCATTTTAGCCGCAGTAGATCGAAGTGTGCACTTCGGAGTATACCATTGGAAGATCATTCTGAAGTATTCAGTGCCGGCATTGTGTTTTTTTAAACTTCTGTTTATTGCCATTATTAAAATGTTTACCGTGTACAGCATGGTACTATGGATCAACACTGTTTAAGAAGCAATAAGGACTTATCTTCTGTGTTACATATATCATTCCAGTCTTGTCTGTTATAACATTAATTCCATATGTTTGCTGTTTACAGGAGATGTCTCCTTGCTTTTATGAAGGGGGTGATCAAACAGTGCGGTACAAGGATATACGTTACGGTCATAAAGGTAGTCAATGGTCTTACAAAGGTGAGGTGGGGAAAAAAAGCAAAGAAATTAACAAGCAAACCATATAGGCACAAGTAAATGACCCAGCAGGGCTTGCGCTGTTAATCCTTAGTGCCGGTGAATAAAAACACCAGTTATTAAGTGGGCAGGCGGGGAAGGTGAGTCAGGAGCTCATCTCTGTGTTTCTCTCCTTGGGCGATGGGACAGATGACCCCACCAATCGAGACCTCATCTCCAATCCTGCTCAAAAGGCGTAGGGACCCACACTCCTCTGATCACAGCACAAGGTCGGGGATCTGGGGCAGGTGCCACCTGAACTACTTCCGATTCAACGCTCGTTCTTCTTTCCCACCTGGTCCCCCAGTGTAACCTCTGCCACTCCCTCAAGTGAATTACCATTGGCCTCTTAGTCTCCCCTCAATTCGCACTCTGGGTGTTCCTAGGCCACCAATACCTCGGTCCATAGGTCCACTATGGGACGTTGTCTCACCCCTCTAGCCTCGTCCCTGACCAATGCCTGCTCCTCTGCTCTCATCCACTGGGTCACATCAGATCTCCAGATACTAATCTTGGGTCCCACCACAGATTTCCAAGTTATGGCAATGAGCCTTTTAGCCAACGCGAGAGCTAGATCTACAAATTGCGTGCCTACCTTCTGTGCGTTCTGCCTCGAATAGAGCCCGAAGATACTAGTCTCTAAGGAGCAGGGAAGGGTACGCCCCAACGTGGAGTTCAGGGCGGTAATCACCTCTTCCCAGAAAGGACGTAGCCGAGGCCAATTCCAAACCATATGGGCAAAATCAGCATCCAAGTGCCTACATCTCGGACAAGGGCAAGGTTTATCCCCGTAGACTACCTGGATTTTATGCAGTGCCATGTAAGACATATGAACATAGTTAAATTGCAGGTACTTTAGTCTCATGTCCCTGAATTTTTTTTTAAGGGAGGCCAATATCCTTCACGATTCTGGGTCTGTTAGTTCACACTGCAGGATCCCCTCCCATCTTTCTCGTAGAGTAGACAGAGGACCATGGACCATTGCCGAGAGGGATTGGTAGAGCTAGCTCACCAAATGTCTAGCGGAGCCCATGGAGACCACTAACTGCAGAACGGCATGAGTCGTGGGTTCCTCCCGCTCCCCGGTCCACAGGTCACGCAACGCCTGAGTCAAAGCTTTATACATAAGGAATCATCTCGACGGTAAGTCATAGTGTTCCATCAGATCAACCAATGGCAGTAGTGTTTCATGCTGAAAGTAGTCCCCAGTCATCACCAGCCCGGCATCTGTCCAGGCCGACAATTGGCCAGCAGTAAAAAAGGAGAGGGTATTCCCCATGAGGGAGTCCCACTAAGGACAGTGCCGGTGCATAGAGAGGCGTTCCCGCGGTTCGTAGGACACATCGGTGCCAGCACTTCAGTGCCACTGACAGTAGCACCCCCAGGCATGGGACTGCCACTGCTGGGCAGAGCAGTTTTGCGAGTAGGACTTCCATGTGATCCGACAAGACCTCCACCCCTAGCTCACCCTGATTAGCCCCGTCAAGCTATTGTGTAACCCATTGAAGCTGAGAAGACAGAAAAAATTATTCAAAATCTGGGACTCCCAAGCCCCCCTCCTCAGGGGGGCATCTAAGGACAGCCAGGGACACCTGATGACGATCTCAGTCCCATAGCAAATCCCCTACCAAGGCGTCTAGTTGTCTAAACCACTAGACCGGGATGCCTATCGGCAAGTTAGCAAAGAAATAAAGGAGCCTCAGGAGCAATACCATTTTAGACACTGCGATCTGAGCCATAATGGGCAGTTTAAAGGAGCGCCAAAAAGGAACTCAGGACCTTAGGACCGGAGAGCTTTCCCCAGATAACCCTTATAGCGGTCCTCCAGCGAATTAGAGATCTGGATCCCCAGGCATCGGAAGGAGGTGGGCGACCATGTCAAGTCCTGGGGAAGGCTCAATGGCCGCGCTGCCCCCGGGGGCACGGGAAATACGTGTGTCTTGGCTTTATTGACCCGTAGGCCAGACATCTCTCAAAATCCCGTAGAAGTTCCAATGCTCTCTCAACTTCTGTATTGCCACCTCTCAAGTAAAGGAAGATGTCAAATGTGTAGAGTGAGATAATATGTTCCTGTCCCTCAACCCCCATGCCAGAGCCCCTGCCTACCTGCCAAAAATGTGCAGCGAGGGACTCAATGGCCATAGCGAACAGCAACGGGTACAACAGGCACCCCTAGCTCGTACCTCTACCCACCCTTTATTGTGGTGAGACCAGTTTTGACCGAAGTCCTCGGAGCAGCATACAGTAATTAGGCCCATTTAACCCAGTTTTCCCCCAGGCCCATCTATGACATCACCTCGAACAGAAAATCCCATTGCACTGTATCGAACTTTTTTTCGAAGTCTACAGACATCAGCACAGCGTGTTTGCAGGCATGAGCCTAAGGGCGAGACATTACGTGATACAGACTTCCAAGGTTCAGAGATGTGCTATGAGTAGGGATGAAACCACTCTGGTACCCATGAATCAATGCCAGCAGGTGTGGAAGCGATCGGAGAGCCAATACCTTGCTAAGGATCTTGAAGTCCAAATTTAACATGGAGAGGGGGCGGAATTCAGTGACCCGGGCTCCTTGTACCTTAGTCTTAGGTAGAGGTATAACCACTGGATCATTGGTAGACTCGGGCAGTGTGCTGAACCTCCAGGAGTCGGCATACAGCTTTTCTAGCTGTGGAGCCAGGGCCCCTGCATAAGCTGCATAAAATTTGGTCGTAAGACTGTCGGTGTGTCTTGCCCCTCGCCACCTCCTTAATGGCCACCCAAATCCCCTGTGCAGTCACAGGACCTCCCAAATGCTCGCAGTTTATTGCAGGCAGCCTATCCAGCGGTATGTTAACCAAGAAGGCAGATCTTGCCTCCATCGGAGGGGCTTCAGGGTCTGCATACAGAGGTTCATAGTACTCATAAAACTCAGACTTAATGGATGCAGGGGAGTGCAAGGAATGGCCATCTCTCTGCCGGCAATGTGTGATGGAGGCCCCTCTGGATTCGGGTCTGATAATCCACGCTAGCAACCTGTCCGATTGCCCCTCTTCTTCATGCACCCTAGCAAAATACTGTTTGTGGTCATGGTTGTGGAGCCTCTCCAGTATGGCAATAACTCTTTCTCTTGTCTCCCTGATCTCATCTAGGCTTTCTGGCCAGGTACTAAGGGCATTATCCAAGGTGTGCAGGTTACCTTCAAGGACTCGGAGTTCTACATTCAGTTCCTTTTGGAGACCAACTGTCTGACCAATACAGTGGCCTTGCACCACTACCTTAAAGGCTTCCCATTCCACTATGCTCGAGGATGCGGAGCCCCGGTTATGAGCGAAGTAATCAAAAATGACGTCCGCCAGGGAGTTGCGGTAGCATGCGTCCTCCAGAGAGGACGGATTAAGACACCAAGTGGGGGTGGGTGGGCAGCCCCCAATCTGGTCAGAACCCCAGCAGCACAGGGCTATGATCAGACAACTTGCGCCCCAAATATTCAGAAGAAGCAAGGCACTGGCTAAGCTGATGGTAGCACACAAATCGATCTATCCTGGTGTAGAGTCGATAGATATGGGAGAAATATGAGTAATCTCGGTCTTCCCCTAGCTGGATTCTCCAAATATCCACCTTCCCCCATTGCTCCAACCAGTTCGGTAGACCCTCCGCCAGCCTGTGAACCGGGGCTCCCAGCAGCAGGGGAGTAGAGCGGTCCAACATTACGTCCAACACACAATTAAAATCGCCATCCAGTAGTAAGCTATCAGTAAGGAGACCCACCATATGAACTGAGAGGGGCTGAAAGAAGGCCACCTGAACCTGTTTTGGGGCATATAGACTCCCCAATGTTATTTCCTTCCCGAACAATCTGCCCTCAAGAAAGACATTTCTACTCTCCTTGTCTATAATAGAGCGGGTAAGTTCAAAGGGGGTCCCTGCTCTGATCCATATCAGGGGGCCTCTGACATAGGCTGAGTAGGAGGTGGCTTACAGCTGGCCGTGCCATCTGCGTCTCAACCGGTCAATTTCATTCCCAGTCAAGTGCGCCTCCTGAAGCGACCTAGGTATCTATATATGTTGTGTCTCTTGGCCGCCGATCTCATCCCCCCTTATGTTCCTGGACAAGGACAATGAACACTGGTGGTCAGTCATGTAGTGTCGTTAAATATCGAAACCACCGTTCCCACCTAAAAACCCCCGTGTCACCCCCCTACCCTCCATCTGGTGTTGTGAGCGCAATCCTTGTGTAAACAAAATAAGAAAAAGAAAAGCATGAACATCCCACAACCATGAACTCCCCGACCCAAGTGCAGCACAGCAATGGCTGGCTGTCCAAACTGAGGGTTATAAAGCATAACCTGAATAGAGAACTGCCCCGGTCAGCCAGCAAGGGCCTTTCTGGGGAGGGCAGACCAAGGTGAGCTCGCTGGGTCGATGCCGGCCCAGTGTATGGTAGACAGAGCAAGGATCTCCCCCCCGTGATCAATCATACCCACACATTTTCAATCAGGAATTTCGTAAAGGTGCAGTTTTTAGTTCAAATGCCCCCCTCCCCCCACCAGCCAGCGACCCCAACCAACTCCCGATTCCAGCATCAATAGGAGCACAAAACAGCAAAGGATATCAAATCGGAGCTTCAGCTGTCTGAGGTGTCACCTCAGGGAGTCCAGTGTCTTCACTGTGAGAGGACACCGAGTCAGACAGCCCGGATTTCTGTTCAGAAGGGGTCCCGGCCCTGAGGCTGGTTTGTGTGCCATCACAATGTCTGCTATCGCCTGGAGGGACGTCGCTCACTCCAGTTCACTTTGTGATGGAGACCGGCCACTCCTAGAGCTGCCCTGTAGTATCCTGCATGGGGGTTTTCGCACTCTCCACCTGGGCGCCGCCGATCTCAAGTGGGTCATTGGAAGGGTAGTACCCACCTTATATACCTCCAATCAAGCCCACGTCGACTCTGGATCCTTGCAGAAGTGTGTGGTTCTCTCAAAGATAATCCGGAGCTTGGAGGGGAATATCACAGAGTATAGACTACCGTTATCACATAGTGCCTCCAGAAAAAAGGCCCTCTTGATCTGTGCCGCTGCTGTGAAGTCCAGAAAGATCAAGACCCTGCCATTGTCCACCGTGAATGGGCCCTCCAAACGCGCCCTCTGCAGTATTGTCTGTAAACCGGTAGTGTAGCTGCCGGGCCACAACCGGCCTTGGAGGCCTACTTGGGGCCAGCAGGCGTGCAGGGACCCGATGAGATCTTTTCAGCGCAAAGAAGAGGGCAAGTAAGTCCTGGGCCACCTCTGACCTCAGCCAGCCTTCCAGGTAGGTTACTATGTCTCCATTCTCCACTCCCTCAGGAAGGCCAGCCACTTGGATCTTGTTGCGCCGATTGCATCCTTCTGCATCCTCCGTGCGACGTAGAAGGAGCTGGACCCTATCCTGCAGTTCGGTTACCTGGCCCTTTGAGCATTAAGGGCGGAGTTCTTCTACAGAAGTTTCCACCTCCTTGATCCTGTCTGCCTGCTTGTGGTGTTCTGCCTGCAACTGGCCAAGGCCTATTGATACTGTGCCAATGTCCTGCTGAAGAGTGGCCTTAGTATCCACTATGGCCGCCAGTATCTTGTCAAGCTGAAGGCTTCTGGGGTCAATAACTTGGGTGGCATCACTATCCTCGACGGAGAGATTGTGAGAGTGTTAAGTAGTTTCAGACGGGGCCCCTGTCAGCCTGGGTTTCTCCATCTGTGCGGCAGTAGGTGAAGAGTAAGATGGTCTGGGCTAGAGGGAGGCCCAGGGCACCCCAACACAGTCTGTCCAGAGCATTGCAGGCAGCTTTCTACTCAGGAGCCAGGGGTGAACTATGCAGTCGATCGTGTCCCACGGGCAGATAGGTGTTTTAAAAGTATAGGAGAACAATCTCGAGGAAAGTCAAACAGCCGCAGGAAGAACCCCCATTCTGCGGGGTATGTGGGGTCTCAGGGGAGGATAAGGAAAGCAAGACGGTCACCCGTCACCGCGGCTTCTCAGTAGTATACCCCAGCCAGCTGGGCATATTCCCGTGCCCACGGGCTCATGGCAGGGCATTGGGGAATGGATGAGCAACGGCGGATCTGAGTAACCGCACCTCCCTGCTTTGTTCCTTTTTTGTATATGAAACTGTAGCGGGTAGTATGATTGGGTGTGCACATACAGCTCCTGCACCTGCCGTTGTTGGATGCCAGCTGCCAGGCAGAGAGAAAACTGTGAAAGTGGTGGAGCGGTGCACTACCAAAGAGTTTTTTTCAATAAATCCAAATGTTCAGTTGGTTAAGTGGTGATCAATCCTTTATTTTCAATATCAAAATATACAGATTCCAGCCAACGCGTTTCGTTCATACATAAAATGAACTTCTTCAGGGCAAATGGTGATGTGAAGAAGACGCAGGAACAAAGAGGCAATGAAGATCCTTAGGTCTGGGATCATTGGAAGAGGCGTTCGGACGTGAGGGCATGCATTCAGCCCAATGACGTACGTCTATGTTCCAAGTTCCTGCTGTCGACGCACAAGTGCTATGCTTTGAAGGCTACCATGATAAGTACCTGGTGGTTGTGTCTCTGGGGACACCGTCCTATTAGTATCGTCTGGTCGGCAGTCAGTATGAACGAAACGCGTTGGCTGGAATCTGTATATTTTGATATTGAAAATAAAGGATTGATCACCACTTAACCAACTGAACTCATGGCAGGGCATGTCGGTGCAGTTACGTTAAACGGTCGCAGCCACAGTTCCCAAGGTCACATTATTGCCCGCCACGGGCATCTCTTCCCAGCAATACCTCTCGGTGTCCTCCAGTGCCTGTATAGCTAGATATGCAGCTTCCAGTGATCCCTGTACGTGGGTAGTCAGGCCCTTCCCTGGTCTCTGGATTCAGCTCCACACCATAGCCACGAGGCCTGGCTTCCTCTGACAAGCTCTTTCAAGGAAACCAGGGCTGTCGAGAATTACTAGCAATCCCACCGCGGGCCCCAGGGAGAGCCAGGGGCTGAAGTAGCCACGCCCCAGACTTTGTACCTTGGTGGTATCGGAGCAGTCATTTCGGACCGGCCGCTGCCCCCAAAGAATCCCTCCAGCCACCTGTGCAGAAGATAGGGGGGGATTCAGCATCTGTGCAGTGGTCGGAAGCTCGCAGGCAAGCCCGGGGACTGTGCGAAACCTCCAGCCCAGCGTCTCTCCCGGCCTACCGCCCGGGGGCCACGCTCTGTTCAGGTGCGGGTGGAGCGCTGCGCTGCTCAGGGGCAGGGCAGCCCATGCTCTCGGGCCTCTCCTCTGCTCACACCGCTCCGGTCTGCTGATTACTCCGTAGTCAGCAGGACCCCCAGCCACGGGGGTCGTACGAAGTCGCGGCCCGGGTCCGCTGCAGCCTCACGTTGGCCACGTTCTTTCTCCATCGCTGGGCCACTCCAGCTCCACCCATGCTTCCGCAGCAGGTGGGTGTGCCCCAGACCAGGCGCGCTGACACTCCTGATCGCTCATTCCCAAGATGCACTCCAGTGGCAATCGGAAGATCCACTCAGCGGGGGCATGCAGCAGAGGTCCGGGGGGGTTCATTAGTGGGCAGTTGACGCTGGGGTGCAGGATCATAACCTGGCCCAGCACAGAGCAGGTCTAGATAGCGTCCGATGGGGCCACCAAATTGGGCACGCCTCACCCTCCCCAACAGCTAAACCCCCACCCCCCTCCAAGTTCTGGCATTGTGAACGGCTTTTTGTGCCATGCACAGAGCTTCGAGATTGACCCACTCACAAACTGGAAGACAATAAAGGTTAATTATTGCTTGAGAGACCGAGCTACATTTTGGAATTTTCATAAGTAGACGGGCTGCGGCGTTCTGGAGAGTCTGGAGTTTACTCAACAGACGTTGTTGGATACCCACATAAAGAGCATTGCAATAGTCAATCGTAGAGATGACTAAGGCAATAATATCAATTTTTGGAGCTCTGTTGGAATGAAAGGAAAAATCTTGTTCAAGATTCCTAAGAGGAAACAGGATGAGGTGACCTGATTTATTTGGTCCGAAAAAGAGAGTTTTCCGTCAAAGAGTACACCTAAGTTCTTAGCTTTATTTACTGGAGAGGGGAGCGGGCCAAGGTTTTGTGGCCCCCAAGAGGCAGTCTAGAAAGATGTTTCCTTGCCGAATAGAAGTACGTCAGTCTTATCTGAGTTTAATTTGAGTCCGCAATCCTTCATCCAAATGACAGTTTGCTCCATGTAGTTGTTGAACTCTTTGGCCACGTCATTGATGTCACACAAGACTGAAACTACAATCTACGTGTCTTTGGTGTAGTAAATCACAGAAAAACTGCAGGATCGGATCAGGTTCGCCAATGGTGTAACAGCTATTGAAGAGAGTGGGGCTTAATGATGATGACTGAGGGACCCCCACAGGGAAGGGTGAAAGGCTCAGATGTAAAATCGCCCAAAGATACCACTTGCTCTCTATCAGCCAAGAACGAGCTTAACAGGAAAGGGCAGACTCCCTGATGCCAGTGGACTCCAGCTGATCGATTAACAGCGAGTTGTTGGCTGAATCGAACGCAGCTGATAAGTCCAGAAGAATCAAAGCCACATTACGACTATGGACCTGAATTCTTCCGTAGCAGCCACTAGGGCTGATTCGATACAGTGATTGGGCCGAACACCGTACTGAGAGCAGTCCAGGAGATGGTATTCGTCAAGGAAAGCCATGAGATCCACATTCATGGCTTTCTCAACGATCTTGGCCGGCAAAGGAAGGAGTGAGATGGGCCGATCATTTTTTATGTCTAGGGAGTCAAGGGACGGTTTTTTGAGTAGGGGAAGTACTGATGCCTTCTTCCAGGCTGAAGGAGAGTGCCCTGAGATCATAATCTTGTTTAACAGTTCTGATAGATGAACTGCTGCAGGCCCTGAGACACCGTGAAAAACAGTAGTGGAGAATGGATCAGTAGGGGCTCCTGATTTCATGACCTCGATGAGTTTGTCAACCTTTTCACTAGTGAGAGAGGTGAAAGCTGAAAAACAATTAGATGCTACATTAGGTCTAGCATTTCTGGACTCAGTGGACTTGCCATTCAGATTGGAAGTGAATTCATTAAAGATTACATTAACCTTTGATTTAAAGAAATTCGCAAATTTATTGCACAGGGTTTAGTCAGGCACTATGATGTTGTTAGCATTACAATTGGACAGCGTTTTCGCTGTTTAAAATTGGCCTGAGTTTTCATAGTTATAAATAATGCTTTGGAAGAGTTTTTTGCGGTGTTAATTTTATCCTTAAAATATCCGGATTTTTCTGCTATAATCAAGGACTTATAATTGCAGATAAGTTGTTTGTAATTGTTTTTTGCATCAGGGCTATAGTTTTATCTCTATTTTTGTTCCTGAGGTCTGCATTTTTGTTTTAATACTTTAGATCTTGTGAATGCCATGGGACAGAAGGCTTTCTTCTATCGTTTTTGATATTCTTTACCGGGGCCAGCTGAGAGACTGCAGAGTCAATCAAGTTCGTAAATTAGTGGTAGCTGTGTCAATGTTATTTCCAAATGTGGGTTGAGACTTCAGGAGAGTATTATTAAGTTTAGTCTTGTCAATTTTTTGCCAGGGGCGGAATTTAATCAAAGTAGGGCCTTGAATGGGATTCCCTGACCCTAGAAGTCACCTTTTTTTCGAATTCACTAGAGCAAAGCAAGGTAAACATTTGCAGGAAAGGACCATCACATGCTGAATCGTGCTCTGCATTAGAATATGCTACACACTGGTCAAAGAGCAGCCTCCTGAAGACTTGTGTGCTCACTCCACCATAGCTAAGGCTGCTACTACTACGTTTGCCCATGGTGTGACACTTCTAGACATTTGCTAAGCTGCTATGTGGGCGTCACTCAATACACTCAAAAGGCACTATTGTCTGGACCAGCCAGGTTCCACCAAGAAGGGCATTTTGCCCACTTGGTCCTTCAGGACTTTCTAGTTTGAGACACTTCATGGACCCACCACCTAGGAGGTAGTGCTTGTGTATCTATTCAAAAGGTGAAAAATATGCGGCTTGAAGTTTCTAGCAGAAAAATAAGTTACTTACCTTTGGTAACGCTCTGTCTGGTAAAGCAGTGGTTCCCAAACTGTGGTCCGTGGACCCCCAGGGGTCTGTGACACATACCCAGGGGGTCCCCAGGAAGCAGTTTTAAAAGCACTGCAAAGTTCCTTGAATAATCAGCAGTTGTCGGGCAAGAATGAAAGTGTCAAGATAACTCCAGTGATTAATGTACCTGCTGGAGTGAAATGGGAGTTTTGTCCTGTGGCAGCTTTGACTCCTCTAAGGTAGCGCAGATGGTTAATGTGCCTGCTGCAAAGAACGTGTACCATGCATTTAAAAAAACAGCATTTTATTTGCATAGCTCAGTAGGTCACTGCTTTTGTCACAGAGATTCTTTTGTTACTGTGCAGTTCATTAGTTACACTCGTAATCTAGCACAGTGACCTACGAACTGCCATCAAAGAGCTGCATGCAAACTGCATGGTACAAGTTAGTATGTTATGTTTTTTTTCAGCATTATCCTGATGGTGCTAAAAAAGGTTTGTTTGGGTGGATAAATTCTTATTATTAAAGTCAATGCTAAGGACTGTGTTATGTTCTGAATCTTGAGTTTGTGCTTCTCCAGACCAAGCACTCTTATAAAATGCCTACCAGTATAGATGACATGTGAATCCTACACCTTGTAGTCCCCTTTGCCTTATGTATCTGTAAGAGACAATTAGTTATAGATTCCTTCCTTGTAGAATTACCCCCAGGCGTCAGACTGGATCCGGAGAATTTTTCGTCAACAGTACCCCTGCGCGTCGAAAGGTGGTGTCGGTCGGCTCCGCGTTCGTTGTTGGCGTTGTGGTCGCCGGGATGACGTCACGGTAGCTACTTAGACGGCCCCCTCGCGCGCTGACGTCAGTTCTTTCTTTTTCTGCATCACCCAGCGCAGATCCGGAGAGAGCGGTACCTCCAGTCACTTTTTGACTGACTTTTTGCCGACTTTTGTCGACACCTTTTTTGAGTCTTCGACTCCTGGTGCACGTCAGGGATGCCCAGTTTCAAGGCTTGCGTTTCCTGCCGTATACTGATGTGGGTGACGGATCCGCACCGCATGTGCCTGTGGTGCCTGGAACGCGACTACGATCCCAAGTCATGTTCCGACTGCCGGACCATGAATCCGAAGTCTTTGCGGGAGCGGTCCCGAAAGCTTCTCGAGGCCCGGCAGTCGACTCTGCGCCGTTCGAGGTCCCGGTCGCATGGAGGTCGAGGGACCGGTCGCGGAACCACCACCACTCGTCTTCGAAGTCTTCGCACTCTTCAGGTAAGTCGAAGCACAAGAAGAAGTCGAAGAAGCATCGTCGCTCTCCGACTTCTCCCCGTCCGTCGGCCGATGCGACGAGGGATGCAGGTGGTGCCCCTCCGGCGGCTCCGCGTACGGAGCCCAAAGGGTCGGCTCCGAGTTTCCCTCCCTTTCCGGGACCCGGAGCGACCCCTGCCCAGCTTTGAAGTTTTTACGAAGCGATGCATGCCATCTTTGGGGAGCCCGACTCCACTGGCACGCCTTAGGGCCCCGCGGACTCGGCTGGGGGCCCTGGGCCTTCAACGCTGGCAGCTTCGGGCCCGGCACCGCAGGGTCCTCTTGGATCCAGGCCTGGATCCGGATTGGCGCCGGTCGACCTCATAACACCTCCACCGGCATCGATTCAACTGGCACCACACCTGCAGCTGACGCCGGTTGTGTCCCCAGCCGGCGTCAACCCCGGCCTCCATCCTGACGTGGTCACGGAGCCGGACCGACGTTGACCGACGCCGGATCCGGTGCCGACGGGTACTTTTGTACCCCTGTTCCACCCTGGTTCTTTCAGGCCAGATTGGCAACCAGAATAGGGTGAGGAGGACTGGGAGGGGTCTGAAGACCCTTTAACTGACCAGTTGGAGTATGATCCGGACTGGAGAGAGGAGTTGCGGGATGCCAGTGGTCTGGATACCTCCCCAGACCTTGGCATGTTGTCTCCTCCTACCGTGGCTACGGAGGAGGGAGCTTCTTATGCAGTGGTGTTGCGTAGGGCGGCTGAGGCTCTCAACCTCGAGCTACCTACGGTGGCAGTCAGGACTAACCTCCTGACAGAGGTGCTTCAACCGTCAGCGAACTCTTCAGAGCCCCTGCTGCCGTTTAATGAAGCCCTAACTGACATCCTTTTGGGCACCTGGTCCAGGCCCAACACAGGGGCTCCTGTGGATAGGATGATTGCCTGACGCCACCGCACGGCTCTGGGCGACTCCACTTTCCTCTCCCAACACCCCACCCCTGAGAGCTTGGTGGTCCAAGCCTCGACGTCCAAAGGCGCATTCCCTAACGCACCACCTGAAAGGGAATCTAAAAAGCTTGACCGTCTTGGGAAGAAGATGTTTTCTTCCTCCAGCTTGGGACTGCGGTCGGTAAACACCGCATGTCTGTTGGGCCGTTACACCCACTCTGTGTGAGATACGGTAGCGCAGGTGCTGCCCCAGTGCCCAGAGGAGGCCCGGGCCGTACTCTCCCGTGCAGTTGCCGAGGGGAGAGATGCAGCCAAGTTTACCATTCGATGTGGACTGGGCACCTCCGACTCGCTAGGCAGGATGATTTCAACGTCTGTAGCCCTTCGACGCTACGCCTGGCTGAGGTCGACTGGTTTTTCCGGGGATGTCCAAGCTACCCTAATGGACATGCCCGTTGATGGCAGTCGCCTGTTCGGCGACAAAGCAGACAACGTGCTAGAGCACTTCAAGGACTCTCGGGCTACGGCCAAGTCCTTGGGCCTCTCCACCACCCACCCTGCGCAGTCTGCTTTTCGCCCCTTTTGTGGCTACGGAAGTAGGTCGTGGTTGCTATTCCCACTACTTTCTGGTGCCCAAGAAGGACAAAGGCCTGCGTCCTATCTTGGATCTCAGGAAAGTCAACCGTTTCCTCTGGAAGGAGAAGTTCAAAATGTTGACGCTAGCTCAGGTCCTGTCTGCCCTCGACCCTGGAGACTGGATGGTAGCGTTGGACTTGCAGGACGCTTATTTTCACATCAACGTTCTACTGGCCCACCGCCGTTACCTGCGGTTCACGGTGGGCCACGAGCACTTTCAGTTTACCGTGCTCCCCTTTGGCCTTACCAGCACACCTCGGGTGTTCACGAAGGTGATGCCGGTGGTCGCAGCTCATCTGCGCAGATCAGGGGTTCCAGTCTTCCCCTATCTCGACGACTGGCTGTTGAAGGCAGGCTAGCCCCAGGCAGTCGTCTCCCACCTCCAGACGACGGCAGACCTCCTGCACTTGCTGGGGTTCACTTTGAACGTGCCAAAGTCACACCTGACTCCCTCTCAGAAGCTCCTTTTCATCGGAGCGGTTCTGGACACGACGCAGTTTCGGGTTTATCCTCCTGAGCATCGAGTCCGGGATATTCGGGCTATGATTCCGATCTTTCAGCCTTTATCCCAGGTTTCGGTCAGAATGACCCTGAGGCTGCTGGGCCTCATGGCCTCCTGCATCCTGCTGGTAGATCATGCCAGGTGGCATATGCAGGCTCTGCAGTAGGACCTGAAGTTTCAGTGGGCGCAGCATCAGGGGAATCTTTCCGATTGCGTCCGGATCTTGCAGGGCACTGCACACCAGTTGCAGTGGTGGCTAACGAACCGAGATTGGGTCAACGGCAGATCCCTCTCCCTTCCCCAACCAGAGTTCACAGTGGTGACAGATGCATCACTGCTGGGGTGGGGCGGCCACATGGGGGAGGCGGAGATCAGGGGCCTCTGGTCTCCGGCGGAGTCTGGGCTCCACATCAAACTTCTGGAGCTTCGAGCGATCCGTCTTGCACTGAAAGCATTCCTTCCCTCTGTCCGGGGAAGAGCGGTGCAGGTGTTCACAGACAACACCACCGCCATGTGGTACTGCAACAAACAGGGCAGGCTGGGGTCGTGGACCCTATGTCAAGAGGCTCTCCGTCTCTGGACAAGGCTGGAACATCAGGGCATATCCCTGGTAGTTCAACACCTGGCAGGTTCACTGAACGCCAGGGCAGACAAACTCAGCCGCAGGTGCATGATGGATCACGAATGGCGTCTTCACTTGGAGGTGGTGCAAGGTCTCTTTCAGCAGTGGGGAGAGCCTTGGTTTGGTCTATTCGCCACCGAAGAGAACGCGCAATGTCAGCAATTCTGCACGTTGGAATTTCCAAGGTGGCACTCGCTAGGCGACGCTTTTCGTCGTGAGTGGAGTTGCGGTCTTCTATAGGCCTTTCCGCCTGTACCACGTCTGCCCAGAGTGCTGAAGAAGATCAAGCGCGACCAGGCCCAAGTCATTCTTGTGGCTCCGGATTGGGCACGAAGAGTCTGGTATCCCGAGCTGTTACACATGGCCATCGATCCTCTGATCCGACTGCCTCTTCGGGAGGATCTTCTGTCGCAGCAGCAGGGGACGGTCCTTCACCCGAACCTGTCCAGTCTCCACCTCCTTGCGTGGAGATTGAGCGGCGACAGTTGACAGCCTTTGATCTTCCTCCTGAGGTCTGTGATGTTATCTTGGCAGCCAGGCATCCCTCCACTAAAACGGTTTACGCCTGCAGATGGAACAAATTTGTGGCACGGTGCACAGCAAAGGCTGTGGATCCCCTTTCTGCCCCTCTTTCTGAAGTTCTCTTGTTCCCTCAGTCTTTGGCCCAGCAAGGCTCTGCTCTGGACACTCTGAAGGGCTACCTTTCAGCCATTTCAGCCTTTCTCAGGCTTTCTGATCAGCCTTCTCTTTTCAAGTCCCCTGTTGTAAATTGCTTCCTTAAGAGCATTACTCCTCTTTTTCCTCCTGTTCCCTTCGTAATGCCTCAGTGGGACTTGAAGTTGGTTCTTACTTACCTTATGTGCGCTCCCATCTGAAAGAGACACGTTAGTGACAGATTCCTTACCTTAGAATATCCCCAGGCGTCAGGCTGGATCCGGAAAGTTTTGCGTAGCAGTACCCTTGCGCGTCGGTAGGCGGCGTCGTGCGGCTCCGCGTCCGTCGTCGAGATCGCCGGGATGACGTCGCGGCCAGTACCTAGACGCCGCCCATGCGCACTGACGTCAGTTCTTTCTTTTTCCGCGCCAGTAAGCGCAGATCCGGAGAGAGCAGTGCCCCAGTCATTTTTTGACTGAACTTTTTGTGATTTTTTTTGTCACTCTTTTTCTCGAGTCGTTCAACTCCAACGGTGTCAGTAGGGATGCCCGGCTTCAAGCCATGCGACGCCTGTGGTCGGATGATGTCGATCACGGACCCGCATCGAGACTGTCTCTACTGCCTCGGGCGCGACCACGACTCCAAGTCGTGCCCTGACTGTCGGGCCTTGCATCCGAAGGCTTTGCGAGAGCGGTCTCAAAAGCTCCTCGAGGTCCGGCAGTCGGCTCCGCGCCAATCCAAGCCCCGGTCACGAGAGAGGTCGAGGGGCCGGTCGCGGAGTCCTCATCGTTCTTCGGGGTCCAAGTCTTCGCACTCCTCCGGTAAGTCGAAGCACAAGAAGTCGAAGAAGCGTCATCGCTCGTCGACTTCCCCTCGCCGGTCGCGCGACTCGGCTGAGGGTCCCGTCGGCACCGTCCCCGCGGCTCCGGGAGTGCCTGTGGAGCCGCCGCCGCATTACCAGCCCTACCCGGGTTCTGCGGCTACTCCGGCCGAAATACAGGAGTTCCTGTCGGCCATGGCCCGCCTCTTCGGGCCTCAAGGTCCCCCCGGTGCGCCTTCGGGCCGCGCGGGCCCTAGTGGGGTTCCTACGGCGCCGCCGACTACTCCGGTCCCGGCGCCGCCAGCGACACCAGCCCCGGCTCCGGTGCTGCCACAACCCCTCTCGACGCCCGTTGACCTAACGACACCTCCAGCGGCGTCGATTTCACCGGTGCCGTTCACGACGCCGTCCGGGGCTCCGGGCGGCCTCGTCTCCAGGTTCTCTCCGGATCCGGACTCGGCGCCGGACCGACGTCGATCGGCTCCGGCGGCGATGAAAACCTTGGGTCCCACATGTCCCTCCTCCTTACATTGACCCTGATTTGGAGGACGAAGAGAACTGGGAGGGGTCTGAGGACCCTCTCACTGCCCACTGTGAGTATGATCAGGACTGGGCTGAGGAACTTGGGGATGCCAGTGGTCTGGACACCTCTCCTGACATTGGCATGCTGTCTCCTCCTTCCGTGGCAACGGAGGAGGGAGCGAACTTTGCTACGGTGTTGCGTAGGGCAGCTGAGGCCCTGCACCTCCAGTTACCTACAGTGGCTGTCAGGACTAACATCCTGACGGAAGTGCTTCAGCTGGCGGCTACCTCCTCGGAGCCACTGCTGCCGTTCAACGAGGCACTTTCGGACGTTCTTTTGGGCACCTGGTCCAAGCCCACCACAGGGGCTCCTGTGGATAGGAACGTAGCCCGACGCCATCGCCCTGCTCCGGGCGACCCCCTGTCCCTTTCCCAACACGCCACCCCTGAGAGCTTGGTTGTCCAAGCCTCTGCCTCTCAAAGCGCCTTCCCTACCGCTCCCCCGGATAGGGAATCCAAAAAACTGGACCAATTTGGGAAGGTTTTTTCTTCCACCAGTGCTGGCTTGAGGTATGTCAACACCACTTGCCTCTTGGGCCGATATACCCACTCCTTGTGGGATTCGGTGGCGCAGATCCTGCCCCAGTGTCCTGAGGAGGCCCAGGCACTGCTTTCCCGCGCCATTGCGGAAGGAAGAGATGCGGCAAAATATTCCATCCGATGTGGCCTAGATACCGCCGACTCGCTAGGCAGATCGCTTGCGACGACAGTGGCGCTGCGCCGTCACGCCTGGCTGAGGACCACTGGTTTCTCGGGCGATGTCCAAAACACACTTATGGACATGCCCTTTGATGGTGTCGGCCTTTTCGGCAACAAAGCAGACCACGCGCTGGAGCGCTTTAAGGACTCGCGGGCTACAGCCAAGTCCCTGGGCCTTTCTGCTGTGCGCCCTCCGCAACAGTCTGCTTTTCGCCCCTTTCGTGGCCACGGAAGGGGCGCCCAGCCACGCCCGCTGCCCAGCCACCGGCCTGCGCAGCAAGCGTCTTCGCGTGGCCGAGGACGTGGCTCCCGCCGAGGCGGGTCGGGTAACCAGCGTGCGGGTCAGGCCACCACCTCCGCCCTGTCCGCGGCCTCCAAGCCCTCCTAGTCCATCCTTTCAGGTCCACAGCACGCCAGTGGGGGGCAGGGTCCGCCATCACCTTCACCACTGGCGTGCCATCACATCGGACAAGTGGGTCTTGGACATTGTCCGAAGGGGCTACTCCCTCCCCTTCGAGACTACCCCCCCAGCCATGCCACCTCAATGCCACCGCATGTCGGGGGATCATTTGGTGCTTCTTCAAAAGGAAGTTGCGGCCCTCTTGGCCAAGGGGGCCATCGAGCGCGTTTTGACCCCAGAAGTAGGGCGTGGTTGTTACTCCCACTACTTTCTGGTGCCCAAAAAGGACAAGGAGGACATGCGTCCTATCTTGGACCTCCGGAACGTCAATCGCTTCCTCCGGAAGGAGAAGTTCAAGATGCTCCCCCTAGCTCAGGTCTTGACTGCCCTCGACCCTGGAGACTGGATGGTAGCGTTGGACTTGCAGGACACATATTTTCACGTCCCCGTCCTGCCGGCCCACCGGCGTTACCTGCGGTTCACGGTAGGCCTCGAGCATTTTCAGTTCACCGTGCTCCCCTTTGGCCTTACCAGCGCCCCTCGGGTGTTCACGAAAGTGATGGCGGTGGTCGCAGCTCATCTGTGCCGGGCAGGGGTTCCAGTCTTCCCCTACCTCGACAACTGGTTGCTGAAGGCGGGCTCGTCCCAGGCAGTCGTCTCCCACCTCCAGACTACGGCCGAACTCCTGCACTCGCTGGGGTTCTCCATCAACGTGCCGAAGTCGCACCTGATTCCTTCTCCACAGCTCCTTTTCATCGGAGCAGTTCTGGACACAACGCAGTTTCGGGCCTATCCTCCCGAACGGCGAGTCCAGGATATTCAGGCTATGATTCCGATCTTTCGGCCTCTATCCTGGGTTTCGGTACGGATGACCCTGAGGCTGCTGGGCCTCATGGCCTCCTGCATCCTGCTGGTCGATCATGCCAGATGGCATATGCGGGCTCTGCAGTGGGACCTGAAGTTCCAGTGGGCGCAGCATCAGGGGAACCTGTCCGATTACGTCCAGATCTCGGAGGGGACTGCAAGACAGTTGCAGTGGTGGCTCTCGAACCGGCAATGGGTCATGGGCAGATCCCTCTCCCTTCCCCAGCCAGAGCACACAGTTGTGACGGACGCGTCCCTTCTGGGATGGGGCGGTCACATGGGAGAGGCGGAGATCAGAGGCCTCTGGTCTCCGGCGGAGTCCCGGCTCCATATCAACCTTCTGGAGCTCCGGGCGATCCGACTTGCACTCAAGGCATTCCTTCCCTCTGTCAAAGGGAAGGTAGTGCAGGTGTTCACAGACAACACCACCGCCATGTGGTACTGCAACAAACAAGGCGGGGTGGGGTCGTGGACCCTATGTCAGGAGGCTCTGCGTCTCTGGACATGGCTGGAACATCAGGGCATATTCCTGATGGTTCAACACCTGGCAGGTTCCCTGAACGCCAGGGCGGACGAACTCAGCCGCAGGTGCATGATGGATCACGAATGGCGTCTTCACTCGGAGGTGGCGCAAGGACTCTTTCTACAGTGGGGAGAGCCTTGGTTAGTTCTATTCGCCACCGAAGAGAACGCGCAATGTCATCAGTTCTGCGCGTTGGAATTCCAAGGCGGCACTCGCTCGGCGACGCTTTTCGTCGCGAGTGGACTTGCGGTCTGTTGTACGCCTTTCCGCCTATACCACCTCTACCCAGAGTGTTGAAGAAGATTCGGCGCGACCGGGCCAAAGTCATTCTTGTGGCTTTGGACTGGGCTCGAAGAGTTTGGTATCCCGAGCTACTCAGTATGAGCGTTGATCCCCGATCCGTCTGCCTCTTCAGGAGGATCTTCTGTCGCAGCAGCAGGGGACGGTCCTCCACCCGAAGCTGTCCAGTCTCCATCTCCTTGCGTGGAGATTGAGCGGCGTCAGTTGATTCCTTTCGACTTGCCTCCCGAAGTTTGTGATGTGATTCTGGCAGCCAGGCGTCCCTCCACTAAGGTGGTATACGCCTGCAGGTGGAACAAGTTTGTGGCATGGTGCACAGCAAAGGCTGTGAATCCCCTTTCTGCCCCTCTTTCTGAGGTTCTTCTGTTCCTTCTTTCTCTGGCCAAACAGGGTTCTGCCCTGGGTACCATCAAGGGCTATCTTTGTGCAATCTCGGCCTTCCTCAGGCTTCCTGATCAGCCCTCCCTTTTCAAGTCCCCTGTTGTTAACAGGTTTCTTAAAGGCATTACACACCTCTTCCCTCCTGTTCCGTTTGTAATGCCTCTGTGGTACTTAAACTTGGTTCTTACCTTTTTAATGTGCGCTCCCTTTGAGCCTCTACATAACTGTCCTCTTCGTCTTCTCACTCTGAAGACAGCCTTTCTGGTGGCCATCACCTCCGCTCGGCGGGTGAGTGAGCTCCAGGCTCTTTCGTGCAAACCCCCTTTCTGTCTGTCCATCCAGACAAGGTTGTTCTTAGGACGCGTCCGTCCTTCTTGCCAAAGGTGGTTACTGCCTTCCACATTGGGCAGACCATCACTTTGCCCACCTTCTTTCCGCCTCCGCATCCTTCCAGAGAGGAAGAGAGGCTCCACCGTCTGGACCCAAAACGTGCGCTTTCCTTTTACCTCAACCGCACACAACAGTTCCGGGTGGATGACCAGCTCTTTGTTGGCTACGTGGGTGCCAAAAAAGGTCGGGCGGTACACAAGAGGACCATCTCCCTCTGGGTAATCTTGTGTATCAAAGCCTGCTATTCTTTGGCTAAGAAGGAGCCCCCTGTTGGGCTACGTGCCCATTCTACCAGGGCAGCAGCTGCTACCACGGCTTTAGGCCGCGGTGTTCCGCTACAGGATATATGTCAGGCAGCTACGTGGGCCTCGCTGCACACGTTTACCAAGCATTACTGCCTTGACATCCAGGTCCGGAGGGACGGCTTCTTTGGCAGCTCTGTCCTCCGGGACTTCCTTGTCTGAATCTGTTCGTAGACCCACCACCTGGGTTGGTATTGCTGGGGTATCTATTCTAAGGTAAGGAATCTGTCACTAACGTGTCTCTTTCAGATGCACAAGTTACTAACTTGTGTAACGATATATCTGTAAGATACAGTAGTTAGTGACAGATTCCTACCGCCCACCCATCCTCCCCGTTCTGCAAACTGATTTCTAGGGTTAAGGACATCCCTTTCAGGGCCCTAGTATTTTTCAGACACCAATGTCAGCTTCTTGCATGGCTCTGCGTTCCTGGCGCGGAAAGTCGTGTACAGAACTGACGTCAGAGCGCATGGGCGGCGTCTAAGAACTGGCCGCGACGTCATCCCGGCGATCTCGACGCCGACGACGGACGCGGAGACGCACGACGACGCCTACCGACGTGCAAGGGTACTGCTACGCAAAACTTTCCGGATCCAGCCTGACGCCCGGGGATATTCTAAGGTAAGGAATCTGTCACTAACTACTGTCTCTTACAGATATATTGTTACACAAGTTAGTAACTTGTGCTTTGAGCCGCTTCATAACTGTCCTCTCAGACTTCTTAGTTTAAAGACTGCCTTT